>JAYESA010000014.1:119407851-119842851 GCA_036927795.1 Iris macrosiphon | reverse complement strand
TAATATGAATATCAAATCCATAAGTGGTATAAATCTATCACAAGTCATAGGGTATAATCTAAATCTCATCCACAAAAAATAAAATATAAATAAATACCCAGTATCTATGAAACTAGATCTCAATATAATAAGTATCTAAGGATGATAGTTGGGTGGAAACAAATCCACTACCAACTCAAATATAAGAGCAAATACAATATAAGGACAACACAACAAACACCATATAAGATTACCAGCTAACAATCACGGGCTTGAAGAGAAGATATCCTCGAAACACACGTAACCATCTGAATCTATGCTCCTACGAATACTCAATAACAGATACACCTGGAAGGGACCAGGTCCTCAGAGGAACATAACAAGATACATAAAATATATGCCAATAAAGTACTGAAATAAATATCCAATGGTCGCCTAACCGTCTAAGTGAATGCAGTTAAGAACAACTTTCTCCACAAGTGAGCTATCTGGCTGAAAACTGGGATTTGGCATGGTTCTCTATTGGAGATCCAGGGGCCTACAAAGGCATATCGTCTTTTGAACACCGGAGGCCCGCCTGATAATACATAATATATAGTGGTCATCACCACCCGTATCTCCAGCAGAGAATCCGGGCACACAGGAGAAAAGTGCAAAGGAGCTCAAATGCGGTACTTGTTGTTCTCCCTACCCCATGCTCTAAGCATGTCATATCCATGACACAATTTGGTTCATAGCCTATTCTTAGTACCCTAGCCCAATCCTACAACCAAACAAGGACAAGGATGGGACCACCGTACTATAATAGGCTATGTCCATAGACCTCTAATAACTGCTAAGTCTACTAGCATGCAAAGTTTCTAACAGCAGTTATTCCTAACGCACGGTCCATACGTACAGGAGGCCAGACCTGTCACGCAGTCCGTGATCTATATGAGACTCACACTCGTATAAAAACTGTGTCCCGGCCAATGAACCTAATGATGCTACATGATAATAGGGTAGTCTCATAAACAAGGTCAATGCATATACATAATAAAAATATATCGCGACGACACAGACGCGTGCATTTTATATAACAGTTAAAATATATGAACTAAAGACAGAAAATAAAGATGCATGCAACATATGGAATATAAATAATAGTACAATGACAAAGTATACTTGCCTGCTCTGAAAAAGGATGAAGTCACAACTCAAGGCGTCATCCGATCTACCCGTCACATAAATTAAACAAGTTAGGTTACAAAAGTGGGTGAATAGGTTCCTCCATTTTAATTAGTTTTTAATTCTAAATAAATAACCTAAAATAGTATTTTAATCTTATTATAATCTGATTTTATTGTTAAACCCTAATTTTGGTCCAAAGAAAGTTAACTTTACGGATTTGTGATCCAAGGTACGCAAATCGAGGCAATCCGTTGACCAAAAAGTCAACCAACTCAAATCCTAGATTTGTGTGTAGAATTCTATAGATTTTAATTCTATGAACACTGGAATCGACAGTTTCATAAAATCATAAGTCGGTAAAGAGTTATGGCCACAAGGGCGAACAGATAACAGTTTTCGATGGTTTTCTATTTACGTCTACGTTGTACGAACTTTACAGTAGAATAAAATTATATTTTAATTCTAGAAAAATACTTTTCTAGAAGTTCATCATGTCAGCTTTCCGAAACTTCAAACGGTTCATAATTTCGAGTTCGAGATCTCCCAAAATCTCAAAAATACAAAAATGCATCTGATTTCGAACAACTGGCACTTTCGGAATATTCTGGAAAAATAGGTTCTAAAATTACTAAAATAATTTATATATTCAGAAAACTAACCTTGATATGATTCTAACAAAAAAAACTAGAGCGCGTTTGGAGTCCGGAGCGAGGAGATATCGTCTTTTTAAGTCGTCATAACTACTAGAAAATGAGGCTGAATTTATGACGAATTTTGACTATTTTTGGACGAAAAAGTGAGGAGTTTGGGGATAAAAAAATATGAAAGATGAGTTTATTTCATAAGTCTAATAGGTATTTATAATGGTGAAGATTGTTTAATTGAATAAGACTATGATTGGCTAATTTGGATATGATTAGGATCAGTTTAAATAAGGATAGGATATGCATGAAGTTGTTTTCCTGGTAGGCTCAGGATTTGAATTAATTTAAAATAGAGTTTGAGTTCATCTCAATAATTTATAATCTTAAATAGAATTAAAGATAATACAAATAATTTATAAATAATCTTATTAATATCTATTAACACTAAATTAGCTCTATCTAATATTAAGACTTTATATATCCAAATAAATCCTCAATAATTCCAAAAATCCAATAATTACTTAAAATTCTAAATAAATTATAGAAAAATATATTTAAATATTTTAACTCTAAAATAAATGTTTGGTAGTAAAAACATTCAAGTATGGTCTCATAGTAAATCATGGAAGTCCTAAAAATTTATGTTTCCTAAGTTTTAATTACCAAAAATTCTAGAAAATCTCCAAAATCTAAAATAACCTAAAATAATTCTAAATAAATATTTATATAAGTAAATATATGAAAAATTTTATTTTCTAATTAACTAAGAAAATATTCTAAAGAAATTCAACATCTATAATAATATAAAATACACACAAAATACCTATTTTGGGTGAGGGGGTTTACAATCACAACTAGGACCCTTCCTGATTTCTTTTGCTATCTTTAATATTTCTGAAATTGTTTTATTTTGCAATATTACTGTCATTCCTTGATGATATCGTATCTTGTACCGTTGGTGATGTGATCTCAGGTTCTGTTCTTCTTGATTCTATTTCAGCAATTGCTTTATTTGATTCCGGGGCTTCCCATAGTTTTGTGTCTATATCCTTAGCTGTTAGACACCATTTTGTTGCTGAACCTTTAGATAGACTCTGCAATATCACGACCGGGGTGGCATCATCCTAGTCAGTGATGTCTGCAGAGACCGGAGAGTTACCTTGGGAGGCCGGGAGTTGAGTGTGTGCCTACTCGTAATGCCACTTCCGAGCTACGATATTGTACTCGGGATGGATTGGTTGAGTATGCATTATGCTAGTATAGATTGTCGTGGAGGCAGAGTGTTTTTTAGTCTGCCGGGAGAGCCAGAGTTTGAGTTTGCCAAAGGAGCAGCGGAGCAGAGCGAGGGAGTCTTCTGCGGAGCCCTGGTGGTAGAGCATAGGTTGCTACATCCACTGATAGCGGAGTTCATGGATGTCTTTCCGGAGGAGTTGCCGGGGTTACCTCCGGATAGAGATATGGAGTTCTCTATAGACTTGGTGCCAGACGCGGAGCCGATATTCCAATACGTCTATAGAGTCAGCAACAATGAGATGATAGAGTTGAAGAAGCAGGTGGATGAGCTTCAGGACAAGGGATTTATCAAATCTAGTTCTTCTCTGTGGGGTGCTCCAGTACTTTTGTGCCGAAGAAGGATGGGCGATACGGATATGTATCGACTACAGGGCTCTGAACAACCTCATAATCAAGAACAAGTATCCGCTTTCGCGTATTGATGATCTTTTTGACCAGTTGAGCGGAGCGAGGGTGTTTTCCAGGATTGATCTTAGGACAGGCTACCACCAGGTGAAGGTCAGGCGGGAGGATATTCCGAAGACAGCCTTTCGGACCAATATGGACAGTATGAGTTCATGGTGATACCGTTTGGGTTGACTAATGCCCCGACAGTGTTCACGAATCTGATGAACAAGGTATTCCATCAGCATCTGGACAGGTTTCTGGTGGTGTTTATAGATGACATCTTGGTATATTCGAAGACTCCAGAGGAGCATGAGGAGCATCTGAGGATAGTGCTGGAGACTCTCAGAAATGATAAGCTTTATGGAAAGCTTTCGAAGTGCGAGTTCTTCCTTGACAAGGTTGAATTCCTTGGTCATGTGGTGACTGGAGAGGGAATCTCGGTTGATCCGAGAAAGATTATGGCAGTTGAGGCATGGAGTGCTCCGAGTTCAGTAGCAGAGGTCAGGAGTTTCCTGGGGCTGGCAGGTTACTACAGGAGATTTGTTCATGATTTTTCCCGAATTGCAGAGCCATTGTCTAGGCTGACCCGGAAGGACGTAGAGTTTGTTTGGTCAGAGGAGTGCCAGATCGCCTTTGATGAGCTGAAGCGGAGGTTGACGACAACTCCAGTGTTGACGTTGCCATCAGGATCTGGAGGTTTTACTATCTATATTGATGCATCGGGGAAGGGACTGGGTTGTGTGTTACAGCAGAATGGGAGGGTGATTGCCTATGCTTCTAGGCAATTACGTCCTTATGAGAAGAACTACCCTACCCACGATTTGGAGTTGGCAGTGGTCATCTTTGCTCTGAAGTTGTGGAAACACTATTTATACGGAGAGCGTGTGGAGATCTTCACAGACCACAAGAGCTTGAAGTATGTGTTTACCCAAAAAGAGCTGAACATGAGGCAGAGAAAATGGTTGGAGTTGATGAAAGACTTCGACATATTATTGCAGTACCATCCAGGGAAGGCGAACGTAGTTGCGGATGCGTTGAGCAGGTATCCGATAGCTATGTGCCTGACTACAGATCATTATCTTCTAGCAGATCTAGAGAGCTTGGGCATTGAGGTGATAGTGCCTGGAGTTGAGATGCAGATATGGGGACTGCAGATTCAGTCAGAGTTGGTAGACCGGATCAGGGCTACACAGTTTGAGGATGAGTCCCTGAGGAGCATCAGGGCGCAGGTTCAGATTGGATTATCAGATGACTTCACCATTGCTAATGATGGTTCATTACGGCACGGTACCAGGTTGTGTGTGCCGAGTGGGTCGTTGCGCGAGGAGGTTCTTCAGGAGGCGCATCGATTCCAGTACTCTATGCATCCAGGTGCCAAAAAGATGTATAGAGATCTGAAAGAGCATGTATGGTGGTACGGGATAAAGCAGGAGGTAGCGCACTTCGTATCCCGATGCTTAGTGTGCCAGCAGGTGAAGGCGGAGAGGCAGAGGCCAGGAGGTTTGCTCCAGCTGTTACTCATTCCAGAGTGGAAATGGGAGCATGTGACCATGGATTTTATTTTTGGACTTCCCCGTTCTCCAGGCGGGAAGGATGCGATTTGGGTCATCGTAGACAGGTTGACCAAATCGGCCCACTTTCTACCATTCAAAGTGGGTACGTCTACAGAGAGACTAGTAGAGATGTATGTGTGCCAGATAGTCAGACTGCATGGAGTTCCTGTGAGCATAGTATCAGACCGGGATAGTCGCTTTACTTTGCATTTTTGGAGGAGTCTGCAGGCTAGCTTGGGCACCCAGCTCAAGTTTAGTAGTGCATATCACCCACAAACAGACGGTCAGTCAGAGAGGACCATCCAGACACTTGAGGACATGCTTCACACTTGTGTTCTGGATTTCAGAGGCTCTTGGGAGGATCACTTGTACTTGGTAGAGTTTACTTACAACAACAGCTACCAAGCCAGTATCGAGATATCACCATTCGAGGCGTTGTATGGACGGAGGTGTCGCACTCCGTTATCATGGGATGATGTAGGCGAGAGAGCTTTGCTTGGCCCGGAGATAGTGGTTGATGCAGCAGAGAAGGTCAAGCTCATTAGAGATAGACTTCGGATGGCGCAGGACAGGCAGCGGGATTGGGCCGATAGCCACCAGAGACCTTTGGAGTTCGAGGTATAGCTTAGAATCTAGATTTTATTCTTGTGTTTGCTTGTGATTGCTTATTTTAGATTAAGTGCTGAGACCTTGTTTGTGCTAGGTTGGAGATCTGGTGTTCTTGAGAATTTCTCCGATGCGGGGCACTATTCGCTTCAGTGGAGGCGGGAAGCTTAGCCCACGTTTCGTCGGACCCTTCAGCATCCTTGAGAGGGTCGGTGCTGTGGCGTATAGGCTAGATTTGTTGCCTACGCTAGAGGGAGTTCATGATGTGTTCCACGTATCGCAGTTGAGACGGTACGTGGCGGATCCCAGTCACATATTGGATCACTCAGAGATCTTGGTGGGCCCTACTCTTTGCTATCCAGAACAACCAGTGGAGATTCTAGATCGACGGAAGAAGGTGTTTAGGAACCAGACTATTCCCTTGGTTCGCGTCGCGTGGAGGCATCACTCTCCAGGTGAGTCGACCTGGGAGAGGGAGGATAAAATGCGCGAGCGATACCCTTATCTTTTCGAGCCCTGAGGTATGGTTCTTTTCTTTTTCTTGCATTCCTGTCCTAGTTTCGTCTTTTAATTTCGAGGACGAAATTATTTTAAGGAGGGTAGGCTTATCACTACCCGATTCTAAAAAATAGGATTTTATTTATTTTTATTTGGTAAATTATGTATTATTTATAATTATTTATATTTATATTTAATTGATGGTTGTATTATTTTTCTATTGATTGTTTTAGGGTTTTGGCTAGTCTGGACCCATGTCAGACCCTAGTGGACCCATGTCCGACTCAACCAACACCCTTGTGAGGCTTATTTTTGGGTTTAGAATAATTATTATATTTTATTTTAGTTAGTTGGAGAGATTGGGAGTTAGTTTGAGTGCTTTTGGAACCCCAAACATAAAATCCAAGTTGTATGACTAAAGGGGAGGGCATTTTGGTCTTTTGGCATTATGTAACCCTTTATACATGTGTGGCCGGCCCCTAAAACCCTTTCCCAGACCCGGAGCAGCAGCCCCCCCCCCATTCCTCACTTCTTCTTCTTCTTCTTCTTCTTCTTCTTCTTCTCCACTATTTCCTTCTTCTTCCTTTCTTCTTCCCACTTCCAAGCAAGTAAGTATTATCATTTTCTTTTCTTCCTTACATTTCTTCTATTTATATGAACCCCAACCCTATACTTTTCCCTAACCTAGGTGTTTAGAGCCTAGACTTAGTGTGGAGGCTTGATTTGGAGGCTTGGAGGCTTGAGGGTAGTGATTTCAAGAGATTTAGAGACTTTGGCCATAGGATTCCAACTTCCAAGAGGTAAACCCTAACTTTCCTCTTACTAATTGCTCTTATATGGTGTAATTAGTGGTTTAGAACCTTTCTAGACCCTAAGGCTACCCGTGGGAGGAAGTTGGAGCAAGTTTGGTTGTGTTTGGAGATTTTGACATTAGGTTTTGTGTCAATTTCGGGTAAAATCCGAGATTGGCCCAATTTTGGGTGATGTCCTAGGTTAGACGGACCTAGGTAGACGTGCTTGGGTGTCTTGGGGGTTAGTACGTGTCTCCGTTCGGACACGTGAAGTCGTGTCGTGGAGAAATGGGCGTTTCTGGCGTTTTAGGGGTTTTCGTCGTCGTCGGTTCTATGTGCATGCGCATTTTTACCACAGACCTAGAATCGACGAGTTAGCATTTTTTCTAGGATCTAGACATCGTTTAGAACTTGTGGGTAAATTTTAGGCCGATTCCGAGTAGGTTTGGTGTGCGTTTCAGGAGGTTTTACGAACCGCACACCACGTGTTCGTCAAAATGACCGAACGGCCATTTCGACTTAGTTTCTTGGTTTCGGGCTTGTGCGCGCGTTGGGTTAGCTTCGGAGAGTGTGCGCTAGAGTTCTCGGGTTGTATTATATATATATATATATATATATATATATATATATATATATATATATATGTGTGTGTGTGTGTGTTGTTTGTGTTGTATATGTGTATATGTGTTTGTGTCTATATATATATATATATATATATATATATGTGTGTGTGTGTGTGTGTGTGTGTGTGTGTCTATATATGTATATATATAAAAGTGTGTTTATGTATATCTATATGAGTGTGTGTATTTATATATATATATATGTATGAGTGTGTGTGTGTGTGTGTGTATATATATATATATATATATATATATATATATATATATATATATGTGTGTGTGTGTGTGTGTGTCTGTGTGTGTGTGATTGTGTGGGCGAGTGAAGTAGGTTGAGCAGCTACAGCAACATAGAAGGGAAGAGCAGCAGCAGCTTCAGCAGCAAGCGCAGCAGCAGCTTCAGCAGCAAGCGCAGCAGCAAGAGCTAGGCGAGGCGCAAGCGCAGCGCGGCATTAGCGTTTGCAGTAGCGCAGCGAGAGAGAGAGAGATAGATCAATATATATATATATATATATAGATAGATAGATAGATAGATAGATAGATAGATAGATACTAGATATATATTTATATATGTGAGTGGGTATGGGTATATGTGTGTATGTGTGAATATATATATATATACATATAGTTATGTAGATATTCATATGTATTAGATATATATATTAGCCTATACATATAGCTAGGTATATACCTACATTCATAAATAGTTAGCTAGAGGGGTAGTTAGTGAGGGTTTAGAGAGGTATCTCGATACCTTGAGATATCAAGGTATCTCAATACCTTGAGATACCCAAGGTATTGAGTATCGGAGCGGGATTTTTGAGAAATTGCCTAGGTTTAAGTTTAGATATAGGTTTTTATGTATTGGTATATATATTTACGCGTGCTAGCATAGGTTTTAGCGGGTTTAGGCGGGGTGCGTAGCCTAGGTCGAGGTATTGGATACCGAGGGTATCCCGGTATCTCGAGGAGGCGAGTTTGATGGTTTACTAGCTTAATGAGCTAGTTTTGACCTTAAATTTTAGGGGCACCCTAGTTTGACCTAGCATTGACCATAATTGTCCTCGTTGACTGTAAAAATCAACGTTTGACCTACTTTTGACCTAGAGTTGACTTTTTAGGCCCGGGTTGACTTTTTGACCCAAATTTCACCGGTTTGACCCGTTTGATCTAGAATACCTCTAGGACCCTATTTTTAGTTATTTTTATCAGTTTAACTCTTTAGAACCCTGTTTAATCTTGCTTTTCGCAATAGGTTCTTGCGATGCCAGTCCGAATCTCGATCCTCATCAGTTGCTCAGGACGTCAAGCGAGTACCTACCTCTGATAGTTTTCATTTCATGATAGCGTTTATATCACCTGTTCTAGAACTGTAATACTTGATTCTAACACATTGTTATACGAGCTGGTACTAGTGGATCCCGTCATGAGATGCTATCCCCCTTACCGTGTTCAGCGGGTACTCTATCACGTGTATTTCATCATGTGCTATCATGTGCTTCTTGTGCTCTCGCCTTCATGTGCGTGAGTTATTTATCATGTACGTAGCGTATCGTGGTTGGATCCAAGAGTATTAGTGAGGGAGAGGAGTAGGAGTTGGTTATGTGATCAAAGCCAAACAGTATTCATGTGTATGTCGGTTATATAACTCACGCATAACGGAGTTATCATAGATTATTCATGTGCAACCTAAGCCGATCACATAACGAACTTATGCTCAAGGCACTTAGCTAGTATTCCTGTTTTCTCACATGCAGTTACTTCTCTACTACTTGTACTTTTATTGCATTCTATTATCGTCATGGACTAGGTCCTTTATGGGTACGCCTGCGACAATTGTTCATATAGATAAGTCATCCTCGCTTAGCGGCAATCCGCGTACGAGTCATTGCATCGCATCATAAACATCTGAAATACCTGAACGGTCTTGAGTATAGCTGTCACTACCCGATTCTAGAAAATAGGATTTTTTTTATTTTTATTTGGTAAATTGTGTATTATTTATAATTAATTATATTTATATTTAATTGATGGTTGTATTATTTTTTTATTGATTGTTTTAGGGTTTTGGCTAGTCTGGACCCATGTCAGACCCTAGTGGACCCATGTCCGACCCAACCAACATCCTTGTGAGGCTTATTTTTGGGTTTAGAATAATTATTTTATTTTATTTTAGTTAGTTGGAGAGATTGGGAGTTAGTTTGAGTGCTTTTGGAACCCCAAACCCAAAACCCAAGTTGCATGACTAAAGGGAAGGGCATTTTGGTCTTTTGGCATCATGTAACCCTTTATACATGTGTGGTCGGCCCCTAAAACCCTTTTCCAGACTCGGAGCAGCAACCCCCCCCATTCTTCACTTCTTCTTCTTCTTCTTCTTCTTCTTCTTCACTCTTTCCTTCTTATTCCTTTCTTCTTCCCACTTCCAAGCAAGTAAGTATTCTCATTTTCTTTTCTTCCTTCCATTTCTTCTATTTATGTGAACCCTAACCATACACTTTTCCCTAACCTAGGTGTTTAGAGCCTAGACTTAGTGTGGAGGCTTAATTTGGAGGCTTGGAGGCTTGAGGGTGGTGATTTCAAGAGTTTTGGAGACTTTGGCCTTAGGATTCCAACTCCCAAGAGGTAAACCCTAACTTTTCTCTTACTAATTACTCTTATATAGTATAATTAGTTGTTTAGAACCTTTCTAGACCCTAAGGCTACCCGTGGGAGAAAGTTGGAGCAAGTTTGGTTGTGTTTGGAGACTTTGACATTAGGTTTTGTGTCAATTTCGGGTGAAATCCAAGATTGGCCCAATTTTGGGTGATGCCCTAGGTTAGACGGACCTAGGTAGACGTGCTTGGGTGTCTTGGGGGTTAGTACGTGTCTCCGTTCGGACATGTGAAGTCGTGTCACGGAGAAATGGGCGTTTCGGGCATTTTGGGGGTTTTCGTCGTCGTCGGTTCTATGTGCATGCACATTTTTGCCACAGACCTAGAATCAATGAGTTAGCATTTTTTCTAGGATCTAGACATCGTTTAGAACCCGTGAGTAAATTTTGGGCCGATTCCGAGTAGGTTTGGTGTGCTTTTCAGGAGATTTGATGAACCGCACACCACGTGTTCGTCGAAATGACCGAACGGCCATTTCGACTTAGTTTCTTGGTTTCGGGCTTGTGCGCGCGTTGAGTTAGCTTCGGAGAGTGTGTGCTAGAGTTCTCGGGTTGTATTATATATATGTGTGTGTGTGTTAGTGCGTGGATGGGTCGTTGGACGTGCGTTGGTGGGGTATTTTGTGTGTTGTGCGTGTTGTGTGTGTTGTATATGTGTATATGTGTTTGTGTCTATATATATATATATATATATATATATATATATATATATATATATATATATATATATATGTATGTGTGTCTCTATATATGTATATATATAAAAGTGTGTTTATGTATATCTATATGAGTGTGTGTATTTATATATATATATGCTTGTGTATATATAGATCTATAAATGTTTGTGTGTATATATATATGTATGAGTGTGTGTGTGTGTGTATATATATATATATATATATATATATATATATATATATATATATATATATATATATATATATATATATATATGTACATACACACACACACACACACTCATACATATATATGTATGTTGGTGTATATATATATGTGTGTGTGTGTGTGTGTGTGTGTGTGTGTGTGATTGTGTGGGCGAGTGAAGTAGGTTGAGCAGCTGCAGCAGCATAGAAGGGAAGAGCAGCAGCAGCAGTGCACTGGCAGCAGCAGCTGCCAACAGCAGCAGCAGCAGCAGCTTCAGCAGAAAGCGCAGCAACAGCAGCTAGGCGAGGCGCAAGCGCAGCGTGGCACTAGCGTATGCAGTAGCGCAACGAGAGAGAGAGAGAGAGAGAGAGAGAGAGAGAGATAAATCAATATATATATATATATATATATATATGTGTGTGTGTGTGTGTGTGTGTGTGTTTAGATAGATAGATAGATAGATACTAGATATATATTTATATGTGAGAGTGGGTATGTGTATATGTGTGTATGTGTGAATATATATATACATATATTTATGTAGATATTCATATGTGTTAGATATATATATTAGCCTATACATATAGCTAGGTATATACCTACATTCATAAATAGTTAGCTAGAGGGGTAGTTAGTGAGGGTTTAGAGAGGTATCTCGATACCTTGAGATATCAAGGTATCTCAATACCTTGAGATACCCAAGGTATTGAGTATCAGAGCGAGATTTTTGAGCAATTGCCTAGGTTTGAGTTTAGAGATAAGTTTTTATGTATTGGTATATATATTTACGCGTGCTAGTATAGGTTTTAGCGGGTTTAGGCGGGGTGCGTAGCCTAGGTCGAGGTATTGGATACCGAGGGTATCCCGATATCTCGAGGAGGCGAGTTTGATGGTTTACTAGCTTAATGAGCTAGTTTTGACCTTGAATTTTAGGGGCACCCTAGTTTGACCTAGAGTTGACCATAAATGTCCTCGTTGACTGTAAAAGTCAACGTTTGACCTAGTTTTGACCTAGAGTTGAGTTTTTGGACCCCGGGTTGACTTTTTGACCCAAATTTTACCGGTTTGACCTGTTCGATCTAGAATACCTCTAGGACCCTATTTTTAGTTATTTTTATTAGTTTAACTCTTTAGAACCCTATTTAATCTTGTTTTTCGCAATAGGTTCTTGTGACGCTAGTCCGGATCTCGATCCTCATCAGTTGCTAAGGACGTCAAGCGAGTACATACCTCTGATAGTTTCCATTTCATGATAGCGTTTATATCACCTGTTCTAGAACTGTAATAATTGATTCTGACACATTGTTACATGAGCTGGTACTAGTGGATCCCGTCATGAGATGCTATCCCCCTTACCGTGTTTAGCGGGTACTCTATCACGTGTATTTCATCATGTGCTTCGGGTATTGATTATCATGTGCTATCATGTGCTTCTTGTGCTCTCGCCTTCATGTGCGTGAGTTATTTATCATGTACGTAGAGTGTCGTGGTTGGATCCAAGAGTATTAGTGGGGGAGGGGAGTAGGAGTTGGTTATGTGATCAAAGCCAAACAGTATTCATGTGTATGTCGGTTATGCAACTCACACATAACAGAGTTATCGTAGATTATTCATGTACAACCTAAGCCGATCACGAACTTGTGCTCAAGGCACTTAGCTAGTATTCATGTTTTCTCACATGCAGTTACTTCTCTACTACTTGTATTATTCTCCAGTTTATGTTGCAGCTACTTTATCTGCTCCACCATGTATTTATTTCCTTGTGCATCTTGTATACTTTTCTATTGCTAGTCATATACACCTTACCATGTATTTGGAGTTGTTTTCAGAGTTATGTACTTCGCTCCAGTCCTGACTGGGCATATTTTTTTCCAGAGGATCCTGAGAATTTTTGTCCGACATTCTACGGGCCGGGCGTCGAGGAGTGTTGTAACCCGGAGACTGAGGAGGAGCCCGTCGAGGAGACGCCGTTAGTGCCCTAGTTAGCTTGGTGGGTTTCCCTGGGTTGTTCCCAGTTGATATTTTGGATGACTGTATTATTATTTTGTTGCTTCTGTGATGTTGTAGACTTTAGACTTGGACTGTATATTTTGGATATTGTATTGCTCTCTTTGGTTCTTGTTTTGTTGTGATATCTTATCTTGCTTTTACTTTTCCTCTAGTTATTGTGATTGAGTCATATATATATTGCGTGGTTGCCCTCCTTTTGGAGAGGTTATTGACAGGTTTTGTGAGATATATAGATGTGACCTAGAACGAACCTTTACAGCGTTCTACCGCCGATTCTGCGGCGTAGGCTGGACGTACCCACGACTCATGCCTGATTTTTTGGATGCGAGTCGTGACAATATCATACTTGTACATATAGAAGACTTCAATATTTTTTATAGCACACCCGATAATTCGTGTAAATCATGCACCCGAAACATAACCTCGCTTACGACACTCATGTTTGCAAGGTTATTGCCCCTTTATTCATTATATATGCTGCTTTTGCTTGAAATAACTGTGTTTGCCTTGGACAGGGAAGGACAAATGATAAGTTGGTAGGTCTTGTCGTGTTTTCTCTTATATCGTACGGCAAACTGCCACACGAGTTAGGCTATTCAATATTGCCATGAAACCGATCCTAAGACAATACTAGAAAGTGAACAAAATAGCTGGTGCACGGAATCTATTGAACGTGTTTGGATTTTTCGAGCGGGCGATTAGCCTCCTAACCAGTGCATTCATGTACTGATAACCCACCAGATTGCTTGCAGGGTGCAGGAGAACCTCGTTCGGTGCGGATGCTCCTTAATGCGTGCTAAGGCGTGGAGTTCACTCTGAAGCCTTGGAGGGTTGCGATCCGGAACTGAAGCACATATACAGGACATAATGTTGGAACATCGCCTATACATCATTCCACAAATGTAGCCACTTGGCACTCTTTTACTGTTTCAGAGAGAGAGGCTTGAGCGACTTGTAATCTCGGCTATACGCCGCCTGTAACACTTGTTCAATATCAAATACAAAGTTTGCGTAAATTTTTAACTTGTGTTATACAATGCTTCCGCTATTGACGACTCTGTGAACTTGTTACCAATCGCCTATGTGTTTTTAATTTTGCTGTACTTGGACAATTTGTTTGACTCTGTGGCTTAGACCTCTCACTGCCAGCCGAACCACGGCCTTGCATGGGCGTAGCTTACGCTCGTGCGGCATCACGCCCAGATGGGTCAAGCAATCGTCCCGCGGGAGTGCTGGCGCGGTAATTCTTGCCTAGCGGAGATGGTCGATTAGCCTGCGGGAGATCGGGACGTGACAGATTGGTATCAGAGCTTGGCTATACGCCTTTGGACTTTGTTTCGATTTTCTCTATTTCGAAAGCTCGTTCGTGGGTTATGTGTACACACTCTCTCTCAATGTCCCAACAGAATGTTCCAAACAATAAGTCTAAATACTTTCAAAAAGTGCATGTAAATGATGTGATTGCTGATACAAAATTGTGATGCTAAGGCCTTTGTGCCGACCTGTGCTAGACCTTTTGTGATTAGACTCGTGCTAGAATCGCAACTTATGTGCGAACCTGAATAACTATACATGTTTACCCAACTGGTTAGTATACGAAATCGAATATTATCCAAACGGTTAGCTATGCACACAGCCTTTCGGCAAAGTTGAGTTGAGTATCGCGCGCTAAGACCCTTTGATGCAAGCTAAGTTGCAACAAGATTGGGATATCGTTTAGAAAAAGACAATTCAGACTTAGAATGGCAACCGATAGAACCTTATCAGTTTATCGCTTAGGCGAACATAGAAATCGTGCTTGGATTTTGGGAAATAGCTCGAACGATATTTCGTGTCGGAAGATACAAATCGATTGAGAATTTAATTGGATGACTCAATTCTGAGTGGTGTATGGATTATTTAGAAATGTCCAAACGGATTCATAGGTCTCGTACGATAGTCGGATTGAACGAATTGAGAATGTCTTGAATAAATGATAAGGCTTATATCAAATTAGGATTCACGAAAATGGTAATTGATAACTTGGTTAAGAAAACTTATTGGAAACTCGGGGATTGTGCAAGCGATTTTGGATTGAAACAAACGAACTAAACTTGAATACAATATCGCTTGAATAAAAGTTAGCCCAAAAATGAATATTGTAGTTCGATGAAAGAGATAAACAATAATGGATTTTGCTTGGAGTTTGGAAAAATGATCTTGAAATCAAGTTCAGAAAGATAACTCTTGAATCAGTCCCAACGAGAATGATTATCCTGCGGGAGCGTCGACATGGTAATTTCACGTACTGTGGGGATAATCGAACTCACAAAAACATATTCGGTAATTATTCCAAACGAACTCGCTGAATAGAATGTATAAAGACGGAATAGACTTGGGCTTGAATATTTGAAACTAGTTGCTTAAGGAATGCTATAAGTAGATTATGGATTTATCGAACGATGACATTGAAGTTGGATGATTTTGCTAGACGAATCATGATCACTGCATGAACGGACTTGACTTGATGGATTTGAATGTATAACTTGGATGGAGAAAAGTAAAATATAAGGTGTCTTGATCGTGCCGAAGAAAACCATAACAATCAAACATTCTTGTCTTGTGCGAGCGTAACTCTATACCCGTACATGCGTCACGTCCGGATTAGGACGATTATCCAGCGGGAGCGTTGGCGTGATGATCTCACGTCCAACGAGGGTGATCAAACTTGTGGGAGATCAGAGCGTGACAACTTATGGATCGTCTTGACTTTTGGTTTGACATGATAAGACAAAATTAGGAATACAAGTGATCGAAAACGTTTCGAGGATAAGTTAGCCTAGAACCTGGAATAAATCACGCTTGATGGTTTCGTGAACAGATACATGAATCAGGTTGGATAACTTGGATTATAATCTAAGGTTTAGAATTTAATCTTGGCTTAGTGGACTAGACTTGGAATGGATAGGGATTCTATCAAACATATTTGGAGAGATAGACTATGTAAATCACTAGCTTGTCCTGCAGCTTGGATATATCATGGATTTTACTGAACGGACTCAAACCCAGTATAAACGAATGTGTTATTGTGTTAGGAAAAATCAGTGCTCGATGTTTAAAAATCTGAGTAAAATAAGCTTGGGTAGAATATTCCGTACAAATGAACAATCGTTTGACCCTAGGAATTGGGGCGAGCATCGTGCGACGAATTTACACGATGTATTGTGTACTTGAACTTGTACCTATGACCTTGTAGAGCTTACCTAGTAATTAGGCATACGACCCTGTGCTGAGTGAATGAACCTGTGTGACCGACCTTAGCACATTGCTTGAACAAGCTGTAGAACTGGGGCAACAAGACTTAGGGTTAGACTGGGAATGGTAACCAGTGCTATATTTGACCTGAACGAATGGACGCTAGTCGGCTAACCCGGATAGATCGTGCTTAATGGTAGTACAAATACTTGAGTTCGAGTTAGAATGGAAAATGATATGGAATTTGATTGACCCTATCGGGAGTATCCTTGTGATTCATAAAACGAGAACCCTTGGGATTTTCGCAAGTAGCTTATTCGATTTTACTATCTCTAAGTTTGGTTGAATACATATGTTTGAGGGATGCTTTGAACGTGTGCACGATCCAAGACTCAATGAGATGTGAAACTCGAGTGCTAAGATTTCGCTATCGCTGAGTTGGTTGATATGCTTGTGCTTAAAGCGCTTAAAATATGTGCACGATCTAGACTTGCAATATGCTGATCTCGATGCTAGTGCAAGTGAATATACAAATAAACAAGTATAATGACTTGTATAAGCTTGCCTCAGCCTTAGATCGTCATTCAAGATGGATTGAAATGTACCCCGCGTTAAGCAACATGTCCCGTGCTAAGGCGCAAATGAGACTGACTCAGCATACACGCGATACGGCGTAGGGATCGAATAGGAGATTGTGTTCAAATGGATTTAGTGGTACCGATTGCTATGCCTGGGATAGATTCGATAATGCGATAGAATGGCCTGCGCTCAGTAAATCTCGAGGACGAGACTTTTTCTGAGTGGTGTATAATATAACGACCCATTTTGCTCAAGCGAATTTCCGATTCAAACGATAGAAGTGCAACATCTCGACCCGCTTTACTTCAGCGAGAATACTCGTTTGAGGCAAGAAGATTTCCAGACTTGTCCCTTCAGGAGTTTCGGCTTAGGCTTTCAGAGGCTCGCTCAGAGTATCGCTCGACCGAGGTGAATCATCGCTAAGGTGGGTGGCTACGGTGAACTTGTCTTTGCTTATCCAGCACACTTAAAATATGGAACGATACATGCTAGTCACTAGGTGAATCACCCCCTGTATGCTAATAAGAATACAACGTACCTAGCTAAGAGAAAAATTCTAACTTGTATTGCTTGTGTTAGAACATGGAAATAAAATATTGCTTATAATCAGACCCTTGCATGCTACCTTTGCCTTGTGCAACTAGACTCCGCTATGCCTCGAGTAGAATGATTTATGTATACTCAGTAGTGCACTATTCACTTGCTACACTGCACGACCTTAGATGATGTCGCTCAGTATGTCCTTTTACGGTTTTACTCCTCGGCTTACCTTCGGGCCCGAGCCAAACATGAATGCTTAAGTTTTGTTATAAATGCATGCTTGCCTGCTTATATGTTAACTTGTAATATTGCCTCAATCTAATACTTGCCATGGCAAAAACTTATGCCACAATCAAGTATCTCTATCGCGTATCGTGCGTGCATCTAGTTAGCCAGAAGACTATCAAATAGTTCTTCTGTGCAATATAAACATGCAAGTATCCGGGACCGTTAGGTCGCCAGGGCAGTCCCTGCACCAGGGGAATGCATCAAGGCAAGTTGAGCACTAAATTGGAATTATGTCAAGTTTATGTCTGAATGATAATCATATCAAGTTTACCTCTGAACGAGAATCATGTCAAGCAAATCAAGAATCACAGCTCGTGGAACAATTGTTCGGTTCAGAACAAAAATCATGGATTATCATGTCAAGATGTGTGAATTTGGAAGACCAAGACTTGCATGTCGCGGACAACTTGTAACCAAGGTACAGTTCCACGGACAGTCACCGGGGCCGATCCGGTCCGGTCCGGATGGAACTTCATGTGTAGTCCTCCTGTGCTGGGCGAGATGGTTTGTAGCACCTCTTGTGCTTTTATTCTATTCCATTCTCGTCATGGACTAGGTCCTTCATGGCTACGCCAGTGACAATTGTTCATATAGATAAGTCATCATCGCTTAGTGGTAATCCGCGTGCGAGTCATTGCATCGCATCAGGAATATCTGAAACACCTAAACGGTCTTGAGTATAGCACACTTGTACATATAGAAGACTTCAATATTTTCTGCAGCACACCTGATAATTCGTGTAAATCGTGCACCCGAAACATAACCTCGCTCACGACACTCATGTTTGCACACGTTATTGCCCCTTGATTCATTATATATGCTGCTTGTGCTTGAAATAAATGTGTTTGCCTTGGACAGGGAAGGACAAATGGTAAGTTGGTATGTCTCGCCGTGTTTCCTCTTATATCACATGGCGCACTGCCACACGAGTTAGGCTATTCAATATTGCCATTAAACTGATCCTAGGGCAATACTAGAAAGTGAACAAAATAGCTGGTGCATGTAATCTATTGAACGTGTTTGGATTTGTCGAGCGGGCGAGTAGCCTCCCCACCAGTGCATTCATGTACTGATAATCCACCAGATTGTTTGCAGGGGGCGAAAGAACCTCGTTCGGTGCGGATGCTTCTTCGTGCGTGCTAAGGCATGGAGTTCACTCTGAAGCATTGGAGCGTTGCGATCCGGAGCTGAAGCACATATACTGGACATAATATTGGAACATCGCCTATACATCATTCCACAAATGTAGCCAGTTGGCACACTTTTACAGTTTTAGAGAGAGAGGCTTGAGCGACTTGTAATCTCGGCTATACGCCACCTGTAACACTTGTTCAATATCAAATAAAAAGTTTGCTAAAATTCCTAACTTGTGTTATACAATGCTTCCGTTATTGACGACTCCGTGAACTTGTTACTAATTGCCTATGCATTTATAATTCTGCTGCACTCAGATAATCTGTGCGACTCTGTTTCTTAGACCTCTGACCACCAGCCGAACTAAGGCCTTGTACAGGTGCGGCTTATGCTCGTGCGGCATCGCGCCCAGATGGGTCAAGCGATCGTCCCGCGGGAGTGCTAGCGCGGTAAATCTCGCCTAGCGGGGACGGCCGATTAGCCTGCGGGAGATCGGGCATGATAGTGGGCTAGCTTAATCATTTGGACTTGATATTAGTAGACCCGTTAGAACTTGTTATGACATATTAAGCCTAACATTGGACTAGACCCATTAGACTCATTCGCTTTAGTTAATTAAAGAGATTAGATGAATTTTATTAGAATTAGATGCTTCTTAATATAACCCTCCTAATTGATTTCTCATAACTAACTACTAGAGGTATATTAGACATTGTGCAGTTGCTTGGGAGAGGGAAAAGGAGGCCGGCCACTATATGGGGGGGTTTCTCTCTCTCTCTCTCTCTCCACTTTATTTCACTCCAAATTTAGATCTCCAATTGTGTTCTTCCCCAAATTGATTCTTCCCTCCACCAAATTTCTCTCAATTCACTCTCATTCACTTCCAATTATATCATCTAAGGAGCCTAGGAGCTTGGATTGCAAGGAGCACTTGGAGAAGGAGGAATTGGCTAGGAGCTTGTGTCTTAATTGTGTCCATTGGAGCAATTCAAAGGGAATCCATCCCCCAATAGGTAAAATTCTTATTTACCTATAATTTAGACTCTAATTCATGCATTTGATCATTAGGAACTCTCTCATGGCTTAGGGCTACCCATAGGAAGAAGTTCTAGGTCCAATTGACCTATATTGTGACTTCTACATAGGTTTTTGTGCTCAATTAGGGGAAATTACGAGATTGATGAATCAAGTCTGTGTCATGAGACATATTTGGTATAATTAGACTTAGATCAAGTGTGTGGGACTAGCTACGTATCCATAATTGGATACGAGTAGGCCGTATCATAATATTTTTTGATAAGCTATGATATGGGTTTCAATTTGGGTTAATTGTGCATGATGGTGTAATTATTTTTTAAATTCCTTTGTAATTAGTTGCATTAGTTATGTACATGTGTATTTGATATGTGTGAATATTGATTATGGAGAATTGGGAGTTTTGGCATCTCAATTGACACGTATCATGAGTATCCCATTAAGTGTTTGTTAAAATGCCTAATTGTTGTTTGATAATAAACGAAAGAAATTGAAACTAGGTTTATACGAAACCCTTTCTTTGTTTACAAACAAGAAAAAGAAGTACAATTAATCATATACGAGGATGTTAAGTACAAAAATTTGATTCTGGGGAAATATTGCTATAGGAGTCTGATCTGCGGTCGATCACTTTGTCCCTTGGACCACACGATGACGAAGAAGTGCTGTAGAAGAAGAAAAAGTAGTTTCAAAGACTGCAGGAAATGTTGAACTCTCGTTGTCAAATATCTCTATAGGTGCTTTCTTGACCTTGACCTCTGTCTGTGACTCCTGAATTCTCTCCACCTTGGATTCGACCTCTGTTATTTTCTGCCCCTCTGTTATTTTCCCCGCCCTTTACTCCTGTGGCCAGAAGTCTCTATTTATAGAGTTTGGTCACAGTAACTGGCCAGTCGGTATAGAAATCGAACAGCGGGGAGAGCTGCACCTTTTACGCGGCGGTTATAATAACTGCTACCCACGTATGAATGATCTCCTGAATTGGCGTGTGATGCGTGTCCCATTATGAGGTAATGCGTATAATCGCTCATCGAAGATCACGACATGCAAGCCACGTAGGTAACTGTCCCTCGCGTAGAGAAGGTTGTCATAAAGGCCAAATAACTGTCTCGTAGGCGTAAAAGCCAAATAGTTATCTCGTTGGCGTAAAAGCCAAGTAGCTGTCTTGTTGGCGTAAAAGCCAAATAGCTGTCTTATTGGCATAAAAGCCGAGTTCTGGGTAAAACTTGATGTTGCATAGATAGGTAACCAGCGTAAAGATAGCCAATTATCCTTCTTTGACTGAGGTCTTGAGCGTATTCAGGGCCAAATAGCCTTATTGTGTACCTTGCAAATATAGCCTGAATTGGCGTATTTTGAGGAGATAGCATATGGCATACTCCTATAGTTGAAAATAGCTAGGTTGGCGTATTTCAAGGAGATAGCGTACGGCGTGCTCCTATAGTTAAAAATAGCCTGGTTGGCGTAATATACAGGGATAGTTGTCACGACCCGCACCCGGTATAGGGGCACGAGTACGCGGGTACGTCCAGCCTACGCCGCAGCGTCGGCGGTAGAACGCTGTCTAGGTCATGATACTAACTAAGCAATCTCACATGAGCATCCAATCTCCATAAGGAGGCACGGATGACACAAAAATAAATGAATTACATACTCAATCACAACTACAGCACGATAAGAAATCGAAGAAAATAAATAAGAATACAACACAAGTCTAAACTGTAAATAATCTAACTCAACATAAACCATGTCTCAAATAAGATTGCCGGAGACAAATCCGGTACCAAAATAATATGCTAAAGGATCTAACTAGAACTAGTGATTCCGGCTAAACCTCCCGGAATTACGACTGTACTACTAAGTCCAAGACTGCAGCTACTCAGTCCAAGACTGCAGATACTCACCCCGTGGTCCACAAGTATCTGATACCAGTCCTCTAGGCATAGTCTGGAAAATATTTTTCCAGTCAGGAAGGAGCAAAGTACATTTCTAAAATAGCAGTTCTATATCAATGATATAAACTATGTAGCAGTATATAGATGGAAATATACAAGATGCATGTATATATACGAGAAATGTACAATAAAGGATATACTGGAAATACTGTAAGTAAATGCAGGAAAGGAAACAATATGTCAATGAGCAAGAATACTATGACTAACTGTGTGAGTACTAGCTTTAACATGTGATCGGCTTGGGAACTTGATCAGGCTGGTTACATATGATTAGCTATGATTCATGTAAGGTCAGGCTAACCGTTGGTTAGCTATGATGCATGTAGAGGTCAGGCTAATCATATGTAACAGCTATGAAGCATGTAAATGGTCAGGCCGCACCCGACGTGAGATGTGGGGTGAGCTATGATGCATGTAGAGTTGGGTATGATCACATATCTACACTAAAATACTCCCCACCCCCGACTGGTATAGTAGATCCAATCATGGTACGCTATGGCACGGGATTCCCTAGGGAGGTAGCAAATCTCTCCGGGAATCAGTGTCTGTACATGCACAAGATAACAAGAAAACAAGTCTTGTACAAGCTACACCATGAATAAGGAATAACATCTCATGACGAGATCCGTGTATACCAATCCGTGTAACCAGTGTGTCGAGAATATGGATATTTACACTAGATACGATGAACATAGGAGATATCATAAACAAGAAGCTAATCAGAGAATGTACTCGCCTTGGGTTCTTAGCTGGTAAAACCAATGTCCTGTCCTAGAGTATCGTCTGGAGGATCCAACAGTCCTATAAACATATAATAAATGTAACCTTGCATCAGATGCTACACTAACACAACACAAATACATGAACTCAGGGGCTCTGCCAGGTATGGCACTGGTCAACTAGGGTCATCTAGTAGGGATACATATATAATTATACATTTATACTCAGAATATATATACCAATTAAATACGTATATAATATATATATAAGTGTATATCAGTAATTTGTACAAAATATGTATAAGTATTTATACACTAAATAGAAGTATATAAATATATGTTTATATGTTATAAATATACATAACCAATTTTATTCATAACAACTATATTTAAGAATATACATATACTGAATATATATGTATACATACATATGTACTAGTAAAAATATACATTTGTTCTATTTATATATATATATATATATATATATATATATATATATATATATATATATATATATATATATATATATATATACCAAAAATACACATTTTTATAAAACATATACCCATACAAAAAATATATATATACATATATATATTTATACCAAAATAATAATTATACTATATACATGTATATTAATATACACATACACATTGAATACGTATATATACAAATAGAGAAAATACACTATATATTTATAGATATATATATATATATATATGTACACATATACACACATACATGTAGATACGTACACATATAATACGCATACACATACACACAAATATACGTATACGTATTTACATAATCATATATTTATACACATTAATTAAATATATACATATACATTATTAATTAATTATACACACATATATACATTACAGTGAAGGAGGGAAGAGGGGAGGAGACTAACTGGGGGTTGGCCGGAGCTCAGGCCGGAGGGGATGACGACAGGTTGAAGCAACAGGTCGGTGCTCGGCTGGGGCTGAGGTGCTAGGAGGAGGAGGTCGGGGAGTGGTTGTATGATGATGATGGTGGTGGTGATAGGTGTAGATGGTGGTGGTGTATTCGTGATGATGGTGGTCGTCAGGTGGTGGTGCGAGGGGAGGAGCAATAAGGAGGGCCGGGGAGGAAGGGCAGCAGCGCCGGGTCGGTGGTGTTGGCTATCGGCGGGGCTCGCCGGGGGAAGGAGCTGCCGGGTGGAGCTCGGGATGACGGGGAGTTACAACAGGGAGTTGCAGCGGCCGGGGGAGGATGATGACAGTGGGGCTGGTGGTGAGTCGAAGCTCAGGGAAGGGTGGCCGGACCGGAGGGCAGTGGCTGCGGGTTTGGGGGCTTGCCGGGCCGGAGTGCTGAGGTGGGGGATCAATCGTGGAGCCCGGAGCTGGGTCGTGTGAGGTGGAGGTGTCTTGGCCAGGGAGTGGCGGAGCCGCACCGGGGGATGCTGGCAGGAGTACAGGCTGGGGTCGATGCTGCCGGAGGTGGAGAACCACAACTGAAGACGATGGCCGGGGTGATGGGTGAGTGAACAGTAGGGATGGTAGTGATGTTTCCCCCTCTTTTCAATTTAAAAACAATGGAAGGAATAAGAAGGAAGAAGAAGAAGAGAAGAAAAGAGAAGAAGAAAGGAAAATTTAGAATGAGGGAGGAGGCTACGGTTGAGTGTGGGGTGCTAGCCTAGGTTTTTGGGGATTATGGTTTCCTTGGGAAGAGGGGATGATGTGATGTTTTATAGGGAGATGTGAGAGGGAATGAATGGTGGTGATGGCTTCCATCTAGAATGGGTGGCCATGATTCGATATGGAGAAAAATGAGGGGGTTGCTTTCTTCATTTGGTTAAACCAATAGGATGGTGACACCTCGTTGAAATTTTACAATTTAGCCCCCAACAATTAGAAAATTGCACAGGAGTGGGTCACTGGATTTAATTAATTAAAATTTTATACACCTGGCGTTCTAAAATTAATTAGAAATACATGGGGCCAAAATTAGGCCGGGTCACCAATATCATTAATGAAGAAGACTCAGAACATAATATTATCCTAATTTGGGCCGCACAAAAAATGGGTCGAGGTTGTCCCCAATTTCGTTTGGAACGCACAACGATACATAGTCAGAATTTATTTAGAAAATAAATAAACGTCCGCGACGATTATTGTGCGGCTAAAATGAAGCACAAGAGAGCATAATTATGAATTACAAAAATGGCAGAAAGGAAGGCAGGCATGTCTAGGGCAAGGCTATAAAATTTGTTGGAAGGCAAAAGCTAGGGTAGCGCCCCAAATATCGAAGCAACGACAGTGCGCAAAAATTAAATAAATTACGGTAATTAATTACGACATCCAATAATTAAATTCTAAATAAAACGATTTAAATACATAATCCCCATAATTCTGTCAGGTGTTCGTCTAGTGGGCTTCTAGGTTAAGTCTACCAGCTCAAACATTAATGAACACTGTAAATAATACTATATTTAATTACACATCTCACGAAATTATTTAATTTAAATAATCCTATAATAAAATCATTTAATATATCTACCATAATACTAATAATTTTAAAAAGTCGAAAATACCCCTGTTTTCAGAACGTGGTAGTGATAAGTCTACCCTCCTTAAAAGAATTTCGTCCTCGAAATTTAAAGTCCTCATAGTAGTGTTTATTCATTATATTATTTTCCATCAACGGTTAAATTCAACAACCCACAAAATCCTGAAACAATCCACCTTGTCATTTCACAATCTTAAAATTTTTTCTGAAATGACTGTATTCCTGAAATATCCTTGAAAATAAAAATTAGTTTCCATTTTCTCACAATTTCCTCCGAATTAAAAATTAAATACTCAGAATTTGACATCCCATCCTCTAATTCACTCAATGCACATTAAGACTCCCATCTAAAACACAATCCATAAATCCAACCCTTAAATTCAATTAATCCACTATATTCATAAAATTGGAATTGTCATCCGAAGAGTTTGAATTTAAACACCAATCCATTAATGATTTTTACTCCTCAATTTAAATCCAATCAATGCATATTCAAAATCTAAATCCTCATCCCGAGAATCGAATTCGAAACTATCCCATTAATAATTTTATTTCCTTGATTTCCCTTTTCCTCAGAATACTCAACAATGCGATACTTACGAAATCTTCAAATGCAACATTCATAATATAAAATTTTAAATTACTATCTTGCAATCAAATAGATATAATGATAATTTTCCAAATTTTCTCAAATTTTAATAACCAATTCTATCATATCATAACCTTCCTAAAATTAATAAATCCTCAATTTTGCCATGTTAATTTCTTAACTCTCCATTTAAGTCAATGTTTATCCTCGAGTTTCAATCATCCTCAATCTTCACAAAATCAATGATCCATCAATTCTGTTATATTAACTCCTTAACTCTTTATTTAAATGAATGCTTATCCTTAAATTTTTAATCATCTTGTCCCTTTTGTCAAGTCATAACCTCTTCATAGATCTTTGCTATGGTCAAAACCCCAATGATCATGGTCTAAGAAAAATTTACCTACAGTCATACAACATACAACCTAGAGGAAACATGCATGGTTATGGTCTGTTTTATTATGGTATTGCATTCTCTGTCAGGGTGTACTACTAACTACATTCTAACAAGAAAATTACGATTACAAGCCACGGTACTAGGGAATCAATCAATCTGAAGACGAAAACAACATGAGAAAAAGAAGGAACCTGCTAACATATTTCTTGCGGTATCTCCTATCTCTAACATACTCTTAACTCTGGCACATTCACTAACTAATTCCTATTCCTGTACACTGGTACCCATATCAACTAATCATTAATCCATAAGATCCATGAATACATCCATATTGCACACACCTGTCTATTAATACCAAAATCTGATACCAAGAACCTCTAACACAATTATAGGTCAAATGATGCATGTAAAGTTTGATACCTCTATCTCTTTAGGTACCTTTGTTCTACTATAAGTACACCCCTTGCTAGTTCTCGTTCCTACTATAATTGTCCATACTATTTGTTCTCATCACTCAAGTGCACACCAAGTGTAACACACCATACTAAGTGTTGTTCTCCCTAATACAACTCTAGGTGGACACCCAAGTCAGTCTGCGGTGCCATCTCAATCATGCTCAAGTCAATAGATCCTTACACATGTATATCATCTACCCATATATTAATATATATATCTCATCCACCATAAAATTAATCCTCAAAATAATCGTCAAGGTTTAACTTCTCGAACAAATTTAAAATAAAATGCATATACCTCCTCAAAAGTCAGATACTCAACATCGAAATAAAATTTTAATCACTTCAATTTTTTTTATATCCTTGACCATGTTTATTGAATCAATATTTGAACCCTCAAAAATTTAATGACATAAATCTCAACTCCTCAATAATTCTTAAAATTAAAATTCATTTCTACTCTTTAATTTATAAATCCACAAATATACCTATAAGTGCTCACGGTCTCCAATACTCGAGGTGCACTCAATACATCTATTGTTTACAACTCTCAACTGGGTACTAAAATTGTACTGCCCGAATTACTTGCACTATTACCTCCAAATGATCAAAGTTATCACCACATGTATTTTCTTCCATGATTTTCAATCTATATCAGCTGGTATATCATCTAATTATCATCACGCAGAGTGTTTACTGTTATTAGCATCATTCTCGATTAATCCTCGATATAGAATCATTAGTACTCTTGGTATGATATCACTAGCTTCATTATTGGATTATCTCATCAACTTATTAGAACTCATGATTACCTGTACCTTCTATAAAACTCATGTTTCCTTACTCTCATGGGCAAGTATATGGTTCCTCATCTCGATTGATGTTTATGTATTTTCTTTTAATCTTTTACAGCCTGGTAAAAATAATCTGTGATACGCTTCACCACTTTCATTACCAATTCCGATATTTCTCTACTCATGACACCTCACTATAACTCTTTATGCATATATATTTCTTTACTTTTAACACATCCCCAAGTATCATTCATCAGATTGAACATCGTGTTCTATTAATCCTTAACACAATTCCTGGATACTTAATTGTTCATATAGATTATCCAATTACATAATCATGATTATCCAGGACGGGTATGTTGGCTCTGATACTAACTCTTGGAACTATCACTGATACTCTATACTCTCCTTATACTTATAGTTCAAATACTAACTATAACACACCTATCATAGAACTATTGCTGCGAGGTACTATGCTATGGGTTAACTCTAGATTAATGCCTACTGCTCACATGTCCCACTAGGAAACACTTACAACTCACTAGCAACACTCAGTCAATACTAATACTCAAGACACAGACATAATTACAAGTCACTAATTATCATACTTAACAAGGAATCCTCAAGGAATAGGAGCTCAGAAAGACTGGATTGAGGACTGAAGGTGTTTCTACTGCTAGCAACAAGAGAACGATGGAATAAAGTCCTGTATTAACAGAAATAAAATAAGTGTTGAGATGATACTTTAAGAACCAATTTAAGATACAACCTGATAATCATACATGTCTGCATAACGCTTAGAATCCTTGCCACGCCAGTAAGCATAGGTGCGATAAACGACAGGTTTCGTAACTAAAGTACGCAACCCTATAGTTATGTCATCTAGAATCTTCGCCACGCCAACCGGTACGGCTGCGATAAACTCTAGGTTCCATAACCAAAGTAGACGTTTCACCTTTCTCACTGTGCTCATCAATATATGTCATCAGATGATATCGTAAAGTTTAGTCCATAAAATTCATCTCGATGAGAAATAAACTCAACAATGATACCAAGAATTAAATTTAACAACTGGTCAACAAGAATCAAACTCAATATCAACGAGGGAGGACGGACGGAAATAAGGCGAAGGATTTAATTTGGAAATTGTAATAAGATTCTCAAGGGGTCGTCCCAGGAATCTCTCAAGAATTTGTGATTGAGAATCCTCTCTCATCCTAGTATCCTATGTCCTATATTCTATAGCAGGCACGCAGTAGTACAACTAATACGTCGCACTACCATGACATCGCACAACTCGCGAAGTCTGACCTGCATGGGCCACCACTAAAAATGTGTCACGACCCGCACCCAGTATAGGGGCACGAGTACGCGGGTACGTCCAGCCTACGCCGCAGCGTCGGCGGTAGAACGCTGTCTAGGTCATGATACTAACTAAGCAATCTCACATGAGCATCCAATCTCCATAAGGAGGCACGGATGACACAAAAATAAATGAATTACATACTCAATCACAACTACAGCACGATAAGAAATCGAAGAAAATAAATAAGAATACAACACAAGTCTAAACTGTAAATAATCTAACTCAACATAAACCAAGTCTCAAATAAGATTGCCGGAGACAAATCCGGTACCAAAATAATATGCTAAAGGATCTAACTAGAACTAGTGATTCCGGCTAAACCTCCCGGAATTACGACTGTACTACTAAGTCCAAGACTGCAGCTACTCAGTCCAAGACTGCAGCTACTCACCCCGTGGTCCACAAGTATCTGATACCAGTCCTCTAGGCATAGTCTGGAAAATATTTTTCCAGTCAGGAAGGAGCAAAGTACATTTCTAAAATAGCAGTTCTATATCAATGATATAAACTATGTAGCAGTATATAGATAGAAATATACAAGATGCATGTATATGTACGAGAAATATACAATAAAGGATATACTGAAAATACTGTAAGTAAATGCAGGAAAGGAAACAATATGTCAATGAGCAAGAATACTATGACTAAGTGTGTGAGTACTAGATTTACATGTGATCGGCTTGGGAACTTGATCAGGCTGGTTACATATGATTAGCTATGATTCATGTAAGGTCAGGCTAACCGTTGGTTAGCTATGATGCATGTAGAGGTCAGGCTAATCACATGTAACAACTATAAAGCATGTAAATGGTCAGGCCGCACCCGACGTGAGATGTGGGGTGAGCTATGATGCATGTAGAGTTGGGTATGATCACATATCTACACTAAAATACTCCCCACCCCCGACTGGTATAGTAGATCCAATCATGGTACGCTATGGCACGGGATTCCCTAGGGAGGTAGCAAATCTCCCCGGGAATCAGTGTCTGTACATGCACAAGATAACAAGAAAATAAGTCTTGTACAAGCTACACCATGAATAAAGAATAACATCTCATGACGAGATCCGTGTATACCAATCCGTGTAACCAGCGTATCGAGAATATGGATATTTACACTAGATACGATGAACATAGGGGATATCATAAATAAGAAGCTAATCAGATAATGTACTCGCCTTGGGTCCTTAGTTGGTAAAACCAATGTCTTGTCCCAGAGTATCGTCTGGAGGATCCAACAGTCATATAAACATATAATAAATGTAACCTTGCATCAGATGCTACACTAACACAACACAAATACATGAACTCAGGGGCTCTGCCAGGTATGGCACTGGTCAACTAGGGTCATCTAGTAGGGATACATATATAATTATACATTTATACTCAGAATATATATACCAATTAAATACATATATAATATATATATAAGTGTATATCAGTAATTTGTACAAAATATGTATAAGTATATATACACTAAATAGAAGTATATAAATATATATTTATATGTTATAAATATACATAACCAATTTTATTCATAACAACTATATTTAAGAATATACATATACTGAATATATATGTATACATACATATGTACTAGTGAAAATATACATTTGTTATATTTATACATATATATATATATATATATATATATATATATATATATATATATATATATATATATATATATATATATATATATATATATATATATATATATATATATATATATATATATATATATATATATATATATATATGTGTGTGTGTGTGTGTGTGTGTGTGTGTGTGTGTGTGTTTATACATATACCAAAAATACACATTTTTATTAAACATATACCCATACAAAAAAATATATATACATATATATATTTATACCAAAATAATAATTATACTATATACATGTATATTAATATACACATACACATTGAATACGTATATATACTAATAGAGAAAATACACTATATATTTATATATATATATATATATATATATATATATATATATATATATATATATATATATATATATATATATATATATATATATATATATATATATATACACACATACGGGTAGATACGTACACATATAATACGCATACACATACACACAAATATACGTATACGTATTTATATAATCATATATTTATACACATTAATTAAATATATACATATACATTATTAATTAATTATACACACATATATACATTACAGTGAAGGAGGGAAGAGGGGAGGAGACTCACTGGGGGTTGGCCGGAGCTCAGGCCGGAGGGGATGACGACAGGGAGGAGCAACAGGTCGGTGCTCGGCTGGGGCTGAGGTGCTAGGAGGAGGAGGTCGGGGAATGGTTGTATGATGATGATGGTGGTGGTGGTGATAGGTGTGGATGATGGTGGTGTATTCGTGATGATGGTGGTCGCCGGGTGGTGGTGCGAGGGGAGGAGCAGCAAGGAGGGCCGGGGAGGAAGGGCAGCAGCGCCGGGTCGGTGGTGTTGGCTATCGGCGGGGCTCGCCGGGGGAAGGAGTTGCGGGGTGGAGGTGAGCTGGAATGGAGGGAGAGCAGAGGGAGTCGGGTGGAGCTCGGGATGACGGGGAGTTGCAGCGGCCGGGGGAGGATGATGACAGTGGGGCTGGTGGTGAGTCGGAGCTCAGGGAAGGGTGGCCGGATCGGAGGGCAGTGGCTGCGGGGTCGGGGGCTTGCCGGGCCGGAGTGCTGAGGTGGGGGATCAATCGTGGAGCCCGGAGCTGGGTCGCATGAGGTGGAGGTGTCGTGGCCAGGGAGTGGCGGAGCCGGCCGGGGGATGCTGGCCGGAGTACAGGCCGGGGTCGATGCTGCCGGAGGTGGAGAACCGCAGCTGGGGACGACGGCCGGGGTGCTCGGCCTGGTCGGGGTGATGGGTGAGTGAACAGTAGGGATGGTAGTGATGTTTCCCCCTCTTTTTAATTTAAAAACAATAGAAGGAAGAAGAAGGAAGAAGAAGAAGAGAAGAAAAGAGAAGAAGAAAGGAAAATTTAGAATGAGGGAGGAGGCTACGGTTGAGTGTGGGGTGCTAGCCTAGGTTTTTGGGGATTAGGGTTTCCTTGGGAAGAGGGGATGATGTGATGTTTTATAGGGAGATGTGAGAGGGAATGAATGGTGGTGATGGCTTCCATCTAGAATGGGTGACCATGATTCGATATGGAGAAAAATGAGGGGGTTGCTTTCTTCATTTGGCTAAACCAATAGGATGGTGACACCTCGTTAAAATTTTGCAATTTAGCCCCCAACAATTAGAAAATTGCACAGAAGTGGGTCACTGGATTTAATTAATTAAAATTTTATACACCTGGCATTCTAAAATTAATTAGAAATACATGGGGCCAAAATTAGGTCGGGTCACCAATATCATTAATGAAGAAGACTCAGAACAGAATATTAACCTAATTTGGGCCGCACGAAAAATGGGTCGAGGTTGTCCCCAATTTCGATTGGAACGCACAACGATACATAGTCAGAATTTATTTAGAAAATAAATAAATGTCCGCGGCGATTATTGTGCGGCTAAAATGAAGCACAAGAGAGCATAATTATGAATTTACAAAAAATGGCAGAAAGGAAGGCAGGCATGTCTAGGGCAAGGCTGTGAAATTTGTTGGAAAGCAAAAGCAAGGGTAGCGCCCCAAATCGAAGCAACGGCAGTGCTCAACAATTAAATAAATTACGGTAATTAATTATGACATCCAATAATTAAATTCTAAATAAAACAATTTAAATACATAATCCCCATAATTCTGTCAGGTGTTCGTCTAGTGGGCTTCTAGGTTAAGTCTACCAGCTCAAACATTAATGAACACTGTAAATAATACTATATTTAATTACACATCTCATGAAATTATTTAATTTAAATACTCCTATAATGAAATCAATTAATATATCTACCACAATACTAATAATTTTAAAAAGTTGAAAATATCCCTGTTTTTAGAACGTGGTAGTGACAATAGTGACGTGAGCCTATTAGCCCTAATTTTAGCTCTCCCAGTCATTAAAAGTAGAACCAAATCTCGTGCATTAAATGTAGAGATCTGCCCCCATCCCGCGCATTAACTGCAGAGACGTGCCTCGAGTTCTGTACGAAGAACAGCTTTTGACGTGGCGGTTGGTTTTATCTCATCCTGAGTGTAAAGCTCATCTCTGCCTGTGTATAATAGGCAACATATTCCTTGAATGCGTAAACGACATCTTATATGGGTTATGTCACTAGACGACAGTCAGGGGCTCTGTGCAGAGTCATCATTACAGCCGTCCTCTCGATCGTCGTGTAGTACTCTTTGTCAGGAGTCAGGTTCACTGCTTCGTTTGACAGGTTCATTCGAGGAATACGAAGAGTTTCCCATACAACTTCCCGCTGCATTAAAAGCAGATAGGTTTTATGCCGAAGTGGCAATATTGTAACCTTTTTATGCCGAAATAGTCTGGAAGGACTGCTTTACGCGGGTTGTTCTGGAGCTTTGTTTTACGCTGAACAGCGTTGAAGCTCTGTTGTACGCCAATGGCTCTGAAGTCATATTTTATGCCACCCAGTGCTGGAGCTCTATTTTACGCTGTCTTCATGCATATTTGGGGATTTTACGCGTACAACTCCCCAACGTATTTTTTATGCTTCTACAAGACCTCCTTCAAAATTTTCAAATTCTTCGTAATTTGAAACACTTTGGATGAAGCATGAAACAGTCAAATTTGACTAATTCTGCGAGGCTGATTTCTCGGCGGATTTTAGGAAGTTTGTTGGGATTTGATGTGTTCTCTTCTGCCTATATAAAGGCAAGTGAGTGAATCTATCTTTCCATACTTTCTTCACCTAAAAGATGGCTGTTGAGATTCATCGGGCTGACCTGAGGAAGAAGAAGAAAATCATGCTCTTCCAGAATGTAAGGAGCCGTAAAAGGAGGCATCTTCGAGCAAATGTCCTCTGCAACGATGGATCATGGAAGGATATCATAGCTTCCTTTGCTCGGGATAATCAGCAATTTTATATGGCGATTCGTCCAAGAGAGAGGAAGGGTCTCATTTGGCCACACAGCTTGCAAGCTGTATTCTCTCCCATTATGGCGCTGGACGAGGGTAAGCAGTTTGGCCCTGTCTTCCAGTATTGTGTTGGGTCTGAACCCCTAACACAATTTCTAGGGCATGCCTGCCATGGCGTATGAGGGTGGGCTTGCATGCCCAGTTCTGTATCCTCCCGCCATTAATTATTTTCTTGTTAATCGGCCGCGGAAGCTGATTAACTGCTGTAGAAGACGAAGAAAAAAAAAGATTTACACCAATATGAGAACCTGGCACAGCAGATTCTTGGTGTGAAAATGAAAATGAGAAACCCTTTGTAGAAAAAGGATTTCCATTATATGTAATCATGAAGATGAAAAACCCTTTGTAAACTGGATTTCTATCATATGTAATCATGATTAATAGACTTGTCTTCTTTTACGCAAGCTGATTTGCCATATTTGCTGTGAGGAAGTCCGAATAATTTTACGCTGACTCTGATAAACGATTATCTGATCACGTCCCGTCTTTTATGCGTAATGGAAGATGCGTAGAAAGCTTCTTAACATTAAGTTGTTTTGAAGATCCAAACTGTCATATTGTTTTGGACGAGGAGTCGCGTAGAATTTCTGAACTGTCACTTCTCTGATACAAAAAATTCTTGTTCAGACCATCATCTTTAAGAATAGTTTCCCGAAAATCCCTTGAAAAAGGGCAAGAAATGTCTGTTGAACGGGCCATACTTGAACTTTTGTAAGAGATTCTGACTAGACTTCGAATGAACTCCCAAGGGCCCAAGAAGGAGAATCATCTTCAATGCTAACCTCTGTGTATTCCAAGCACTTAGAATGTTTCGTAGCCAAAAAGGAGCATTTTTTGCGTAAACCCTTGGGATTGGCCTTCTCGAAAAAGTCATAGACCATAGCATCTGTTAGCTTCTGGACGTAAAATCGTAGATCTGTAGCTTCTGTGCGTAAAATTATAGATTTATAGCCTCTGAGCGTAAAATCTGCTGAGCGTAAAACCGTAGATTTGTAGCTTTTGAGCGTAAAAGCTGCTGAGCGTAAAACCGTAGATTTATAGCCTCTAAGCGTAAAGCCGCTGAGCGTAAAACCGTAGATTTATAGCCTCTGAGCGTAAAATTCGGATCCGTTACGCAGCATGACTGTCCATATTCTTTTTTCAAATGATAGGCTGACGTGGTCCCAAATCATAACCGACTATTAAATATCGGATTTGGTTAGGATTCGAAGAGTTATCCGAACTCTATAAATAGCCCAAGGTCTTGAGAGAGAAACTTTTTATCTGTCTTCGCAAAACCCTTGCTTTCCAAAAAACCTTTCTTCTTCGTCTCTTTCTTGAGAACTCAGATTCGCCATGGCACCCAAACAAGCTTCCACTGCTAAGGGAAAGAATGTCGCTTCCTCATCTCGCTCCACTGCTCAAGCACGAGCAACTCCCATTAGGCTGAGCGAGTCCCGATCCGAACGCAGTGCTCCACCGTCGAGCTGTGCTCCGGACATTACAGGTAAAGACTTCGAGAGAAAAAACCCTTCGCATATGTTGTGCGTGTATGCACAAGGTTATCTACTGTGCTAAGAACCTCTTTAAGGAAGATGATGCACAGGGATATTTTATTATTACGCCCATATTCCTAATGTGTCAGCGTAAAAATTCCAAATTTTTCCAGTATGGTATAAAAACTCAGACTGTCAAAATTTGGCGTATACTACGAAGTTTGAGTTTTATGCGCTGGATGTAAATTTCGGCGTAAAAACTCAAATTTTGGCAGTCTGGCGTAAAAAACTCATACTGTTAAATTTTGGCGTATAATGCCAACCTTGATTTTTACGTACTGAAAAATGGATTCCAGCGTAAAATCCAAGTTTTTGCAGTCCGGCGTAAAAGCTCAGACTGTTAGTCTTTGGCGTAGCCTGCAAGAATGTAATGTCTAGCGTAAAATCTGACTTGTTTTCTTGCATTTTGCAGTGGACTTGCAGATTTCTCCTTTGGCTGAAGTTATGGGCTCTGCTGCCGGGATGTTGAGCTCAAACTATCTGGGGGATTTGTCCCATGTGACATTCCCGATCTCTGGTGGCAATTATCCTGAAGAAAGGGTAACCCTGATCTCGTCCCAAGGAGAACGCATGCTGCTGAGTATGATCAGTGGGGAGCCCCTAACATACATAGACGGGACGAAGTATAAGAAACCAGGTTTCTTGTTCGGGGATGTCATCGACAAAAAATCCCAGACCAAGCCCAAGAAGGAGGATTGGGTGTTTCCTGCTGAGGGCACGGTCATGTATCTGCCCAGGATGCCCAGGGATTACCCTATCTCGGCATTCTTCCATGCCACACATTCTAGGAAGATGCTGTGGACTCTGACTCCAGATCTTCACGGTCGACCGGGAAAGATTTTATATAACAAAGGATTGAACCGAGGGGTCTATATGAGCAGACCTTCAGGCCCAGTTATGCCCTTTAGGGGATTACTGCCGGGTAGCATCCCGAGTGAGGATACGTCGCTGATCCAGCCGGTCAAAATATAGACTTTTTGCAATGATTTTATGGGGCAAGGAGGAGTGTACCCTAAGGTCAACCCTCGGACCAGTGGATGGCTTAGCCCTGGGAATCTTCGATGGGCCAGTTTAACTGCCTGGGCCCTGAAGTACTTCCAGACGGAGCTGGAAAGTATTGGCTTGTTCGCGGCTGTGAGCGCCACAAGTGTTGGGCTGCGTGTCAACCCTAACTTGTTCTTAGCCTTGATGTAGAGATAAAATTCGCTTACCGGGACTTTTGCCACTCCGCTAGGTTAGTTGGGCTTGGCCCTGCATGAGATGGTGGAGATCTCCAAGCTACCAATGGGAGACACTCCTTATGAGGAGTACGTTCCCACAACCAGGGAGCTGAGGGATACAAACCCTCGGGCGGTGGCAGTGTACCAGGAGCTGATGTGCCATTATCTTGCCTGCACCACTTTCTACAAAGAGCCCTCTGATTTGGCTCATATCAACAAGTGGGTAGCCTACCTCTTCTTCCATCAGGCCAGAAACGCTAAGTTGGACAAGGTTGTAGATAGCAGAGATAAGCCCTTGAACTTCCTGAGCATGCTCAGTGCCAACACGGTCGATGACCTTATTGAAGATGCAGGAGCTCCAGATTATACTCTCGATGAGGAGATAGGGGGTTATCCTGCAGGCACTAAAGCCTTCAGTTATATGAGGCATTATCGCAAGCCTCTGTCAAGGGAAGCTCAACTGGCTGGCTTCCTTTCTGTTTGGCTACGCCGATGGGTAGTGCCTGGCATCGCGTCTACGGATCGCATACATCGCAATACCTTATTGTCACCACCCCATTTCCAGAGTCGGGTATTTTTTTTATTTTAATTTAGTTAATTGTGTATTATTTATAATTAATTATATTTATATTTAATTAATGATTGTATTATGTTTTTATTGATTGTTTTAGGGTTTTGGCTAGCCTGGACCCATGTCAGACCCTAGTGGACCCATGTCCGACCCGACCAACACCCTTGTGAGGATTATTTTGGGGCTTAAAAATATTTATTATATTTTTAGTGGGTTAGTGGGAGAGATTTGGAGTTAGTTTGAGTGCTTTTGGAACCCGAAACCCAAAACCGAGTTACGGGAGGGCATTTTGGACATTTGCCAACTTGTAACCCTTTATGTGTGTTGTGGCCAGCCTAATTCTACTCCCAGACCGTGCATCACAGCAGCCCCCCTCTTCATTTTTCTTCTTCTTCACTTCTTCTTCATTCTCCTTCTTCTCTCCACTCTTTCTTCTTCCTTTCTTCTCCCAACTTTAAGTAAGCATCATTTTCCTCTTCTTTCTTCTTCTATTCTCCATGGTTGTGAACCCTAACCTTGCATTCTTTTCCAACCTAGGTGGGTAGAGCTTAGATTTGGTGTTGGAGCTAGATTTGGGAGCTTGGAAGCTTGGTTTGATGGATTTGGAGTATTTTGGAGACTTTGGCTTGGAATTCCAACTCCTAAGAGGTAAACCCTAATTTTCTCCCTTGTAATTATTTTTATATAGTGTAATTAATAGTTTAGAACCTTCCTAGTCCCTTAGGCTACCCGTGGGAGGAAGTTGGAATTAGTTTGGTAGTGTTTGGAGACTTTAACACTAGGTTTTGTGTCAATTTCGGGTAGAATCCGAATTTGGCCCAATTTTGGATGATGCCCTAGGTTAGACGGACCTAGGTAGATATTGTCGGGTGTCTTGAGGGTGAGTGCGTGTCTCCGTTCGGACACGGGAAGTCGTGTCGCGGAGAAATGGGCGTTTCGGGCGTTTTCAGGGTTTTCGTCGTCGCCGGTTCTAAGTGCGTGCGCGTTTTCGCCACGGGCCTAGAATCGATGGGGTAGTATTTTTTCTAGGATCTAGACATCGTTTAGGACCCGTGGGTAAATTTTGGGCCGATTCCGAGTTGATTTGGTGTGCGTTTCAGGAGATTTTCCGAACCGCACACCGTGTGTTCGTCGAAATGACCGAACGGCCATTTCGGCGTGGTTTTCTAGTTTCGGGCTTGTGCGCGAGTTGGGTTAGCATCGGGGAGTGTGTGCTAGAATTCTTGGGCTATATTTTATATATTTATAGGTGTTTGTGCGTGTCGGGGTCATTGGGCGTGCGTTGGTGAGCGTTGTGGGCGTTGTGTGCGTTGTGTTGTGTGTTGCGTGTGTGTTGTATTTATATATATATATATATATATATATATATATATATATATATATATATATATGTATATATATATTTGTGTGTGTGTTTCTATATATATATATTTATATATGTGTGTGTTTTTATGTTTGTGTGAGTGTGTTAGTGAGTGTTTGTGTGAGTGTGTGTTGGTGTTAGTGTATGTGTAGGTGAGTGTGTGTGTGAGTGAGTGTTTATATATATATATATATATATATATATATATATGTATATGAGTTTGTGTATGTGTGTATATGTATATATATATGTATGTGTGTATGTGTATATATGTATGTATATTTGTGTGTGTGGTTGTGTGTTTGTGAGAGTGTGTGCTAGTGTGTGTGAGAGTGTGTGTGTGAGGGTGTGTGAGAGTGAGTGTGTGTGAGTGTATATATATATATGTTTGAGTGTGAGTGTGTATATGTATGTATGTATATATATATATATATATATATATATATATATATATATATATATATATATATATATATAGATATATGTGTGTATATATATACTAGTATATATGCACGTGCTTTGCACGTATATTGGAGTGAATGATGTTGATGAGTTAGTTTATTTCTACTGATTTTAATTATATAGGTTAATGGTTCAACCCTTCGAATTCTTTGGTAACAATTTAAAAGACTTAGCAAGTAACATGAACCCTTTGATTTCCGTAAATGGTTGTCATTATTGCATCTCTTAAATGGTTGTCAGTAGAATTTATTGTAGGTATTCTTTTTAATTACTAAATATGTTGAAGGGTATTTTTGGAACGAAATTTTTTCACGGTGAAGCCTAGTTTTGGCATTATATAGAGGAGATAGATTCTTTTTAATTACTAAATATGTTGAAGGGTATTTTTGGAACAAAATTTTTTTCACGGTGAAGCCTAGTTTTGGCATTATATAGTAGAATAGATAGATGTGTGTTTATATATATATATATATATATATATATATATATATATATATATATATATATATATATATATATATATATATATATACAGATATATGTATGTGCTTGTATGTGTGTGTGTGTATTTATACATAAGTATGTGTGTGTAAATATATATGTTAGTAGATGTGTTAGTGTGTGTATATATATATATATATATAGAGTTGTGTGTGTATATATATATATATATATGTATGTATATATATATATATATATATATATATATATATATATATATATATATATATATATATATATATATATATATATATATATATATATATATATATGTATATAGGAGTGTGTGTGTGTGTTTGAGAGAGGGGGGGGAACTGGAACTGGACAGCAGATGCAGCAGCTGCTGTGGGGCAGCAGCCACCACAGCAGCAGCATTATGCTGTAGCAGCAGCATAAACAGCAGCAGTAGCAGTACAGCTAGCAGCAGCAGTTGCCAGGGATCGCAGCGCCGCGTGGCTAGGTAGCGAGGGAGAGTGAGGGTTTAGGTAGTAATAGATAGATAGATAGCTAGATCTATAATTAGATAGATATATAGATTGTTAGATAGATAGATAACTAGGTAGATAGATTAGATTGATAGATAGATATATAAGTAGATACATAGATTAGTAGATTGTTAGATAGCTAGATAACTAGATAAATAGATAGACACATAGATAGATTGATATGATATATAGATAAATAGATAGTTAGATTGCTATATAGATAGATAGATGATAGCTAGATAGTTAGATAGGATGATAGATAGATGGATAGCTAGCTAGCTAGATAGATATATATCTAGGTAATAGATATCTAGATAGATAAATAGATTAGATAGATAGATACATAGGTAGATAAATAGATAGATAGATATCCAAGTGTATAGATATCTATATACATATAGTTATATATATATGTATAGGTAAGGTAAGGTATAAGGTATGTGTATATGTGTGTATGATATATATATATATATATATATATATATATATATATGTAGATACCTAGGTATATGCCTATATGTATTAGATATCTATATTTTAGCCTAGATTATAGCTAGATATATATGTTTATGCATAGTTAGTTAGCTAGAGGGGTAGTAGGGTTGAGTTTAGAGAGGTATCTCAATACCTTGAGATATCCAAGGTATTGGGTTTCGAGCAGGGTTTTTGAGCAATAGCCTAGGAATAGTATTGGAGTAATTTTTATATGCTTATGTGTATGTATTTACGCGTGCTAGCATAGGTTTTAGCGGGTATAGGCGGGGTGCGTGGCCTAGGGTGAGGTATCGGATACCGAGGGTATCCCGGTATCTCAAGGAGGTGAGTTTGAGAGTTATCTAGCTTAATGAGCTCGGTTTGGCCTAGAATTTCAGGAGCACCCTAGTTTAACCTAGACTTGACCGTAGTTGACTCGGTTGACCGCCAAAGTCAACTTTTGACCTAGATTTGACCTAGAGTTGACTTTTTAGACATAAAGTTGACTTTTTGACCCAAATTTTACCGGTTTAACCCGTTTGACCTAGAACGACCCTAGAAGCCTATTTTTAGTTATTTTATGTCTGTTTAACTCATTAGAACCCTGTTTAACCTTGCTTTTCGTAATAGGTCCTTGCGATACCAGTTCGGATCGCCAGTTGCTCAGGACGTCAAGCGAGTACATTCTTTGATAGTTTTCATTATCTGATGATTATTATGATTCAGCTTCTAGTATAGTATCATCTGATTTTTCTGGCACAACACGGGACACTGACTGATATTTCTGGATTCATTTACTTACGACACGTACATTTCATATTTCTGGCCTCTATTCTGGAATCACTATTGGCATCACCTACAGGCATCACTCATGTTTCAGGCTGGACTCATCTTGATTTACGTGTCGGGTCTTGGATCCACTTGTATTAGTCGGGGCAGGGAAATACTCGAGTAGACATGTAAACATTCCCATCTGGAATCATCAGAAATTACTCCCTCTGGTCTAATCTGGAATGATAGCAGCCGTGCACCCAGTGCGCGGTGAGCCGTACTTACCCCTAGCTGTTTACATATCGAAATAAGTATTTCAAAGACACCGAGTTCATTCTTTATAGTCTGGACTCACTTGCATTCTTGCTGGTCTCACTTACAGTTTCTGGACTTGACTCACTACATGTATTTTATGCTGGACTCACTACACGTTCTTGTGCACGGACTTGATATTAGTTTAGATTCTTGTATCTTGCAGTTATTACTATCTTGTTTCTGATATTCCTGCATCTTTACCTTTATGCACCAGTGATTTATATATTTCTTATTTCATACTTGCTTCATTCTTCTTGCTACTTGCTATAACTGTTTTATAGTTTTTATCATTTAAATGAAATTACTGTTAGAGATGTACTTGCTCCAGTCCTGACTGGACATATTTTTTCAGAGTATCCGGAGGAGTGGTGTCCGACGTTTTATGGACCTGAGCCTGTCGATGGTGCAGACAGGGACCCTCTAGTCTAGGGGTGATTTCCGGGTTGGTAGCCGGGATCACTAAGACCTTGTTATTGTTTTTATTAGCTTTTAGCACCGAATTTGTCTCCGATTTTGGATTGAGACCTTGTATTGTATATTATTTTGGATGATGTATTATTATTATTGATGTTGTGGTGGTTTTTAGCTGCAGTTGGTTAGACTTTATTCTTCTTTGTTATCTTATCGTGCTTAGATTCGTGATTGAGTACTTGGTTTATGATTATAATATTGCTCCTCCGTTTGGAGTTGAGATCTTGACAGGTTTATATATTGATTGTGTGAGATTGTTAGTTAGATAGTAGACCTAGACAGCGTTCTACCGCCGATGCTGCGGCGTAGGCTGGACGTACCCACGACTCATTCCCGATTTTTCGGGTGCGGGTCGTGACAATTATGGCCTGCAGTGCATTTGGTGTTCAGAGCAAGATTGGGCCTGCTCCCTGCCATGGTTTATAGAATACAAGCTGGCCTGAGGGCCATTACTGATGGGTTGCTAGCTGATGATACGCATCGTAAAGGATTTCCCCGAGTGGAATTACCATTCATATACTTGATGGGATGGTTAATTCTTCACAACACCAGGGTGATGTCTCCCGGTCCTGCCAGCAGTTCGGGAAATAACTTCTTGTTGAACTACAAGAATTCCCTTTGGAATGTGGCGACCGTCATAGATTGCCGACGAGCATTAAATTTTGCCCACGGTTGGAAGCTCTTCTGTATCGTTTCCCCCGTATATATCAATCAACATGGGACGAAACTTAAGGATGAGGGCCATGGGAGGACTATTCTTTCTCCTGAATTCTTCTACTGGTTGGTCTGCATTAGACCTTCCCATTTGCTGTACAGAAGTGAGGACCACTGCTACCTGGAGCCTTATTTGCCCAGTCGGTTCACCAGGCAATTTGGGTATGACCAGTTGCATGTGGGGAATCCTATCACCAGTTTTAAGTCCAAAGGTGGACTTATTGATGGAGCCAGAGGATGGCGGTACTTCATCACGGGCTGTACGGGTGCAACTTTTACTGTGCCCGCGACTTCTCTCTCCATGGAGTTGCGCATTCTGCACTCGTACGCGCAGTTCTATGCGTCATTCAATACCTTCCATCGCAATTTTGATGTGCATGGAAGTTTTCGGATGCCCTCCCATAGGTCCACTGCGAGGGAGGAGATTCCGTCTGTTTCCTCAAATAAAGATGAAGATACCGCCGGGTAGACGAGTTCTTGTTGATAATACCGAGAGGCGTAATAGCTCCGCCAGCAGAGCCTCTCGTTATCCCCCAGAAACGGAAGGCTTCCACTCTGAAAGAGCCTCCCCCCCGCAAGAAAAAGACTGCCAGAGGTCCGAAAAGGTCTTCCACCAGAGGGGTTTCTAGGAGTGAGCCTGTCGTTTCCCCTGTTGGGGATGATTCTTTGATCCGAGGTCCTTCGCCTTTTAGAGAGGGAACCTCCACAGTTCCAGCTGCCAGTGCTGGAGATTCTTTGCTCGCGATCGCTGCCGCTACTACCGCTACTGGTAGTGTTTCGAGGTCGCCTTCAAGGCCGAGCATATTCAGAATCAATATACCTTTATCCAGACCAATAACGGGAGTAATCCTTCCTTCGTCTGTAAGTATTTCCAGCGAGATAACACCCGATGAACCTCGAGTGGATCTGGGTGAAGATTGGGATGACTACCCTCCAGTATCAGTTGGTGCATCTTCTTCTCCAGGTATGACAGCTTGTCTAGCATCATTAAGAGATGATTTAGCTATACAGGCTACAGACGCAACATACCTACCATTGGCCATGGGTAAATGTTGTCTTCATGTTTTCTTCATGAAAATTAACATCAAATTGATATTAACTTCCTCTTATCTTCTTTTCAGGTGAAGACATCTCCGGGGAGGGCAGAGTTGATACAACTTCTGATTTTGTTGCGAATCCATTTAATGAAACGGTGGTGATCGACGTCGAAGAAGAATGCTTTGAAACTGCCGATCTCTCATCCGCAACATTCTCGGATGTCATCCCGCCAGTGGAAGTTCAGATAACATCAGGGGAGGATAAACCCACCATCTCGTCCATGCCTCCTTTGTCGAGTATACTAGTAACTTTAACTGTTGTTAGTGTCTCTTCTTTTGTCGTGCCCGCTATTGGAGCAACGACTGTGGCGACATCCTCTGCAGTCATTCCTGGAGGAAGATTTACCGATATTGCGGCCACTCCCGGCGTCCATTCGAGCTTTGCTATGCTAGTGGATCAATACACTAGCATATTCTATCTCACTTTGAAAGAGTTGATATCGCTGGTGCTGGAGAAGAACTTAAGTTTCGATGCTCTGAAGATGTCCTCCAATCTCCCTATAGTGCAGATTAGAAATTTCAGTGATGCTGAAAGAGCTGATGCACTATAACAAATAGTTAATGGTCTAGAACAACCTATTAACGAGTATTTACAACTATCTCGGGGTAGTATCGACGATCTGGTTCAAGCTAAGTATGACTCCTTAACTGCAGAACTTGCTGAGCAAATAGAAACTCTGAACAAATCCATCCAGGAACAGCAGCAAGAGATGGATAAAGAGTGGGCTCTCTTGGTGGATTTTATTCCTCAGTTAGCTAAATGCCAGGCCGAATATGAAGGAGATGAAGCGAGGGTTCGAGATTTGGAAGCTGAACTCGCTCAGGCAAAGGAGAGGCTTCTCAAGACATCGGCAGCTCGTGATGTATTTAAGGGCCAAGTGGAGATAGCTCAGCAGAACTTGACGCATGCGGGTGCCATCCGTGCTGGTTTTGTTGATGCTCGGTCCGAACTATCTCGCTTGAACGATGGCGATGCAAGGCTGGAACGGGCTCACAACCATATTCTGAACTCCAGGAATGAGAGGATGGCTGCTTTGGCGCAACAGATCCGCGACTTAACGGCTCCTCCCCAATGATGTACCTTTTTTGCTTCTTATGTAATCTGCTACTACCGGAGATAATAAAGATACCTTTTCTGACTTTGTGGACCCATCACTTTAGAATATGATAGGCTATGATGAAAGTGATATTAGAGGTATTATTAATATGACATACTTTCGTTAAGGTTTTACTGAATGTAAATCTATTCAGAGGTAATATGAACCTGATAGAATATAATCCAACTCAATTTGTATACTAAACACTATCAGAGGTAATATGAACATGATAGGTTTACAAATTAGTTAAGCATATCCATTAAGAGGTTATATGAATCTGATAGAATATGATCCAGCTAACCTTTGTGCATGATATCGTCAGAATAAGATCTTCATTATACCCCGTTAAGCAAAGGAGATCAAGTATAGTACTTCTTCGAGAATTTACACTTGATAGTAGCCATTGCCAATTTTCATTAGGTTTGGCTAATCTATAAGCACCATTTGCAATCATATAAGGACCCTCTATTTCTTTATGATTGTTTGTGCGAATTTTGGTTTATTGAGGACATCCCACTGGGGGGATTTTTGGTGGACCTATTATTTGTTGCGCACGTTGAGTGCAAATAATAAGTTTGAGATAAGTCCCATCAGAGGTAATATCATCGCGGTAAAATATGACTTTATGGGGGATAGTGGAGAGACATAGTCCAGAGGTAATATGAACTGACTTTCTCTTTGCTGGAGAAAATAAAGATAGTTCAGAGGTAATATGGACGTGAACAATTTGTTTCCATTGCGGGCATTCCACAGAGGAAATTTTTTTGGTGGACCTATTACTTCTTGTGCACGTGAGTGCAAGTAATAAGTTTAGGACAAGCCCTGCCAGAGGTAATATGGACGTGGCAGTTTTTGTGGACCTAACACCACTGGCGTACTTAGAGTTAAGTACGGGTGCTAAGTTGAGATGACAACCGATATCAGAGGTAATATGGACATGATAATCGATAGCCGAATCCGGGAGGTTTGCTCAGGGGTTATATGAACATGGCAAACTCAGCCTGAGAGAAATATTATGACAGTAGTTCAGAGGTAATATAGACGTGAACTAATGTCCGAAAAACTCATTGAGGAGTGATTCGTTGAGTCCGGTCTATCCAAACATGAAGATAGACCAAGGGATTGCTCCGCTGGGGAGATTGATGGGACGATAGCTCAAAGGTAATATGAACATGGCTAGCGTCTAACGAGATTGGTTAGAATAGTCACTGCGGGAGTGTGCAAGTAGTCTTAAGGATTGCCTCATTGGGGAGATTTTGAGGATCCATCATCCGTTGCGTATCTGGGACTTTTGGATACGGATGATGGCTTCAAGAATTTGGCTTTTGTTGGGGATGAAGATCAAGAGATTTGTACATCCGGGTTGTGGAATTATTACCTATGGCGTACCTTAAGTACAGGCAATAAGTTGAAATGACTAGTACTACGTGATAGTAGAAAGTCAAAGAGCAGAACTTCACTCATAGGTGGTATGGACATGAAAAGGTTCTGAAAATATCTTACTCAGAGGTAATGTGGACATGGTAAGATATGACTTTGTGGGGATAAAGAAAAACATGACAGAGGTAATATGGAAGTGACCATTTTTGTGGTGATAGTTTTACTCTGCCAGAGAAAGTGGAGAGGCATAGTTCAGAGGCAATATGGACATGAACTGATCAATAGCAACAACCTGGGAGGTTTGCTCAGAGGTTACTTGGACATGGCAAACTCAACTGGGGGAAAAAATGTTTGGACAACAGTTCAGAGGTGAACTTATGTTTGAAAGTTTCACTGGGGAGTGATTTGCTGAGTAGGAATAGACCTGAAGGTTGCTCCGCTGGGGATAGTTTTAGGGACCCATCATCCGGCACTTTTTGAAGGAGCAAATTGCCACGTGGGAGTGGGATCAATTTGTTGTGACCGTTGCCTCGTTTATAAATGCAAACTGATGACTTTGGCGTCGATCAACTCCTGGATTCTCCTTTTCAGTACATAGCACGCCCTTATGGGGTGATGAATATACCGATGAAAGAGACAATATTCTGGATCATCGACCTTGCCAGCCTTTTCAGGGTATCTGATGTTGGGTAGCCGAAGTTTGTTTTCCTTCATCAATATATTGAAGATTTCAATAATTTCATCTTCTTCGAAGGAGAAAGTCCCCTTTGGCTTTTGGGCTTCCGATACCTGAGTCGTACGGTCTTCAGGGAAGATGGTCATAGTTGCATCATCTTCGGACTCAGAGGAAATTCTACCCCCAGCTTTGGATGGTGCTCTGTTTTGTCGAGGGAGACTACCCCCATACATGTCGTTGTCTAGTTCTTCTTCTTCTTCTTTTTGTTTGCCTTTGTCCATAGAAGTTGATTTAGAAGGACCTGCCTCTGGTATTACAGGATTAGACTCTGGAGGTTTGGAGTTTGTAAGAGGTATGGTATACCCTAACCCAAAACGAGTTTATTGACAGTAAGGATCACCATGCAACGGTATTCGTCTACCTTTTCCATAATTGAGGCCTTTCTTTAACTTCAAATCATAACCCATATTTTGTATAATCTTTAAAGCTTGTGGGCTATATCCGTGGATTTATATTTTCCCAACATCAAACTCGGGAGAATCCTCTTGCACAATCGGTCTATTTCGCATTCGACCGAAGACCATTGGATGCTGATCGTTGAGATTAACTGAAGACAAAGAAGGCTTATTATGCCTTTTTACATCAGTAGGAAAGTGAAGATTGGGAACCATGACCCTATCTCTGCCATAAGTATACAACAGTTCGCCCATATGAGTGGTATATGATCCATCATCCGTCTGGGGAGCATATTTCCCCATGAAGCAGGTCTTCTTTATGCGGATGGGCTTATCCTGGCATAATCTGGAGCTTTGTACAGATTCGCGTAAAACAGGAGCCCGCGTAATCTTCTCTTCTTGGTGGCGTACAACTCTAGAGGTCAAGAGATTTGTCACGCGTTTTTCCTTGATGTGATCCAAGGGTCCCTCGGATATTTTACGCGTAAGGCGCATTTGAATTTTCTGCGCGGGTACTGAGGCCTTGTCAGAAATTTTGTCTGCTGCATCACGGACGAGAGACAAAATTTTACGCGCAGGGTGCGTTCGAAATTTTTGAATTTGCGCTGAGGCATTATCAGAAATTTTGTTTGCCACGTCACAGACGGGAGATGATGTTTTATGCGCGGGGCGCGTTGCAGACTTCTGGATTGGCACTAGGGCATTGCCAGAAGTTTTGTCTGCCACGTCACAGACGGGAGACGGGTTTTTATGCACAAGGCGTAAAGGTCGTGATGTCACAACCTTGTTGATCGAAGATAGAGAGTCCGCAGGAATGATAGAGGATGTCTGGGGCATCCATACTTTACGTAGCTTCCTGTTGTCTTGGATGGAGAGGGAATAAAAGTACCCCCTGCTCGAAGCATGTCTTCGTAAGCCGATTTGTCAAATTGGACGACCAAAGTCTTCTCCGTTGATCCTACGGATATAGCATCGTTTTGAGCAATGGCTTTCTCGTCAGATGAGAAAGTTTTCCCCAGCAGAGTCGCCATCTTGTGTTTGATAATAAACGAAAAAAATTGAAACTAGGTTTATACGAAACCCTTTCTTTGTTTACAAACAAGAAAAAGAAGTAAAATTAATCCTATACGAGGATGTTAAGTACAAAAATTTGATTATGGGAAAATATTGCTATAGGAGTCTGATCTGCGGTCGATCACTTTGTCCCTTGGACCACACGATGACGAAGAAGTGCTGTAGAAGAAGAAAAAGAAGCTTCAAAGACTGCAGGAAAGGTTGAACTCTCGTTGTCAAAGCTCTTTATAGGTGCTTTCTTGACCTTGACCTCTGTCTGTGACTCCTGAATTCTCTCCACCTTGGATTCGACCTCTGTTATTTTTCGCCCCTCTATTATTTTCCCCGCCCTTTACTCCTGTGGCCCAAAGTCTCTATTTATAGAGTTTGGTCACAGTAACTGACCAGTCGGTGTAGAAACCGAACAGTGGGGAGAGCTCCACCTTCTATGCGGCGGTTATAATAACTGCTACCCACGTATGAATGATCTCCTGAATTGGCGTGTGACGCGTGTCCCATTATGAGGTAATGCGTATAATCGCTCATCGAAGATCACGGCATGCAAGCCACATAAGTAACTGCCCCTCGCGTAGAGAAGGTTGGCATAAAGGCCAAATAACTGTCTCGTAGGCGTAAAAGCCAGATAGTTATCTCGTTGGCGTAAAAGCCAAGTAGCTGTCTTGTTGGCGTAAAAGCCAAATAGCTGTCTTATTGGCGTAAAAGCCAAGTTCTGCGTAAAACTTGATGCTGCATAGATAGGTAACCAGCGTAAAGATAGCCAATTATCCTTCTTTGACTGAGGTCTTGAGCGTATTCAGGGCTAAATAGCCTTATTGCGTACCTTGTAAATATAGCCTGAATTGGCGTATTTCGAGGAGATAGCATATGGCGTACTCCTATAGTTGAAAATAGTCAGGTTGGCGTATTTCAAGGAGATAGCGTACGGCGTGCTCCTATAGTTGAAAATAGCCTGGTTGGCGTAATATGCAGGGATAGTGAAGTGAGCCTATTAGCCCTAATTTTAGCTCTCCCAGTCATTAAAAGTAGAACCAAATCTCATGTATTAAATACAGAGATCTGCCCCCATCTCGCGCATTAACTGCAGAGACGTGCCTCGAGTTCTGTACGAAGAACAGCTTTTGACGTGATGGTTGGTTTCGTCTCATCCTGAGCGTAAAGCTCATCTCTGCCTGTGTAGAATAGGCAGCGTATTCCTTGAATGCGTAAACGACGTCTTATATCAAGGGTTATGTCACTAGACGACAGTCTGGGGCTCTGTGCAGAGTCATCATTACAGTCGTGCTCTCGATCGCCATATAGTACTCTTTGTTAGGAGTCAGGTTCACTGCTTCGTCTGACAGGTTTATTCGAGGAATACGAAGAGTTCCTCGTACAACTTCCCGCTGCATTAAAAGCAGACAGGTTTTTCGCCGAAGTGGCGATGTAGCAACCTTTTTACGACGAAACAGTCTGGAAGGACTGCTTTACGCGGGTTGTTCTGGAGCTTTGTTTTACGCTGAACAGCATTGAAGCTCTATTGTACACCAATGGCTCTGAAGTCATATTTTACGCCACCCAGTGCTGGAGCTCTGTTTTACGCGGACTTCATGCATATTTGGGGATTTTACGCGTACAACTCCCCAGCGTATTTTTTATGCTTCTACAATTATATATATATATATATATATATATATATATATATATATATGCATTATTAGTGGTTATATGTATGTATATATGTATATATATTAATTGACGTATGTATATGAGTTATGATGTGGTATATTATAAATGGGAAGGGAGATGTTGTGCTCGGGTTAGGGGATTAATGCAATAGCAATTGCATCATCAATATGCCCCCATCAGCAAGTTTTTCACTGGTTACAAGTGCAACCAGTTGAGGGGACTGATCAGTTGAGGGGTCAGGTTTTGTTAAGTAACAGTTGCATTATCAACCTTAGCCACAGTTACAATAGCAGCAATATCAAGTTAGGGAGGCATGATCTACCTATTGTTAATTGAGTGTGTGAAGTAAGTGAGCGAGGGGATGGGGGTTATGTAACATCAAGTACTCGGGTATCACTGATACCCGAGGGTATCAGAACAATACAAAAGTGGTAATAATGAAGCTTTGAGCTTCAGTAGCAGGCAACAACAATACTTGGTAAAGGAGCCGGGTTGGAAGCAATGAAGGCAGTAGTAACAGTAATGTGCAGACCTGAGTATTAGCAACATAGCAGTGAGGAGGGGTTCCTGGGATTATACTTAGTATAGTATGGATATTCAGTATCAGAGATATTGAATAGATAGGGGTGTCAGGTTAAGCATAAGCAGCAACAGTAGTATAGAGCAGCAACAACAGTTAGAGTTTTTGGTGTATGGCACACACAAAAGTGTGTAATAGTGTACCAGTGAGGGTCAGTGGGGGAGTGTATTGGTGAACAAAGAGGTGACTGCAATGTATCAGTGAGGTGCAGACTCGAGTGAGCCTGATGTGCACAATGTGATGCCGATAAGTGAGATAAGGACCATTGTTCCTTGCAACATAGTAGGAAGGAGAGGTATAGTTGTACAGAATAGTGAAAGGGCAGTGCCAGGTAGCTTAGTGAGCTTGTGCACACAGAGAAGTGAAGCTTGGGCTTGTGGTTAGCTGGGAATGTCTGATACTAAGGGCTGGCTTATTAGGTTCACAAATACACTTGTGTATCAGTGCTAACATAGAGTTTAGTACAACTTAGTAGTACATGTGTGATGGTGAGTATTAGTGGGTATGTAGAGTTGGTATTGAGTAGTAGTTATAGCTAAGGTATATGCCTATGTATGTATAGTTATATAAATACATAAGTGATACTTAGTATAATAGCTGTATAACTATCATTGTCTAATATTAGCTAGATAATTGGTAACATGGGCTAATCACCTTAGTTTGGACTTATAAACTTAAGAATAACCTAGTATAGCTATATATTAGTTTAGAACCTAACCAAGACCTATTATTGACTAAAAAAATATCATATTTAGTGCATTTTAGTTCATTTATCACTTCTTTACACCCATTGACATGATATTCATATATAGGGTTGTATGACACCATCTCGGACATCGAGCCATACCTTTTACTCAGGACCAGAGGTGAGTACATTCTTTGATTTTTTTCTTATTTGATAGTCTCTATGTTACATGTATTTAGCATTGAGATATTTTATTCCTAACACGACGGTTACACGGATTGGTATACATGGATCCTTGTCATGAGATATAATTGTTGTGATTACGTGTCGTACTTCGTGATTACTCAGTGATTATTGTGATATCTCCGTGATTATATAGACCGTGATCATAGTTCATGATATTATAGACCTTGTATTATGATATACGTGTTATAACGTGTCGTGATTTGGATCCGTGTACTAGTCGGTGGTTGGGGAAGTATTAGTGGATATGTGATCATACCTTATATCCCGTGATGTAGTGTAGCCCGTGATAGCTAGCAGATCATGCAAGTCACGTATGATCATGCTAACTCCCCTTTTATACATAGCTCGTATTAGGCCCAAGCTGATCACATATTTTACTAATATTTCAAGGCACATTTTATTATTATATTTCTTTTATTCCAGTTTATTACATTGATGTTTCTCACCATATTGTTCTCAATTTATTTTTATTATTTACCATGATACTCTTTCTTGTGATATTTACTAGTTCAGTTACTTCCATCATTTATTTTTATTGCTATTGATATTTCATAGTTTCTGTCAATTATTGGAACTGCTATTGGGTTATACTTCGTTCCAATCCTGACTGGATATATTTCAAATAATTTTTTAGAGGATTGGTCTTCTACATACTATGGGTCACAGGGATGGCGAACAAGTTGAGTTAGCACCCGTAGAGCATGTTAAGATAGTACCAGCAGTCGAGGAGACTTAGATATTTTTATTGTGATATTATATTTGTCTCATTTTAGACATTATGGCATGTATTATATTTGATATCATTGAGTTGTGATTAGACTATTAGACTGGACTTGGATTGTATTATGACTCAGTATTTCATTTCTTTTATTCCATATCGTGTCATATCTTCCTCTAGTTTTATCTTGTGATTGAGTATTGATTACAATTATCACATTATTATATTGTTCCCCATTGGGAGTTGAGATATCTTGACAAGTATATTATATATATTGTGTGAGATGTTTAGATAGTAATATTGACCTAGACAGCGTTCTACCATCGATGTTGCGACGTAGGCTGGACGTACCCACGTACTCGTGCCCCTATACCGGGTACGGGTCATGACGTTGTGCATTCCGATCAATGATACCATAATGATAATAATCGAGTCATGATAATAAGTAGTAAACTTGAAAACACTTGATGCTTGTCACACAAAATTACTGAATGATTATAATTTGCGTGCTTGTCCGCTATGCATGTATATATTTTATGTTTCAGTTATAGCTTGAACTTATTTATCTATAACTGTGCAATGAGTAGTACAAAATATAAAATATGATCACTTGAGAAGGTAGACTATGCCATTGCACTGTGCTAAAGTAGTTATGTTCATTCTGATGTCTTAAAATGCTTCATATGTTAACTTAGTGTTGAGACATCGTATGGTCGGACAACTTATGCACAAGGTTTAGTTCCTGCGAACGGTCTCCAGGGCACTGGGGTCGATTCATTTCGGATGAAACTCGGATAGCTACACTAGCAAGACTAGCACGGGTAATACAGAAACTTGTAGCGGGGCTTGCTACCTGCGCTGCAAGGATCGCAGTCTTACTGTAGCTATTGTCCACGGTGGCATTATGTGCCATAACCCATCATATTATTGCATTATCTGTTCAAGCTAATAATTTCTTCTTGACAGGAAAGAACGTGGTAAGTCTTGTGCGGGTGGATGTGACACCGCAGGTAAAAGTCACCGAACGGTGGCATATTTATTCAATCATTTCACATATATTGCATGTTGTAACTTGAACTAAGGCAAGATAGAAAGACCACAATAATAGTTTGTATGCTTCATCATCTTTAATATTGTATTAATTTGGTAGGTTGGGTTAGCTCGCCCTCACCGGTACTTTTTGAAGTACTGACCCTTATTGCAGCAGGTTCCCCGACCCAAGACGATGCAGCGAGGAGCTGAAGCTTTCCCCCAACGAGTCCATCAGACTTTGACGCGCTAGTGTTCGTAATTTTAGAGCGCTTGTACAAATCTCCCGGAGCTCGTGCACAATCTTTATGCAGCTCTGAGGCAAGACGATAACTTCGTCCGCAGGTCTATTATATTTTGAAGTTATAGTATAGGATGTAATGTATGTAACAACTATCTTATTTTGCGTCAATCTTGTAAGTATGCACGGTACCTCTTTACTTTTGAGTTAAGAGTTTGTAACAAAGATATATATTATCAATAAAGAAAACTTTTCTTTACCTCAATGTGTGTTCTTTAACTTGTGCACTTTAAAGTTGTGTTTTATTATATATCATTATGCTAGGCCTTGTGCGGGCGTGCCTTACGCTCACACGGTATCACACCCCAGGGGAGAATAGCGATTCTACGAAATTGGGGCCTGATATATTGGTATCAGAGCACGGTTTCAGATCCTTTGACATCGTGTCAGAAAATTTTTCTTGAAACGACCATGTCCCTTCTAGTCGAACTCTTAAAATTATTTGGCCAAAATAATATGTGTTCCATACAGTGAGTCCATAATATTCTATAAGACTGATGCAAGTTCTTTATTTATGAAGGAATGGCTCAAGCACAAGAAATATCGCCAGTAATAGCACACAAGTGCATGCAAGTAGTTTTGGCACTTTGCCAAGTTCTGAGAGCCAACGACATGTGCCCCCCGTCGATCCAGTTGAGCGGATGATGCAAATGCTTGAGGCGCAACAGTGAAGGGATGAGGCTCGACATAAAAAATTTGAGAAGAATTTAGAAGTCTGGTTCGCGGTCCAATAGAAGCAGGTAAATGCCCTGAAATAGATCGTTCAGACCATTGCCTCCAACCATTCTGCAATGATAGCAGCATAGGTGGAGCAACCAGCAAATGAAGTCGAGACGCCTCAAACCCCAAAGAAGAAGGAAGTGACTACCTTCGACTTTGCCGACTTCAAGAAGGTCTATAACACATTTTTTGTGGGACCGAGGACCCTATCGTAGCTCTAGATTGGTTGGCCGAGCTTGAGGACCACTTTAAACTGCTAGAAGTACCTGAAGACAAGCGAGTTGCCTGTGTCCAACTCCAGCTCCAAATGAACGCGCACGACTAGTGGGACGTGCATCGACGATCTCTTCCCATAAACAATGAAGACGATATCATGGGCTACCTTTCGTAGCGCGTTCGAGGAGGAGTTTATACCCTCACCCATTTGTCGTCAAAAGAAGAATGAGTTCGTGCATCTGCAATAAGGAAGCATGCCAATGAAGCAATATGTCGCTAAATTCAACCGGCTCGCCAAGTTTGCTAGCTCTTGTCTACCTAATGCGGCAAGTCAAACAAGGAGATTTGAAGGCGGCCTGCGACCTTTCATTCACACACACGTAGTCGTCCCTCAGTACCAGATGATGCATAAAGTCCTTAATCACGCCCTCGTATTAGAACCATAATATCCTTCAACTATTGTCTGCACTGTGCAGCATTCTCATCACAAGCGTCCTAGTAATATGGGAGGACACAACGCTCATAAGCGTCCAAATAATGGTGGTCATCAGGCAATCATCCAAGGAAAAAATAAGGGTTGCGTTGTGCCAGATACAACCGAACGGGACACTAGACTAGCGAATGTCAAAATCAGGGATGCTTCTAGTGTGGTCGGCTGGGCCATTTTTCTCATGACTGTCTTGACCACCCCAACTGGTTTCCTTCACGGCGTCCAGAGCAGCAGAATCCAGCTCAAGCACCCCAAGCAAATTGTCCTGTACAACAATAAGAGCATCGCCCGAATGCTGTGGGTCGGGTTTATGCATTGACGCGGGACGAGACGTTCGCCTCAGACACCGTAGTGACATGTATATTACTTTTCAATAATGTTCCTACACGAGTACTATTTGATTTTGGTACTACGCATAGTTTTATATCGACGAACTTCGCCAAGGAACACGAATTCTCTCAGACACCGTTAGGCCTAAAGCTTAGCTTTAGTATCCCGTTGGGCATGGACTTGCCTGCTAACTCAGTTTATCATGTAAACCCCCTGATTTTTCAGGATTTAAAAATCAATTTTCAGAATTTTTCTAAATTTTTCTGTTATTTTTAACTAATTAAAATCAAGGTATTTTAGAATTAAATAAATTTAAATATTTTCATTAAATATTAAAATATTATAAAAATAATATTTTTGGGTGCAAAATAAAATATTAGACATAGGGTAATTTTTCTGAAATTTATTGGACCCAGGAACCATTTTTAAAGACCTAAAAATTAATATTTTTAATAAACTAAAATAAACCCGGTTTAATGAACCAAACCGGACCGACCCTGAACCGAACCGGTCTATATAAACCCAACCCATTCCCTAGCAGGTTGGGTCGGATTCAAACCTGAATCCGCCAACCCGACCCGACTGCAATAGTAAATCCCTAGCCGCTGTAACCCCCGCCCCGCGACCGATCGGCTCCGCCACCGCCGGTGGTTACGCTTCGCCTGCTCCGCTGCCGTCTCTTCCCCTATGCCTCCCCTCTCTGCCAGTAACGGCCGCCCGACCGTTCTCCTCCCCACTCCGGCCTATTTAAACCCCATGACCACTAACACCACCGCCATCATCCCCGCTGCCGCCACCGTATCCCGGCCTCCCCTTCGCTCCACTACCGCTTCTCTACCACCTCTCTACCTTCGAGCTAGCCACCGCCGCTCCCTGCTGCACCTGGACCAGCGCCGGGCAGCTGCTACTTCTTTCCCGAGCTTCCGGCGATAATTTCTCCACCGGGCTCCGTCGCCGAGCCTCCACGACGAAGACCAGCAGCAGCAGCGACAGCCGTGCCTCGCCGGACTCCGCCGCCTACTACCAGCGCCTCCTCCGCCGACCAGCAGCGCAGCCACGACGAGCTCCTCCGGCCGCCTCCAACTCCGGCGAAGCCTCCGGCAAGCAGCAGAAACCCTAGCAGCCCCGCCGGTCGAGCGTCGCGCAGCCTCACGGAATCACATTTTTAGTCTTTTTCGGAGCCCTGTTCAGGTGACCGTTTCTCTCTTCTCGTTGCCCCGTTTTCCGTTTTATCTGCTGTGATGCATAGACTGCGTGACCCCCTCGATACACGTGCAACTTGTTCGGGGTATCGCGTCCTGTGGCGATCGCAAACTGCGACAAAAAATCAGGAAAATTAATACCATATTTTTCCCTGGAACTGGGTGCGCCCCTTCTAAACGGGACAACTTGGTCGTGTGCGAACTTCATCGAAAGGTGCATGCCATTAATACGGACGTGTGGGATTTTGCGAAAGTTGATTTGGATGTGCGTGCACACCGAAATCAACGCGTATCCGTCGACAGCGCCCCGTATTGGCCCTGTTCTGGAACTCATTGTAACTTCATGTACGCATGTTGTATCGAAACGAAACTTGCGCCATTAGACTCGTAGCAATACGCTGGTCCTGTGACCCATGTTTGGTTCGATTCTGAGAACGTTGATAAAATCGTATATCGTGGGCCCCACGGCTCCACTTGATGTGCAATTTTGTGATCGACTCATAGGAATCCAGTTCTGGATATTTCGTTGGGTTCGTATCATCGTTCTGGACTTGTGGATACTAAGTTTGACAAATTTGGAAAATATTGTCTCTAGTATATTTTTCGGTGTGAAGCGGGCCACATGTGGACCCCGCTTTGACCAGAAACTGTCACTTTTGCCCCTGTGTTCAAATTAGACTCAAGGACAGTAAATTCTAGCTATTTGATATCTTCTGAATCTGATGGTAACGTTCATTTCAGCAACTGGAGGAGTACCTGCAAATCCCGTTAATACCAGAGCAACAGTTGGAGTCAGAACCCCAGGCAAGTGTACCTTGCCAAACTTGCAGTACCTGCTTTATTTTGTTATCTTGATTTATTTATATGATGTACATGCTTAACCTAGGACCATGTGACATTGCTTAGCGTTCGAATAATATTCGGGTGTCAACACCGTACGCGGCGTTGTGTAACGTCACCTAGACAAATGATCTTATCTACTATGCTGGTAATAAGGATGGTCATCCCATGGGAGATTTGGTTGCCAAGTAGCAGCGAGTTTGGATATCGAGACCCTATACATTCTCGTGCTTGCATTATCAAGTACGTTATACCACAAGACACCTGACACTATTCATGAGACAGAATCTTCCTGAGATATTCATGGTGATTCTATATAGGTTACAGGTTTCACGACATATACTTTATATACATGCTTAGATCTCATTATGACTTACTGCATTAGATATGATCTTGCATGTCATGGACATGAGACATGTGATTACATTGGGTGGGAAGAGACACATAGGCTACAGTTTGATTATATTATGACAACGTCGTAGTCTCACTCCGAGCTAGAAAACTATATGATATCACTGCTATCGGCTCCCCGACACAGAGCTTGTAGTGGTCTCAGCCTGAGTTCTAGTGATGCTCTCATCTTGCATATCACTTAGCTGGTTATATAGTTTCCCCTATTGTTTTATTTACTATTGCACTGCATTATTTATGGCTTGAGTTATTCTTGTACCTTGCTATGTTCCCTGAGGACCTGGATTCGGATTATGTCCCCAGGAATAGCAGAGGAGATCTATCCCGAGGCATACGGCACAGGAGCATTAGCAGAAGCAGGAACAGGAGCAGGTGCATACACTGGAGCAGTACCAGATCCAGAAGACGAGTGATCGCCGAGGACTTCTTTTGAGTATATGCTTTATCCATACTCAGTATTTGCTGTTGTTATCTTTATTCTTGTCACTTGACTATTGTATCAGACTCATTATCGGGTTATTCCTCGAGTTATGTTTTATTGATATTTGATATTGCTTTATACTTTGATATTGTTGTATTCATTTCTGTGGGTGAGATTAGCATATTAGACCCTTATTGTTGTTTTATAGCTTAAGTACATCATGATGGGTCCATTAAATTAGGTTTGTCCATCAGTGTGTGCTGCTGGCCATTGCCTCGTGTCTAGTCCCTCGATATTTTAGGACTGGGGCATGACATATCATGATGGTTGTATTTGCATCGGAGGAAGGAAATTGTCTCTCGATGCAATAGTCCTGGACATTAGGGACTACGAGATCATTATGGGGATGGATTGGCTCGGCGCTTGCTCAGCCACTATTGATTGCGCGAAAAAGAAAGTCGTGTTTCATCTACCTAGTGAGACCAAATTTTGCTACGCGTGCAGTCCAAAGTTGAGAGCGTCGAATGCCTGCATGGAGATTTCTGCAATATCTGCTCGGCGGATGATACATTCCGGTTGTGAGGGGTACTTGGCGTCCGTTCGAGACATTCAGCGAGATTGTGCAAACATAGAGTCTACTTCTGTTATGGCAGAAATTTCTGATGTGTTTCCAGAAGAGTTGCATGATATGCCGCCCGACCGAGAGATAGAGTTCACTATAGATACATTTCTAGATACTCGCCTGACTTCAAAGCTCCGTATCGAATGGCCCCTGCCGAACTGAAGGAGTTGAAGGTACAATTCCAAGAACTGCTCAATTATGGGTACATTCGTCCGAGTGTATCTCCGTGGGACGTACCAGTATTGTTCGTAAAGAAAAAAGATGGTTCGATGCGGCTCTGCATAGACTACCGAGAGTTGAATAAATCCATCATCCAAAGCAAGTATCCCCTTGCTAGAATAGATAACCTCTTCGATCAACTACAAGGCGCATCGGTGTTCTCAAAAATCAATCTTCGTTCGGGCTACCACCAACTGAATATAAAACTGAACGATGTGCCAAAGTCACCCTTCCGTACTCACTATGGCCACTACAAATTTTTAGTTATGTCATTTGGATTGACCAATGCCCCTACTGCCTTCATGGATTTGATGAATCGAGTGTTCTGGTCGTACCTTTATAAGTTTATAGTAGTGTTCATTGATGATATCTTAGTGTATTCGAAGAACAAGAAGGAACATAAAGAGCACTTATGGACCGTGCTTCTGACTCTTCGAGACAACAAGTTATACGCGAAACTGAGGAAGTGTGAGTTTTGGCTGAGCAGTGCATCTTTCCTCGGATATATTATTTCTGCAGGAGATATTTTAGCCGATCCGAAGAAAGTTAAAGCTATCGTCGAGTGGAAGCAACCTGCATCAATCAGTGAAATTCGAAGCTTTTTTGGGTTAGCGGGCTACTACAGACTGTTTGTTAAAGACTTTTCAAAAATTGCTTCACCCATGACTCGCCTCACTCAGAAATGAGTTCCATTTGAGTGGTCTGCCAACTATGAAGATTTATTTCAGGAGTTAAATCATCGTCTCGTCTCTACTCCGATACTTACACTGTCGGACGAGAATATGGGATTCCAAATCTTTAGCAACGCCTTAGGCCAGGGCTTGGGAGTTGTGCTCATGCAACAAAATAAGGTGATAGTTTTTTCTTCGAAACAATTGAAGCTGCATGAGCACAACTATCCGACACATGATCTAGAACTGGCAGCGATTATGTTCGCACTAAAGTTGTGGCGATAATACCTTTATGGTATGGCTTGCCAAATTTTTACTGACTACCAGAGCCTCAAGTATCTTTTCACTCAGTCGGACATAAACCTATGACAAAGGTGTTGGCTACAACTGATTAAATACTACGACTTATTGATCAACTACACTCCAGGCAAAGTAAATATTGTAGCGGATGTGCTGAGTCATGTATTTGCGGGATATCTATCTGTCAACTGCAGGCTACAAAAAGAATTAGAGAGTATGGGCTGTCACGCCCCGATCTCCCGCAGGTAATCGGTCATTCCTGTTAGGCGCGAATCTCGACGCCAGCACTCCCTTGTGACGATCCTTCTCATCTGGACGTGATGCCGCACGAACACGAGCTGCGCCCGTGCAAGGCCATGATCCGAACATGCGATAAAATGACTAAGCCACAGAGTCGCATAGATAGTCCGAATGAAGCAAAATAAGAACGAGCAGGTGATTGGTAACAAGTTCACAGAGTCGTCAATAGCGAAAGCATTGAATAACATAAGTATAAAAGTAAAATAAGCTCTTTATTGATATTGAACAAGTATTACAAGTAGCGCTAGGCCGAGATTACAAGTCGCTCAAGCCCTCTCTCTCTCTCTCTCTAAAATGATAAAAGTGTGCCAAGTGGCAACATCTGTGGAATGATACATAGGCGATGTTCCAACATTATGTCATGTATATGCGCTTCAACTCCGGACGCAATGCTCCAAGGCTCCTGAGCAGACTTCATGCCTTAGCACGCACGAAGGGAGTTTCCTCACCGAACGAGGTTTTCCTGTACCCTGCAAGCAATCTGGTGGGTTATCATTACATGAATGCACTGGTAGGGAGGCTTCTCGCCCGTTCGATAAATCCAAACACGTTATATAGGTTTCATGCACTGTCTATTAAGTTATCTTTCTAGTCTTGCCTTAGAATCAGTTTTATGGCATAATGAAAAACCTAACTCGTGTGGCGATGCACCGTGCGATATATGAGTAACACGATGATACTTACCAACTAACCATCCGTCCTTCCATGTCTAAGAAAAACCAAGTTAAACCAAGCACGAGTATATATATAATGGAATCCAAGGGCAATTGCACAAGCAAACACTAGTGTCACGGGCGGGATTTCTGATTTGGGTGCACGAGTTACAAAAATTACTTAGATGTATTAATTCTCAGGTATTCAGATGTAGAAATAGATACAGATGTGTTACACAGAGCAGTCACCTACACTGCAATGACTCGCACGTGGGTTGCCGCAATCGAGCCAACTTAATCTATATGACAAAGGATCACTAGCATGACTTTCATAGTGGATAATGTAATCACGAGGCAAAGTTGGCGTGCAAGCAAATATACAATGGTGGCTTTGCACCCATCCCGCCCCAAACAGATGACTACTCGGTTGTTCCGTCTAGATCGGATCGGCCCTAGTGCCCCGGCGACCATCCGCAGAACTTGGATTCGAAAATCCCTTTGTGCACAAGTTATCCGTGACCGCGCATATCCTCAAGTTTTCTAGATTCTCATAGGTACATATACAGATACAGATTACGGGTATATGTACGGGTTTAAGTCAAGATCTATCAGGTACTATATCGACTCCCCGAGCTGTCAGATTCAGTACAGAACGAGTATTGATTTTCAAAGATATTGTGATATTATCTTGCTTAACTGTCCATGATGTAGTCCCCTAGTTAGGGAAATGCCTTGGCAACCTTACAGTCCCGAATACTTTCAATGTTCTATACTTGGCTCGGAACGACTATCTTGATAGCCTTCCCGTCTCAACTGAGCGAATCATAGATAGTGAAGTGCGATGATTTGTGGCATGTATATAAGTGACAAGCATTAAAATGAGGCAACGAGTACAAGCTACAATATAATCAGGCAAGCTTACATATATATAAAACATAGGCATTTACGTTAGCACGGTCTATGGTATAGTGTGATGAGTGAAGCCGTACAGGGACATATCGAGCAACATAATTCATAAGGCGTGCAGTGTACACAAGTGAAGCAGTGCACTACGAAAAGTCTACAATGATCTTCTCGAGGCATAGCGGGGTCTACTTGCACGAAGCAAATGTAGCATGCGAGGGTCCATTTATAAGCAAACTTTTATTTTCATGTTCTAACACAAGCAATACAATATGGGATTATTCCCTTAGCTAGGTGTATTATATTATTTATTAGCATGCATGGGGTGATTCACCTAGTAACTAGTATGTATCGTCCATATTTTAAGTGTACTGGCTAAGCAAAGACAAGTTCATCGTAGCCACCCACCTTACCGATAATTCGTCTCAGTCGAGCGATACTCCGAGCGAGCCTTTGAAAGTCTAAGTCTGAACTCCTGAAGGGCTAAGTCTGGAAATCCTTTGCCTTAAACGAGTCTTGTCGCTGAGCAAAGTCGGTCGGGTCATTACACATGCGTCGTTTAAATCGGCTGTCCGCTTGAACGGAATGGGTCGTTACATGGACATTGAGCTGCGAATTCGATATCGAGGCGGACCGATTGGGGGATCTCTAACTCAGTTACTCCTTGAACCTAGCCTGCAAAATTTTTTTAAGTCTGCACAGATGAATGACCCATTCCTGATAAAGATGCACGAGGACATTTCAGCAGGGAAGGCAACCGACTTTGTAGTGGATGAAAGCGAAACGCTGCGGGTAAGAGGAAGACTATATGTGCCGAACAATAAAGAACTCCAAAAGGAGAACCTCACAGAAGCTCACTATGCGGCCTATGTATCACATTTTGGAAGCACGAAGATAGATCAAGACTTTCACACGATCTTCTGGTGGCACGACTTGAAGAAAGATGTGGCATTCTTCGTGTCACATTGCTTGTCTTGCCAGAGAGTTAAAGACGAGCACCATAGGCCAGAATATTATTTCCAATGTCATGGGATATGATGGATTGGCTAATCATTCAAAATCCAATGTTGGCGCGGAAAGATGCAGAACCTTGCTATCCCGGAGTGGAAATGTGACCATATTACAATGGACTTTATTGTTGGATTGCCGAAGTAGCAACGGAGAAATGACATCGTCCAGGTCATCATCAACCGATTAACCAAGGCAGCGCACTTCATTTCCATCAAAGTTACTTGGAGCATCGATCGTCTGGCTCAGATATACCTTGATGAGATAGTTCGACAACATGGCCTGCAAGTGTCTATCATTTCAGATCAGGACGGACGATTCTTATCACGTTTCTGGGAAAGCCTTTAGTCGTCTATGGGGACCAAGTTGAAGTTCAATTCAGCGTACCATTCTCAGACCGACGGCCAAATGGAGTGGGTGAACCAAATCCTTAATGATATGCTACACCTCTATGCAATCGACTCGAAGTCAAGTTGGGACGTCCATCTACTGTTGGTAGAATTTATATACAACAATAGCTACCAGTCCAGCATTTAGATGGCTCCGTACGAGACTTTGTATGGGCAAAAGTGGAGATCGTCTATCTATTGGGATGAAGTTGGCGAGCGACAAATTCTCGGCCCGGGGCTAGTAAAGCAGACCGTTTAGAAGGTTCGGCTGATCTGAGAGTGATTAAAGGTGGCGCAAAGCAGACATAAGAGTTATGCGGACATCCACAGATGAACCCTTGAATTTATAATTGGTGATCACGTGTTTCTCAAGGTCACGTCGATGCTAGGAGTTACGAGATTTGGAGTAAAGGGGAAGCTAAGTCCGTGATTTGTTGGTCCGTTCGAGATTCTCAGGCGAGTCATCCCAGTTGCATATCAAATTGCCCTACCACCGAGTTTATCTGAAGTGCATAATATCTTTCACGTATCACAGCTACAGAAGTACGTGCATGATCCGAGTCACATGGTAGATTTTGGCCAGTTGTGTTTGCAAGTAGACTTATCCTATGTAGAAGAACATGTGCAGATCATCGATCGAAAGGATAACCAGCTCAGAAATTGTTTAGTCCCACTTGTACGAGTACTCTGGCGGAACCACGCGGTCGAGGAGTCGACCTGGGAACTCGAATCAGACATGTAGCAAAAGTTTTCCTCATTATTTTCTTAGGGGTAGGTTCTATTCCTAAGTTTTGATGACGAAATATTTTATTAGTTGGTTAAGATGTAGTGCCTCGTTCCCTCTTTTCGGGGAGTGCGGCTAAAAAATACTTGGTATCGTTTGATCGGAATAGATTGAATCAAGATTATTTTCTCATTATGGATTGGTTTCTTCGGAATCAATCTCCACATTTAGCGGATTGTGCCTCAAGGAAGGACTCTGCGAAAGAGTCGCGAGGGACCTTTCCATTGCACTAGTTTCTTTGCCCGTTTTTGATGCCGCTTGGTTTCTTTTTTGTTTGTTTTGTGAGTTACGTTTTCTTGAATGGTTTTGATGGATTTTATTGTCTTCGGTTATTAAAATTTGTATTTTGTATCCAACTCTGGGAGACCGAGGCAGGAGATATTGATCATCTGTTGGTCCGTGCAGGTGATCGTGTAGGTGACGCGCGAGCGGAGTCTTGAAGATCTTCCCCTTTTCTCTTCCCCGATTCACCAACTTATGAGTGGTCTTACTTTCAATTAGCTCACTTCTTCGAAGTATTCACTCTTAATAATCTGACTCGTTATGTGTTCCGATCAACGATACTATAATAATAATAATTGAGTCAAGATAATAAATGGTAAACTTGGAAATACTTGAAGGTTATCACACAAAATTACCGAACGAATATAATCTGCGTGCTTGTCCGCTATGCATGTATCTATTTTATGTTTCAGTTGTAGTTAGAACTTATTCAACTATAACTGTGCAATGAGTAGTATAAAATATAAAATGTGATCACTTGAGAAGGTAGACTATGCCATCGCACTGTGCTAAAGTAGTTATGTTCATTCTTATGTCTTGAAATGCTTCATATGTTAACTTAGTGTTGAGACGTCGTATGGTCGGACAACTTGTGCACAAAGTTTAGTTCCTACGAACGGTCTCCAAGGCACTGGGGCCGATTCGTTCCGGGCGGAACTCGGATAGCTACGCTAGCAAGACTAGCACGGGTAATACGAAAACTTGTAGTGGGGCTTTCTACCCGCGCTGCAAGGATCGTCGTCTTACTATAGCTATTGTCCATGGTGGCATTATGTGCCATGACCCAGCATATTACTGCATTATCTATTCAAGCTAATGATATCTTCTTGGCAGGGAAGAACATGGTAAGTCTTGTGCAGGTGGATGCGACGCCGTAGGTAAAAAGTCAACGAACGGTGGCACATTCATTCAATTATTTCACATATATTGTATGTTGTAACTTAAACTAAGTCAAGATAGAAAGACCACAATAATAATTTGTATGCTTCATCATCTTGAATACTATATCGATTTGGTGAGTTGGGTTAGCTCGTCCTCACCGGTACTTTTTGAAGTACCGACCCTCGTTGTAGCAGGTTCACCAAGCCAAGGCAACGCAACGAGGATCTGAAGCTTTCTCCTAACCAGTTCATCAGACTTTAACACGCTCGTGTTCGTGATTTTGGAGCGCTTGTACAAATATTCCAGAGCTCGTGTACACTCTTTATGCAGCTCCGAGTCAAGGCAATAACTTCGCCCACAGGTCTATTATATTTTGATGTTCTAGTATGAGATGTAATGTATGGAATGACTATCTCATTTTTTGGCCATCTTGTAAGCCCGCGTGACACCCTTTTACTTTTTAGTCAAGAGTTTGTAACAAAGATGTATATTATCAAGAAAGAGATCTTTTCTTCGCCTCAATGTGTGTTCTTTAACTTGTGCACTCTGTTGTGTTTTATTATATATCATTATGCTAGGCCTTGTGCGGGCACGCCTTACTCTCGTACGACATCTCACCCCAGGGGACGAATAACTATTTTGTGAAATTGGGACGTAACAACTAGCGGGTTTGGGCTTTATCAGGCTGAAAGCCCAATCCACTAATATGGTGATTGGTTGAATTGACCGGTTTAATGAGTTTAGGGAACTGTGAATGGGTTTAAGTTGAATAGTTTTAGGTCTGATGTACTTGGGCTGAACGGGCTTGGCCTATTATTTTTGGTCTGGGCTCGAGTTGGTCCATAAGTAGATGGGTTGCCTACTAAATGTTATACTTAATAATACTTAACAATAAGCATGACTTAGAGTAGTGTATAATCAATACACTAAATAATTATTTCTAGAATTTTGCTAAAATCTATTTATTGGATTTTTAGAAAGAGGAGTTACACTTATATCCATAATATCTCAATAAGTATCGCATATGATATTAGTATGCTATTATATATATTGCTTATATGCATAATTGATGCTGGACGAAGACCTGAAGGAAATATGATTTTTATGAAATTGAAAATTTATGAAAAAATTGGATGCGGAAAATTTAAATAAAATGTGAACAATTAACTACTATAAATTTATTAAAATAATTATAATTGTGATGCAAAAATAATAATTAGAAATACATGAATGGTGTGTTGATGACGTTAATGTCAAAGGCAAATAAGTAAATAAGATAGAGAGATTTACTTTAGGGTTTTGGCATCGCACTATACAAACTCAAAATAAATTTCTCTTTCTTCAATTCTTCCATCCATAACTTTTAAACTTACAGACTATTTATAGACTATAAAATAATTCAAAGAAGATAAAATAAATATCTAAATACTTATCAATAAGATACGTCAAATCCCTAACTAACTCAAAAGATAAAATTTTCTTTGTTTAGATTTATCATAACAAAGAAACAAAATCTAAAAGATAAACTAAATCCCAACTTGTTCTATATCATTCTCCTCGGCTTCATAAAAATTCACCTTCTAGTAAATCATGTAAACATAAAATTCGAGAATTATGCTACTGATGATGTTCTCCAAATTGGTCATAGTGGAGGTCTCTGCTTTAGTAGTATAGTCAATACAAAGACTTCTGGAAAAACAACGGAATCCCACATTGGTAATAGCGGTTGTAGAGACAAAGGAAATATAATGCCCGCTTCGCAAATAACACCAAGCACCTCTATGAATGGTGGTCGTGGTCGTGAGTCCAAAGAAGTTAATTGATCATCCCTACAACACTATCTATTATTTTCTGCAAACTATTACAATTATTTGTAACAAAATAATAATAGAAATTGTACATGGGCCTAACTATTGGGACAACTTCAAAATAGTTAGAAGACTTAATAGGTTCTCTAAATTCGTTGGAATAATCAGACCTATTTAATTCTTTTAGTGACGATAGACAAATGTCAAGATTGAATTTTTTTTTTAAACATGACTTAGTCCTAAATTGTGTCTTAATTATGGTAGGCTCATTATGTTCAACTAGTGAACACTCTAAGGATATGATTAGATCTGGGTTTGAATGTATTTGTGTATCAATACTAATCAATTTCATGATACCATGATTGCCATATATAGCTTTACAAGTTTATCATGTTCTGAATTTAAAAGATCCTTAAACTTTGTAATGAACTCTTCATGATCCATATTTTATTATTAATTGCTCCCTAGGTCTTTGTCTACGAATAAAAATTATTATTATCCTAGAGCTTCGATAACCAATTTGACGTGAAATGAAGACCTAAATGAGAGATAATTTTTATGAAATTGAAAATTTATGAAAAAATTATGCGCAAAAGCTTTTAAATGAAATATGAACAATTAACTACTATGAATTTATTCCAAAAATTATAGTGGAGATACAAAAATAATAATTAGGAATACCTTAATGGTGTGTTGGTGACATCAATGGCGGAGACGAAGAAAAAAAATAAGATAGAGAGATCCACTTTAGGGTTTTGGCATCGCACCATAAAAACTCAAAATAGATTTCTCATTCTTCAATTCTTCCATCCATAACTTTTAAACTTATATAATATTTATAGACTACAAAATAATCAAAAGAAGATAAAATAAGTCTCTAAATACTTATCCATAAGATAAGTCAAGTTTCTAAGCAACTCAAGAGATAAAGTTGTCCTTATTTAGATTTATCATAACAACGAAACTAGAAAATCTAAAAGATAACCAAAATTTTAACTTGTTCTACATTAATAGCTCTATTCCGTAGATAAGCAAATTGAATAAGGCGAAACAAAAATAGTCTTGGTCATGTGCCAATGACACAAAAGAAATCATGTAAATCCTGTGACATAATGAATTCAAGTTGTGTCAAAGTCTATGTGAAGACAAAAAATTATGAAGTTACACTTGGTCATTTTCTTCAATATCCTTGTAAACCGATGTCATGTTCACAGACAAGTTCTTGAATATTGCTTCCATACTCACATTAGACTCCCAAATGGACGACTCCAATGAGTGTGAATGCAATTCATGTTCTACCTCTCAGCCTTCAGGAGTTGGTAGGGGTGTGACATAATCTAATTCTTTACCTGTACATTGGTAAAAGTGTTCATGTTTACCTTTTGGAGCAAAGTGTTACAATAAAATACGTTGTTCTTTGCCAAAGTTCAGACCCTTATCGCTTTTAAGTTCATATCCCATCTTTTGTATGATATTCTTAGCTTGTTGATTGTAGCGATAAAGTTGCATATTACATGTGTCTTCTTCAGGGTTGTCTTCAGGTTGCTTCCTGTGATGTTGTCACTACCACATTTATAGAGTAGGGGTATTTTTGTTATTTTACAATAATTATATATTGTGTTTATATATATTAAATATAATGTGTATATTTATATATATATATATATATATATATATATATATATATATATATTAAATATAATGTGTATAATGTATATATTGTAACTATTATATTTATTAATATTGGTTAGTGGACTAGACTTGACATGATCCATGGTGCCAACTAGTTGAGCTAGTCACAACTAGACGAGATTAATTAATTCCCTTTAATTTATATATTAGAATATCCCCCTTTCATTAAGAATATAACCCTCCACTAATTAAATAACCCTTCATGATAACCTAATAGGGTAATTGTGGACTTTTTGGCATTAACCAAAATCCTAGTATGTGGCCGGCCCTAATATAGCGGGGAGAGATTCTCTCTCCTCTCATTTTTATCCCAATTATTTCTTAGTTAGTGTTCTTTCCCAAATTGACTCATCCCTCCAACAAATTCCACCAAATCACTTTCAATCCCTTCCCTAATAATCATCTAAGGAGCACTAGGATCTTGGATTGCTAGGAGCATTGGAGAAGGAGTTTGGCTAGAAGTTTGTGTCCAAATTGTGGCATATTGAGTTTTTAATAGGAATCCATCTCCCAATAGGTAAAATTCTGAAATGCCTCTTTAATTAGGTTCTAATTATTATATTTGATTATTAGGAACCCACCCATGCATTAGAGATACCCATAGGAAGAAGAACTAGGTTTATATGACCCCTATTGTGACTTCTACATTGAGTTTTATGCCCAAATTAGGAAAAATTCGAGATTGGTGTACCAAGTGTGTGTCATTGAGTGAAATATGGTTAATTAGACCTAAATTAATATAGTGGGGGTAGCTATGTGTCCACAAGTGGATACGACTAGGGCGTATCATGATATGTTAGGATACGTCATGATACAGAGACGTAATTTGGGATTTTTGTGTTTATTGGTATATTTTCCCTCTATTCTTCATTGTAACTAATCATATTAGATATATATAGTTATATTTCATATGTATATTTAGTATTAGTTGAATATTGGGATATTTGGCATGTAGGTTGATAGTGTATCATGACACTATAGAGAGTATCCTAATTGTGCACTCAAAGTGTTTGAGGAAATAATTATTATAGTGTGTATTATACACTCTACATTATTGGTGATATATATATATATATATATATATATATATATATATATATATATATATATATATATATATATATATATATATATATGAGTATATATATTATCTAGTGTGTGTGTGTGTTTGTGTGTATGTGTGTGTGTGTGTGTGTGTGTGTGTGTGTGTGTTGGTGCATATACTGCAAGTGTAAATGTTATAGTGTATCTTATATAAATAATTTATAAATGATAGCATAAGTAGTCGGGTTGGGTAAGCTTCAGTTGCTGCTACTGTGTGAAATTGTTGTTATATTATAGTTGTAACTTTTGAGTGTGTATGTATAAGCGAATGTGGGTTTTGCAAGACTTTTGTGTGTGTGTGTGTGTGTGTGTGTGTGTGCATTAATGTGCCTGTGAGGGGAGGCTCGGGTTATGAATGGGGAATTTGCTTAGAGTTTCAGTAAGAGGACTGAGTTGGGGTCTGTGGCTCTTATTGTTAGTTGCAGTGGTATGCTCGGGTACTTGTGCAAGGGTTGTGATGCTTGGTGCTGCAGTGAAGTAGCACTGCAAGGTAGCAGCTAGTCACTACTAGTAGCAGCATCAGTAGAGTATCCAGGAGAGAGAGAGAGAGAGAGAGAGAGAGAGAGAGAGACAGAGAGAGAGAGAGAGAGAGTCTGATACTTTGTGTGCAACCTGGTTAGTTAGCAGTGCTCAGCTTTGAGGGATGGTTAGCTAAGAGTTGTATAGATGAAAGTGTACAGACCTTGGGGGTGTGAAGTTGTGTTTAGATGTTGTGAGGAAGCTGTGGGCTCGAGCTTCCTGCTCTGGTGTTGGGTATCGGAGTGTGCTTGATAGAGTATCAATTATAGGGATATGCCAGTGGGTCTTAATAGGTTAGCAATGAGTTATACTCAAAGCAAATCATGGGAATATTAGGACATGTTATATTATAGTTGTACACCCATGTGTAGGAGTGCATCAGTTAAATTGAAGTGGTGCAACCAATTGCAGGTAGGCTTTCAAGGGGAGGGGATCACCTGTAGTTGCAGTGGCAAGTAATGGGAGAGGGACCATGGGAGTACTGATACTTAGTATCAGCTGATTGGGTAAGTGAACTGACTAAGGTTTCTGTTGGAGCTATGTTTAAGTGTCCAAACATTCAAAGAGAGCAGTAGTAGGTAATTAGCCCAGGTTCATGTGATATACCAATATTAGTGAGAAGGGAGTCTATGGTCCGATACCAAGATATCATTATAACACTAAGGTTGTTGGTATCAGTTTGTATAGTGGGTCAATCAAGGTGTTAACTAGTATTGAGGTATAGGGTGTCTTGTCAAGTGAGTAATAAGTTATATAGCTAAGGTATCTAACTTGAAATCTATATATTAGTTACTTATATTCTAATAGCCTCTAGTATATAAATACTATTTAGTATTAACTAGTATAAGCTAAATACCTTAGATTAGCCTTAATATGACTTAAAATACTTTAGTGTTAACTAATGTAGGCTATTATAACCTAGTATAACAAGGTATTAACCTAGTTAGTCTAGTATTGACTAGTATACCGTAGTAAAGACCTAGAAGTGGCCTAGAAATATCACAACAAGTTAGTTAACCATGTATATCATCTTATATCAATCATTGACACTTACATTCTATATTTAGGTCTTTGTGATTGTATTTGGATATCGATCCTCACCCATTGCTCAGGACCATAGGCGAGTACATTCTTTGACAATATTCGTTATTTTTGATGATTTTATGATTCTAGTTTATAGTGTTATACTGGATTTTTGTTACAATGGATACACGTGCTAGTATCATAGATAGCTGTCATGAGGAGTCGTGATTGGATCCATCGTATTAGTAGGGGACGAAAAAATATTAGCAAGTCATGTGATCATACCCCATCTTACATGCATCATATCTCATTCCACATCTCACGTAGGGTATAGCCTGACCATATTACATCATCATAGCCTATTATATATGATTAGCCCGACTCTTGCTTGCATCATAGATTACCAGATGGTTAGCCTGACCTCACATGTATCATAGCTAATCATATATAATAAGCCTGATCTAGTCCCAAGTCGATCACATAGCAAACTAATATTTCAAGACACTTAGCCAGTATTTCTATTCCTCAATTTCCAGTTCATACATTGCTAGTATTTATATTATCTGCTTTTCTCTGCTTACCATGTATCTGTGATAGGATGATTAACTCTCTAACTCTTCTTACATTCCAGTATTTTATTCCATCATGTATATTCCTCACTCACTTCTTTATAGTCTTTATCAAATTAATTAAAAATTTCGTTAGTTTATGTGCTTCGCTCCAATCCTGACTGGATAATATTTTTCAGAGGATCTCGATGACTTTTGTCCCACATACTATAGACCGGGAGTATATGAGGGTTACATCCAGGAGCCTCATGAGGATCCCGTTCTAGTAGATGATCCATTAGTAGTGACTTAGAGCCTAGCATTTATATTATATTTGGGATTGTTCCACTTTGAGATATTCTGAGTTGTACTATGTTTGAGACTTATGTTGTTATTGAGTTAGCTAGACTCTTAGATTTATTGCCTTTTTTGAGATATTTAATTCTAAACTTATGCGTTGGAACTTTTTTATATTATTTTATATCTTTATCGTGCCATTCATCTTCCTATAGATTATATTATGATTGAGTTTTTGTTTCGATATTATCTTATATTCATCTTGTCCTCCTTATGGTGTTGAGATATCATTGTCAGGTATATATTATTGTGAGATGTGTTAGTTATATTATGACCTAGACACCGTTCTACAGTCGATGTTGCGGCATAGGCTGGACGTACCCACGACTCATGCCCAATTTTCGTGTACGGGTCGTGACACATTTTTTTGGTGGCCCATGCAGGTCAAAGTCACAACTAGTACGATATCGTAATAGTGCTCAGACTTAGAGTACTATTAAGAGCCTATTATAGGATATGTGATGAGAGTACTCAATCACAACTAGAAAACTTTTAACTATTGATTTTACTATCCTTATCATTCTGAATACTTTCTTTCTTTTAAATTTTTTTGTCATTATTTGATGATATCGTATCTTGTGCCTGATTGACTTTTTCTTGTTTCGATCTGTCTTCAGGATGCCGATGAAGACCAGATCACAGAGATTAGGACCCGCAGCTTCAGAGAGGTCTGCCACCTCTCGACTTGCCACCCGGGCAGCTGGAGTTGCTAATTCTATTTCCTTTGTTCACGTAGGAGTTTTAGCAGCTTTCGGGGGTCCTCATTTCCCACCTTTCCAGAGGGTTGCCTCAGTTGTTGCAGAGGACCTGCCCCAACCGCCACAGTTCCTTTTTTCTGGAGGTGTGCCTACTAACGGAGCACAGATGTTTGCTTTGATCCAGGTCATAGTAGATGTCCAGAGGGTGTCAGTGGAGGCTCAGCGTATTCAGGATGAGGCACAGAGGATGCAAGCCAAGGTGCACCAAGCGCAGACGGGCTGATGAGAGAGAGCATGAAGAATGCTCACAGGTGGTTCTATAGGCAGTGGAGAGAGTTGTCCAGCAATATCCTAGTCAGCCGTAGCAACATAGGCCATACACTATTATGGACTTCAAGAGGATGTCACCTCGGGAGTTCAAGGGTACTGAGGGAATACTCTACGCTGACGACTAGTTCGAGGATATAGTGATGATCCTACGTTTGGCTCAGATTCCAGAGAGCTTACAGTTCGAGGCGGCCGACAGCCAACTGTTTGATATCGCACTCACTTGGTAACATGTTAGTTGATGAGTACATTATAGAGTTCTGCCGTTTGAGCCATTTTGCATCATCCATGATTCATAACCTAGAAGATCGAGCCCAGAAGTTCCGGAAGGGCTGATGAGAGATATTAAGTGGCGCACTTCTGGTTGTCGCACTGCTACCTTTGAGGAGATCTTGATAAATGCCCAGATTGCTGAGTATGATCTGGATCTCAGGCCCAAGTGGGGTCTCGATGTTTCTGGAGGTACGAGTGGCAGTGCAGGATGGGCCAAGCGTCCCTGTTTTTAGCAGCAGCAGAGACCATTTCAGCATCAACACCCGCAGCATCAGGCACCAGTTCGTAGACATGTTTAGCGGCAACTGCAAAGACAGGCCTAGCCAGCTGTCCAGTGTACGTACTGTGGGAAGACAGGACACACGAGGGACATCTGTAGGAAGAGGCTGGGTACCTGTTTGTCTTACAGATCATCATCCCACCAGTTGAGGGATTGCCCATCGATTCAGACTCGTCCAGATCAGGTTGGAGCAGCCGCTCAGAGAGGACCTGTCAGAGCATCTACAATCTCGGGAGGCCAGTAGAGGGGACCTCCACTTTTGCCACAGCAGAAGAGATTCGTCCAACACCAGCAGCATCAGAGAGGAGCTCCCCAAGGGCGAGCATTTACCATGACGGTCGAGGAGACCGAGTTAGTAGGAGACATGATTTCAGGTTCAGTCATTCTCGATTCCATTCTAGCATTTGATTTATTTGATTTTGGTACTTCCCATAGTTTTGTATCTGTATCTTTTGCTCTTAAGCACCATTTAGAGGTTGAACCCTTGGCTAAGACTTGCAAGATCACGACTAGGGATGGCATTATCCTAGTCAGTTTTTTTTGCAAGGATCGAAGAGTTACATTTGGAGGCCGGGAGTTGAGTGCGTGCTTACTCGTAATACTACTTTTGAGCTACGATATTGTACTCCATATTGATTGGTTGAGTAGGCACTATGCTAGTATAGATTATCATGGAGGCAGGGTATTGTTTCGAACGCCAGGAGAGCCAGAGTTCGAGATTGCCAGAGGAGCAGCAGAGCAGAGCAAGGGTATCATATGTGGAGCCATGGTGGAAGAGAAGGAGCTGTCGTATCCTTTGATAGCTGATTTCCTGGATGTCTTTCCAAAGGAGTTGCCAGGATTACAGCCATACAAAGATATTGAATTCTCTATAGACTTGGTACCAGGCGCAGAGCCAATATCACAACACGTCTATAGGGTCAACAACAGCGAACCGACAGAGTTGAAGAAGCAGGTTGATGAATTACAAGATAAGGGCTTCATCAGATCCAGTTTATCACTATGGGGTACTCCGGTATTGTATGTACTAAAGAAGGATGATTCGATACGCATGTGTATAGACTACAGGGCTCTTAAGAACCTCACTATCAAGAACAAATACCCGATGCCTAGGATAGTTGATCTCTTCGATTAGTTGAGCGGAGCGAGGGTATTCTCAAAGATAGACTTGAGGTCAGGCTACCACCAGGTGAAAGTGAAGAAGGAAGATATTCTGAAGACAACTTTTAGGACTCAGTATAGCCAGTTTGAGTTCATGGTAATATCGTTTGGGTTAACCAATGCCCCGGTGGTATTCATGAACCTGATGAACAAGGTGTTCCACCAGTATCTTGATAAGTTCATGGTGGTGTTCATTGATAATATTCTTGTGTATTAGAAGATACCGGAGGAGCACGAAGAGCACCTGAGGACAGTTTTGGAGACTCTCAGGAAGAATGAACTTTATGGAAATCTTTCAAAGTATGAGTTCTTCCTTGACAAGGTTGAATTCTTTGGTCATGTGGTGACGGGTGACAAAAACTCAGTTGACCCGAAGAAGATCGTGGCAGTGGAGTCGTAGACTACTCCAAGTTCAATGGCTGAGATCAGGAGTTTTCTGGGACTGGCAGGTTACTACAGAAGATTTATACAGGACTTCTCCAGGATTGCAGAGCCGATGACTAGGTTGACCAGGAAGGATGTGGACTTTGTCTGGATAGAGGATTGTCAGACCTCTTTTGATGAGCTGAAGAAGAGATTGACGACAGCTCCAGTATTGACGTTGCCATCAGGGACAGTGGATTCATTATCTATAGTAATGCTTTAGGGAAGGGTTTGGGTTACGTTCTTCAGCAGCATGGGAAGGTGATTGCCTATGCTTCCAGGCAGTTACTGTGGTGCCCCGTTCCCTCCTATTCGAGGAGCGTGGCTAAAAAATATAAATCGGTATCATTCGATCGGGATAGATTGAATCAAGATCTTATCCTCATTATAGATTTGCTTCTTCGAAATTGATTCCCATATTCAGTGGACCGTGCCCCGATGATGGACTCAGAGTCAAGAGGGACCTCTCCGTTGCAAGTTTTCTTGCCTAGTTTTCGCTGTCGCCTTGTTGCTTTCATATTTTTGAGTTGGTTTTTGGATTTACATTTTTTGAACGGTTTCGATGGATTTTATTGCTTTAGTTTGTTGAATTGCATTCTATTTCGAGCTTGGAGAGAGTAGAAGAGGTATTGATTAGCTGTTCGTGGCAATATAGGTGATCATGCAGTAGACATCGTGCGAGCGGAGTCTTGAAGAACCTCTTTCATTTTCTTTCTCCAACCAACTTGTGAGGGACTATAATTCGATTCAGTTGACCCTTCTTCCAAGTCTTCACACCTAAAAATTTTGTATTTTTGCTTGTTCCGATCAAACAATACCATAATAACTAAAAGATGTCAAGATAAAGAAAAATGAATAGACTTGGATTATTTGTGTTTGTCAATCAACTTGTGAACGGTTGCCTTATTGCATACTAGTTCGCTTAGAATATTCTTTCATAATGTTTCAATTCAAGTTAGAAAGTATACTTTTTCTATAATTGTGCTATGTGTAGAACACACCTTGCTATGCAATAAATATATACTTCTTCCATAATTGTGCTATGTACATAATACACCTTGCTATGGAACAAACTGATCAAGAAGACTATGCAAAATGAATCATGTCATGCTACTTGTCTCTTGATCTTATTGGCGTAACTGCATCAATTGATAACTTAGAATATACGTCGTTTGATCACGGACAACTTGTGTACAAGGTCTATGATTTCTGCGGACGGTCGCTGGGGCACTCGCACTGATCCTATCCGGACAAAACTTCATGATAGTCTCACGGACAGGGCGGGATAGCTGGTAGCAACACATGTACCTCCGTCATCTGCGCCTCGAGACTATAACTCGTCCATTATAGCAACATGCCAGTGATCCCCTAGTATATTTAAACTGTGCAAGCTAACTATGTCTTCGTGGCAGGGAAGGTCATGGTAAGTATTTGTGTAGGTGGTTCAGACGGGTAGGTAAAAGTCACCGAACGGTGGCATATTTATTTCAGTAAATTTCTATATAAATGCTTGGTTGTAAAGTGAACTAAGGAAAGATAGACATACCACAAAATAACTTGCATGCTTTGTAAACCCCCTCACCCAAAAATAGGTATCTTGTGTGTATTTTGTATTTTTTGTATTTGTTTTAGATATCTTTTTTATCAATTAAAATCCAATGATTTTATTAGGACACTTGACCGTGGTTTGGATACTAATAATATAGGATGGCCCCAAAATCTGTATCGCCCTTCATAGGAAGTAGCCTACACAGGAGACACTACCTGTAGAATCTTTTTGTGGCACAAATATTCGATCCCTTGGTGTTAGTATGACATTAGTGTAACGACCATAAATTAAGTGTTAAATATTAGATATTATATATATATAATTTAATTGTGATCATTTTTCAATTCCAACTTCCTACAATTAGCATCCCATAATTTTTTGTGCCAAGTTAGACATTTTTTCTTTTTATAGATGTGTATATTATTTACAATTACCTATTTTGTGGATAACAATTTAATTAATTACTTAGTCAATTAGATAATATAATTACTTGATTTATATAACTAGATAAATATCTAATTATTAATTATAAAATATTTTATAAAATATTTTGGGTGTAGTATTTTTATTAAAACTTTACAAGGTAATTTTCTAGAATTTATTTTGTTCACAAATATTATTTTTATATTTTTATAACCTTATTTATATATGTGAATTTATTTAAATAAATAAATATATAGTTAGTAATAATAATAATAATAATAATAATAATAATAATAATAATAGTAATAGTAATAATAAAATAAAAATAAAAAGAAAAAGAAAAGAAAAGAAAAGAAAAGAAGAGAAAAGAAGAGAAAAGAAAAGAAAAACAAAAACCTAATATAAACTAACTAATCCTTAACCTAAACCCTTAAACCCTAAACTAAACTAAATCCTAATGATCCTAATCATATTCTAACTACCCAGATCACCCGCAGGAACCCCCTCCCAGACCCCTCTCTCCCCCTCTCTAATATATATATATACACACATATGTTATCATAAACCAAACTCTAAACCCTAACCCTAACCCTAGCCCCGACGCCGGCGACCACGGTCGACCTTCGGCCGCCGCCCCCGCGCCGATTGCCGCCGCCGTCCGTTGTTCGCGTATGCGCGCGCGGGCACAGCAACACCACTCCAACATCCCATCTTCAAGGTAACATATCTCCCTCATCTCTTATCCTTTTCTTGAGCGGTTTATCCGTGTACATTCACAACCTAACCCTCTAGGATTTTTATTCAAGCGGGACGAGTTTTCGTGTCCCGGATTGGTCAAAAATCGACCGAAAAATGGCCGAAAAACTGACCAAAAATAGTCCAAAAACTTCAACCCAAACCCCCATGTTCATGCCCAATTTGCCACCGACCTATTTAATATTTTCAAAATCTAATTGAAGAATTTTCTTCTCTATATAACCGAGAATTTAACTGTTCTTTTACTTTTTATTAATTTATTTTAATTGTTAAATTATTCGACATATAAAACGACAAAAAACTTGATATTTTAAAACTAAAATTTTATGATACGGAGTGCGCCCCACCAAACGGGGTCGTCTCGTCACGTACCAATTGCACCGAAAGGCGCGTATGGTATATCCTGACGTGTGGGCTTTCGCAAAAGTTGATTCGGACGTGTGTGCGCGTCGGAATCAACATGTATCCGTAAAAAGTCCCTGTATCGCAACTTTTGCAAAATACTACCCCACTTTGTGTACGCTCGTCAGAATACAATAAAACTTATGCCATTAGATTCGTGGTATCACGCTGGTCCTGTGATCCAAGTTTCACGCGATTCTGAGACAGTTGACCAAGCCACATATTTGTGGGCCCCACGGGTTGACTTGAAGGACGAATTTTTGATCGGCTCACCGGAATCCAAAATTGGACATACCGTTGAGTTCATATCAATGTTTAAAATTTGTTTGAGCTATAATTTGTCCTATTTAGAAATCTTTACCTCTGGCACACTTTTTGGTGCAATGTGGGCCACATGTGGACCCCACTTTGACCTGAAATTACCGTTTTGCCCATGTGTCCAAATTGGACGAAAGGGTAGTGTTTTTTAGCTATCTCGCTTATTCTGGGAACGTTGGTGATGTTTATTTCAGCATCCGGAGACGTTCATTCTGATGCCATAGTTCTGATCCCATATGCTTGACGTCTAGACACTTACACTTTACAGCTTTCTTGCCAGGCAAGATACCTTACCAAATTGCTTATAGTACTTTGCATGTTTATCATATTTTTATGTATTCATTATATATGTGTTTTCTTTCAATCATAATTATATACTATATATATGTTGACACACACTTGACACATAGTATCATGGGAGGGGAGGACAATCAGTAGGCGTATGGGCTACTCACTCTGGTAAACCGTAGTAACTAGCATGCACTACGGGAGTTGTGTCACGATGGTCGCTACCCTCGCGGTATATCGGCTGATGGTGTCACGATGGTCGCTACCCTCGCGGTATGACGGCTGATGATGTTCATGGACGTGTGTGTGAGTTGTGAGAATAGATAGAGTATCCTACACCTACCCATACGTCGAAAGGTTGTCCTTACTATGCATTTTCATATAGATTGTCTAGTACAGTATATTTATATATTTTTTGTCTATTATGCATGTTTTACTGTATTCAATTGGCATGCTTCTATGTATCTTGTTACGTCCCTCTGAGGACCTAGTCCCTTTCTAAGTGTACATGATCTTGACTATTCGCAGGAGCACGGATCAAGACTTTCTCTTTCTCTCTCTTTCGAGGAGGTCTTCCCTTCGAGTCTCATTGTTCATTAGATGTACTTATTTTGTTTCTCTTATATTTTAGTTGGTAGTGAATTTGTCTCCACCCAACTACTTATTCTTATCAAGCATTTTATACTTGATTCAGTTATATAGTTGATTATTTATTTGATTTTGTAGATGAGATCTAGTTATGCCCTGTGACTTATGACATAAAATCTATACCACTTGTGAATTATTATTCATAATACAGCATACGTATGTGTAATGGTTTTCATATATTAGAGTTGCCATATACATACGGCTGGCATGTTTACGTATTCCTAGTCCTACATATTTTGGAACGGGGGCGTGACATGCTTCATATAAACAACTTGTGATTTGGTATAGTTGGGTTAGCTTGCCTTCACCAGTGCATTTTGATGTACTGGCCCTCATCGCAACAGGTTCTCCGCACCAAGGAGATCCTGCGAGGAGCTAAAGCTACTTTCAATTCCAGTCCACCAACCGTCACACCCTGATCGTGCCTTAGTAGAAGCATTTTGAAGACCCAGGAGCTCATGCTTCAAATTTATGCAGCTCCGTGGGAAGGCGATAGCTTCGCCATAAGGTCTTTAACATTTTGAAGTTTTAGTAAAAGGATGTAATGTATAAGACAACTATCTCATTTGGAGTCCACTTTTGTAAGCCCGTACGGCAATTATACGACTCGTTCAAGAGTTTGTAAAAGATGTTCATTATCAATAAAGAGAACTTTTCCATGTTTCAATTATCTACATACTCTGAATATGTGCTCGTTATCTAAAATACCTTAGCCTTGTGCGATGCTCATCCTAGGCACGCACGGCGTCACGCCCAGGGGACGACTATCGATTCTACAGAATCAGGACGTGACATATTGGTATCATAGCACAGCTTCAAGTTCCTTTGACCCTCGTGTCGGAAAAGTTTCTTTAACGATCTATTCCTTATGCAAACTCTTAAACTTGTTAGGACAAATTGAGATACGTTCCATACAATAAGTCCATAATACATTATGAACCTGATATAAGTTACTTCTTTAGAAGGAATGACTCAAGCGTAAGCATCAGCGCTAGCACAAAGAGATGTACAAGCCCAAGAAAGTAGTTTCGGCACCTCGAAAAGTTTTTGAAGCCAGCGAGCCATGTCTCATGTCGACCCGATTGAGCAAATGATGCGGATGCTTGAGGCTAGCCAATAGGGGGATGAGGCTCATTATGAACGAGCCTAGAAGCGCGTGAAAGAACGATAGAGCAAGTTCGAAGGCAATCTAGAAGCCCAATTTGCAGTCCAACAAAAGTAGTTAGATACCTTGCAACAGATCGTTCAGACCTTGGCCTCCAACCATTCCGCAACGACAATAATGGCACCGGTGGAGCTACCCGCGCCTGAAGTCGGAATACCTCAAACTCCAAAGAAGAAGGATGTGACTACCTTCGACTTTGACAACTTCAAGAAGGTCTGCAATACGTCATTTAAAGGGACTGAAGATTCGATCATGGATCTAGATTGGCTAGCAGAGGTTGAGGATCACTTCAAACTGCTAGAGGTACCTGAAAAGAAGTGTGTCGCGTGTGCCTAACTACAGCTTCGCTTGAATGAGCATGATTGGTGGGATATGCACCGAAGGTCTCTCTTCATAGATGAAAAAGGCAAGACGATCGCGTGGGCTACCTTCTGTAGCGCATTCGAAGAGGAGTTCCTACCCCCTCCCGTTCATCGGCAAAAGGAGAACGAGTTCGTGCAGCTCTGCCAAGGCAACATGACATTGAAGAAGTACTTCTCCGAATTCAATAGGCTCGTCAAATTTGCAAGCTCATATTTACCTGATGCGGTGAGTCATGCCAGACGATTTAAAGGCGGCCTGCGACCTGCCATCCATGCGCACGTGGCAGTTCCCTAATACATGACGATGCAGGAAGTTCTCAACCTTGCCCTTTCTCTAGAACTGCAGTATCCTTCAGTTGCTACCGGCACTGTGCATACTTCCAATCACAAGTGCCATAGCAATGTGGAAGGAAACATCGCTTCAAAGCATCCAAATAACGGCGGTCACCAGGGTCCCAACTCAGGGCAAAGATGTAATCATTGTAGAAAGACCGGGCACACTGCAAATGACTGCCGTCGGAAGCTCGGGTTATGCCTCATATGTGGAGATCCAAACCACGTGTATCGTGACTGTCCGTACTACTTTATTCGTCGTCCTCAACATCCAAATCCTGCCACGGCACCCCAAGCCAACCAAGCCGTACCGCAGCAAGAGCGTTGTCAAGCTCAAGGCCGGGTGTACACCATGACACGGAAAGAAGCCATGGCATCGGACACCGTCGTGTCAGGTATATTGCTTTTCAATAACATACCTGCACGTGTGCTATTTGATTCTGGTACAACGCATAGCTTTATATCCACGAATTTTGCCGTGGAAAACAATATAGAAATAACACCATTGTATCTAAACTTTAGTGTTAGCACCCCGTCGGGCACAAAAATACATGTTTGTTCAGTATGTCAGGGTGGTCACGTCTGTATTGGGGGAAGAAAACTCTCGCCCGGTATATTAATCCTAGATGTTCGGGATTACGACATCATTTTGGGGATGGATTGGCTCGGCGCTTCCTCGATAACTATTGAATGTGCAGAGAAATGAGTCATCTTCCTTCTACCTGGAGAGGCCAAATTCTGCTACATAAGTGGTCCAACAACAGATGCGTCCAGGGCCTGCATGGTAATTTTTGCGATATCTGCTCGACGGATGCTACATTCTGGATGCGAGGGATACTTAGTGTCGATTCAGGACACGCAGGTGGTTTACGCAAACGTTGAGTCTTCTTCCGTTGTGGCAGAGTTCCCTGATGTATTTCCGAGCGAACTACCTGGCATGTCACCCGACCGAGAAATCGAGTTCACCATCGACCTCTTCCCAAATACCTAACCGGTTTCCAAAGCTTCGTACATAATGGCCCATGCTGAACTAAAGGAGTTAAAGTGCCAACTTCAGGAACTGCTAGACCGTGGGTACATTCGTTCGAGCATGTCTTATTGGGACGCGCCTGTACTCTTTGTAAAGAAGAAGGATGAACATTGCGACTCTGTATAGACTATCGGGAGCTAAACAATGTTACTATCCGAAACAAGTATCCCCTGCCCAGGATCAACGACCTATTTGATCAGTTGCAAGGAGCATCGGTGTTCTCAAAAATTGATCTTCACTCTGTCTACCACCAAATGAAGATTAAGCCAGAGGACATGCCGAAGTAAGCATTCCAAACTCGCTATGGCCATTATGAGTTTTTTGTTATGCCGTTTGGACAGATGAATGCCCCTGCCGCTTTCATGGATTTGATGAATCATGTGTTCCAACCCTTTCTCGACAAATTTTAACAAATTTATGGTAGTTTTCATAGATGACATCTTATTGTACTCGAAGAATAAGGATGAACACGCAGGGCACCTGCGGATGGTGCTTCAAACTCTTCGAGACAATAAGTTGTACACGAAGCTAAGAAAGTGCGAGTTCTGGTTGGATAACATATCTTTTCTTAGGCACATTATTTCTGCAGAGGGCATCTCAGTTGACCTAAAGAAAGTAGAAGCCATCATGAAGTGGAAAAGGCCTGAGCCAGCTAGCGACATTCAGAGTTTCCTTGGTCTAGCAGACTACTACAAGAGATTTATAAAAGATTTTGCAAGGATCGCCTCACCTCTAACTCATCTCACTTGGAAGGGAGTAACATTTGTATGGATGGACGACTGTGAAGCTTCATTTATGGAGTTAAAGCAGTGACTTGTCTCAGCACCAATTCTTACCCTTCTGGACGGACCCAATGGTTTTAAGATCTATAGCGACGCCTCATGAAAAGGGATTAGGATGTGTCCTTATGCAGAGGGATAAAGTGGTAGCCTTTGTGTTGAGGCAGTTGAAGCCTCACGAGAAGAACTATCCAACGCACGATCTGAAACTTGCAGTAGTAGTGTTCGTGCTGAAGCTATGTCAGCATTACCTTTATGGCGTTCGGTGTAAAATCTATACGGATCATAAAAGCTTAAAATATCTCTATACTTAAAAGGATCTGAATCTACGGCAATGACGCTGGCTTGAACTCCTTAGCGACTTTGACTTGATGATCAGATACACACCGGGTAAGGGCAACGTTGAAGCTGATGCGCTAAGTCGAGTGTTCGTTGGGAGCTTGGCTATCGATGACAGGCTACGATAGGATCTTGAAAGTTTGGGCATTATACTCCGAATCAGATACAAAAAAGGGACGCAAGTGGCTCAGCTGCACCTCAAACCAGACTTATTAGAAAAAGTAAAGTCCGCTTAGAAAGACGACATATTCCTGGAAAAGATGCGAAGTCTTATCTCAGCAGAAAAGGCAACCGACTTTACGGTAAGAACGGACGGAATGATACGGGTGAAGGGAAGATTGTGTATTCCTTACACTTCACATCCAGGAAGCGCAAAGATGTATCGAGACCTCCGTACGACATTTTGGTGGGATGGCATAAAAAGGGACATGGCGTTGTTTGTGTCGCAATGCATGGCTTGTTAGAGAGTAAAGGCCGAGCACCAGAAGCCGGGCGGAGAGATGCATAATCTTGCTATACTAGAGTGGAAATAGGAATATATAACAATAAATTTTATTGTTGGTTTGCCAAAGACGCAACGGGGGAACGATGTCGTCTGGGTTATTGTTGACAGACTCACCAAGTCAGCTCACTTTCTGCCTATCAAAGTTACTTGGAGTGCCGATCGCCTGGCCCAGATCTACCTTAACGAGACCGTTCGACTCCACGACGTGCCCATAGCCATTATCGCCGATCGAGATGGACTATTCTTATCACGCTTCTGGGAAAGCCTTCAGTTAGCAATGTGGACAAAGTTGAAGTTCAGCTCTGCCTACCATCCTTAGACAGACGGCTAGACAGAGCGGGTCAACCAAATCCTCGAAGACTTGCTATGGCTCTGCGCCTTGGACTTGAAGACAAGTTGGGACATGCATCTACCGTTAGCCAAATTTGCATACAACAATAGCTATCAATCCAGCATTCAGATGGCACCGTATGTGGCGTTGTATGGGCGAAAGTGTAGATCCCCGATCTGTTAGGATAAAGTTGGTGAACAACAAATTCTTGGCCCGGAACTCATGGAATAAACCGTCTAGAAGATCCGTTTGATCCGTGAACGGTTGAAGGTAGCACAGAGTCGTCAAAAAATCTACTCAGACACGCATCGATGACCTCTTGAGTTCTCATTAAGCGATCGAGTATTTCTCAAGGTCTCGCCCATGCGAGGAGTTACCAGATTTAGAGCAAAGGGGAAGCTAAGTCCAAGATTTGTCAGCCCGTTCGAGATACTGAAGCGAGTCGCCCCAGTCGCATATCAGATTGTCCTGCCACCGTCATTATCTAAAGTGCACAATGTCTCCATATTTCACAGCTTAGGAAGTACGTGTACGACCCGAGTCATGTGGTGGATCTTGATCAATTAAACTTAAGGGCAGACTTGATATATGTTGAACATCCTGTACGGATCTTGGATCACAAGAAAAAGCTGCTTCGAAGTCGCTCGATTCCTCTCGTGAGCATGCTTTGGAGCAATCATTCGGTCGAATTATCTACCTGGGAGCTTAAGTCTGAGATGAGGGAAATATTCCCTTTATTGTTTCATAGTGGTAGGTTCTATTCCTAAGTTTCGTGGACGAAACTTCCTATTAGTTGGTTAGGAGTGGTGCCCCGTTCCCCCTATTCGGGGAGCGCGGCTAAGAAATACAAATTAGTATCGTTCGATCGGGATAGATTGAATCAAGATCTTATCCTCGTTATGGATTTGCTTCTTCGAAATCGATTCCCATATTCAGTGGACCGTTCCCCGAGGATGGACTTAGCAGCAGAGTCAAGAGGGACCTCTCCGCTGCAAGTTTTCTTGCCTAGTTTTCGATGTCACCTTGTTGCTTTCGTGCTTTTGAGTTAGATTTTGGATTTATGTTTTCTTGAACGATTTTACTGGATTTTATTGCTTTTGTTGGTTTAATTGCATTCCATTCTGATCTTGGAGAGAGTAGAAGAGGTATTGATCAACTGTTCGTGGCAATGCAGGTGTTCGTGCAGTAGACGTCGTGCGAGCGGAGTCTTGAAGCACCTCTTTCCTTTTCTTTCTCCAACCAACTTGTGAGTGGCTATAATTTGATTTAGTTGACCCTTCTTCCAAGTCTTCACACCTAAAAATCTTGCATTCTTTCTTGTTCCGATCAAACGATACCATAATAACTAAAATATGTCAAGATAAAGAAAAGGAATAGACTTGGATTATTTGTGCTTGCCAATTAACTTGTGAACGGTTGCCTTATTGCATACTAGTTCGCTTAGAATATTCCTTCATAATATTTCAATTCAAGTTAGAAAGTATACTTTTTCTATAATTGTGCTATGTGTAGAACATACCTTGTTATGCAATGAATGTATACTTCTTCCAAAATTGTGCTATCTACAGAACACACCTTACTATGGAACAAACTAATCAAGGAGACTATGTAAAATGAATCATGTCATGCTACTTGTCTCTTGATGTTATTGTCTCAACTGCATCAATTGATAGCTTAGAATAGACGTCGTTTGATCATGGACAACTTGTGCACAAGGTCTATAGTTTCTGCGGACGATCGCTGGGGCACTGGCACCGATCCGATCCGGACGAAACTTTATGATAGTCTCACGGACAGGGCGGGATGGCTGGTAGTGACACATGTACCTCCGTCATCTATGTCCCAAGACTATAACTCGTCTATTATGGCATCATGCCAGTGATCCCCTCGTATATTTAAACTGTGCAAGCTAACTATATCTTCGTGGCAGGGAAGGTCATGGTAAGTATTTGTGCAGGTGGTTCAGATGGGCAGGTAAAAGTCACCGAATGGTGGCATATTTATTTTAGAAAATTTCTATACAAATACTTGGTTATAAAATAAACTAAGGCAAGATAGACAGACCACAAAATAACTTGCATGCTTCATATAAACAACTTGTGATTTGGTATAGTTGGGTTAGCTCGCCTTCACCAATGTATTTTGATGTATTGACCCTAATTGTAACAGGTTTCCCGCACCAAGGAGATCCTGCGAGGAGCTAAAGCTACTTTCCATTCCAGTCCACCAACCGACACGTCCTGATTGTGCCTTAGTAGAAGCATTTTGAAGACCCAGGAGCTCGTGCTTCAAACTTATGCAGCTCCGTGGGAAGGCGATAGCTTCGCCAGAAGGTCTTTAACATTTTAAAGTTTTAGTAAAAGAATATAATGTACAGGACAACTATCTCATTTTGCGTCCACTTTTGTAAGCCCGTACGACAATTATCCGGCTCGTTCAAGAGTTTGTAAAAGATGTTCATTATCAATAAAGAGAACTTTTCTATGTTTCAACTTGTGTTTCAATTATCTACATACTCTGAATATGTGCTCGTTATCTAAAATACCTTAGCCTTGTGTGATGCTCATCCTAGGCACGCACGGCGTCACACCCCAGACAACTATCGATTCCACAGAATCGGGGCATGACAGTTATGTCCTTATGAGAAGAACTATCTCACCCATGATTTGGAGTTGGCAGCGATCATCTTTGTTCTAAAGCTGTAAAAACTCTATCTATACGGAGAGCATGTGGAGATCTTCACAGACCATAAGATCTTAAAGTATATGTTTACACAGAAATAACTGAACATGAGGCAGATGCGGTGATTAGAGCTGATGAAGGACTTCGATATTTCATTGCAGTATCACCCAGGGAAGTCCAATATAGTCGCCAATGCCTTTAACAGGTATCCGATGGCTATGTACTTGACGACGGACAAACACTTGTTGGCCGATCTTGAGAGCTTGGGTATTAAGGTGCTAGTTCCTGGTATCAAGATGCATATTTGGATATTACAGATACAGGTTGAGCTGATAGACAGGATTAGGGCTACGTAGTATAATGATGAGGCTATGAGGATTATCAGGGCTCATATTCAGATGTGATTATCAGAGGACTTCACTATTGCTGATGATGGATCGTTGCGGCACGGTACTAGGTTATGTGTGCCGATTGGGGAGTTACACGAGGAGGTTCTACAGTAGGCGTATCGCTCTCAGTACTCGATGCATCCAGGTGCCAACAAGATGTATCGAGACCTGAGGGGTACGTATGGTAGTATGGTATGGAGCGGGATGTGGTGCACTTCGTATCCAGGTGTTTAGTGTGGCAGCATATAAAGGCGGATAGGCAGAGGCCAGGTGGATTTCTTCAGCCTTTAACCATCCCATAGTGGAAGTGGGAGCATGTGACCATGGATTTTGTTTCGGAACTTCTGTGTTCTCTCGTAGGAAAAGATGCGATTTGGGTCATCGTAGACAGATTGACCAAATTGGCCCACTTTTTGCCATTTAAAGTGGGTACGTCTATGGAGAAGCTAGCAGAGATGTATGTGCGACAGATTGTTAGATTGTATGAAGTTTTTGTGAGAATCATCTTAGATCGAGATAGTTATTTCACTTCTCACTTCTAGAGGAATTTAGAGGCTAACTTGGGCACTCAACTCAAATTTAGTACCGCATATCATCCCAGACAGACGGACGGTCTGAGTGGACTATTCAGACTCTTGAGAATATGCTCCGCACTTGTGTTCTAGATCTCGAAGGTTCTTGGGAGGATCACCTACACCTGGTAGAGTTTGTTTACAACAACAGTTACCAGGCCATCATTGAGATGTCACCATTTGAGGCTTTATATGGACGAAGATGTCATACTCCTTTATATTGGGATGATGATGGTGAGAGAGCCTTGTTGGGACTAGAGATAACTGTGGATTCAATTGAGAAGGTAAAGCTTATTAGAGATTAACTTTGGGTGGCGCATGACAAATAGTGACATTGGGCCGATAGCCATTGGATACCTTTGGAGTTTGAGGTATAGGTTTTGTTTTGTGTTGCTTACAATTGCTTTATTTTAGATTGTGTGTTAAGGCTGTATTTTGTTCTAGGTTGGTGATCTGGTATTCTTGCGAATTTCTTCGACACGGGGCACGATTTGCTTTGGTGGAGGCGGGAAGCTTAGTCCATGGTATATCAGACCCTTCGGTGTTCTTACAAGGGTCGTTACAGTAGCCTACAGACTAGACTTATTGTCTGCACTAGAAGGAGTACATGACGTATTCTACGTGTCACAGCTGAGACTGTACGTGGCAGATCCTAGTCACGTACTAGATCACTCGAAGATCGAGATTGGTCCAACTCTCAGCTATCCAGAGTAACCAGTGGAGATTTTGGATCGAAGGGAGAATTATATTATGGAACCAGACGATTCCTCTGGTTCGTGTCGCGTGGAGACATCACTCTCCGGATGAGTCAACCTGGGAGAGGGATGATGGAATGCGCGAGCAGTACCCATATCTCTTTGAGCCTTGAGGTATTGTTCTTCTTGTTTTGTTGTGTTCTTGTGCTAGTTTAGTTCTTAATTTCGAGGACAAAATTATTTTTAAGGAGGGTAGACTTGTCACTACCACATTTCTAGAGTAGGTGTATTTTTGTTATTTTACAATAATTATATATTATATTTATATATATTAAATATAATGTGTATAAGGTATATATATATTATATTTATTAATATTGGTTGGTGGACTAGACTTGACATGAACCATGGTGCCAACTAGTTGAGCTAGTCAAAACTAGACTAGATTAATTAATTTTCTTTAAGTTAGATATTAGAATATCCCCTTTCATTAAGAATAGAACCCTCCACTAATTAAATAACCCTTCATGACAACCCAATAGGGAAATTGTGGACTTTTTGGCATGAACCAAAATGCTACTATCTGGCCGGCCCTAATATAGCGGGGAGAGATTCTCTCTCCTCTCATTCTTCATCCCAATTATTTTCTAATTAGTGTTCTTCCCCAAATTGACTCATTCCTCCACCAAATTCTACCAAATCACTCTCAATCTCTTCCCTAATAATGATCTAAGGAGCACTAGAAGCTTGGATTGCTAGGAGCATTGGAGAAGAAAGAGTTTGGCTATGAGCTTGTGTCCAAATCGTGTCCTATTGAGTTTTTATTAGGAATCCATCTCCTAATAGGTAAAATTCTAAAATAAATCTTTAATTAAATTTTAATTATTGCATTTTATTATTAGGGACCCATCCATGCATTAGGGCTACCCATAGGAAGAAGAACTAGGTTTATATGACCCCTATTGTGACTTCTACATTGAGTTTTATGCCCAAATTAGGGAAAATCCGAGATTGGTGCACCAAGTGTGTGTCATTGAGTGAAATATGTTTAATTAGACCTAAATTGATATAGTGGGGGTAGCTACGTGTCCACAAGTGGATACGAGTAGGGCGTATCGTGATACATTGTGATACGTCATGATACGGAGAGGTAATTTAGGGTTTTTATGTTTATTGGTTTATTTTCCCTTTATTCTTTATTGTAACTAATCATATTGGATATATATAGTTATATTTGATATGTATATTTATTATTAGTTGAATATTAGGATATTTGGCATGTAGGTTGATAGTGTATCATGACACTATAGAGAGTATCCTAATTGTGCACCAAAGTATTTGAGGAAATGATTATTAGAGTGTGTATTGTACACTCTACATTATTGGTGATATATATATATATATATATATATATATATATATATATATATATATATATATATATATATATATATATATATATATATTATCTATTGTGTGTGTGTGTGTGTGTGTGCACATACAAATGTGTGGGAAGGTGTCGGGTCTGTAGAGTATCAGTGTACAATGGGTCAATACACTGACCTGAGTGTAACAACATCAAGAGGGGTTCTCATTAGAATGTTGTAGGTGTATATAATGTATATGTATATATGAAATAAATGTGTGTATCAATATGTCTATATATAAGCATATACTGCAAGTGTAAATGTTATAATGTATCTTATATAAATAAGTTATAGATGATATCATAGGTAGTCGGGTTGGGTAAGTTTCAGTTGTTGCCACTGTGTGGAATTGATGTTATATTATAGTTGTAACTTTTGAGTGTGTATGTATAAGCGTATGTGGGTTTTGCAAGGCTTTTGCGTTTGTGTATTAATGTGCCTGTATGGGGAGGCTTGGGTTATGAATGGAAAATTTGCTTAGAGTATCAATAAGAGGATTGAGTTGGGGTATGTGGCTTTTGTTGTTAGTTGCAGTGGTATGCTCGGGTACTTGTGCAGGGGTTGTGATGCTCGGTGCTACAGTGAAGTAGCACTACAAGGTAGCAGCTAGTCACTACTAGTAGCAACATTAGTAGAGTATCCATGAGAGAGAGTCTGATACTTTGTGTGCAACCTGGTTAGTTAGCAGTGCTCAGTTTTGAGGGATGGTTAGCTAAAAGTTGTATAGACAAAAGTGTACAGACCTTGGGGGTGTGAGGTTGTGTTTAGATGTTGTGAGGAAGCTATGGGCTCGAGCTTCCTGCTCAGGTGTTGGGTATTGTTGTGTTCCAGATAGAGTATCAGTTATAGGAATGTGCCAGTGGGTCTTAGTAGGAGCTATGTTTTATTGGGTAAGTAAACTAACTGAGGTTACTGTTGGAGCTGTTTTATTATCCAAACATTCAAAGAGAGAAGTAGTAGGTAATTAGCCCAGGTTCATGTAATAAACCAGTATTAGTGAGAGGGGAGTCTAAGGTCTGATACCAAGGTGGCATTATAACACTAAGGTTGTTGGTATTAGCTTCTATAGTGGGTAAATCAAGGTGTTAACTAGTATTGAGGTATAGGGTGTCTTGTCAAGTGAGTAATAAGTTATATAGTTAAGGTATCTAACTTGAAATCTATATATGAGTTACTTATATTCTAATAGCCTCTAGTATATAAATATTATTTAGTATTAACTAGTATACAATGCATTACAAATGTATGATCATTACGCTTCAACCAGGTTATTCTATTCCACCTCTTATAGAGAAAAGAACTTAAAGCAAAATACTTAATAACATGACGATACATTTATACAAAACTTAAGCTAAATACCTTAGACTAACCTTAATATGACTTAAAATACTCTAGTATTAACTAATGTAGGCTATTATAACCTAGTATAACAAGGTATTAACCTAGTTAGCCTAGTATTGACTAGTATACCCTAGTAAAGACCTAGAAGTGGTCTAGAAATATCACAAGAAGTTAGTTAACCATGTATATCATCTGATATCAATCATTGACACTTATATTCTATATTTAGGTCTTTGTGATTCCATATGGACATCGATCCTCACCCATTGCTCGGGACCATATGCGAGTACATTCTCTAACAGTTTCCGTTATTTTTGATGATTACTATAATTCTATTTTATAGTGTTATACTTGATTCCCGATATAGTGAATACAAGGGCTAGTATCATATATACCTATCATGAGGAGTCATGATTAGATCCATCATACTTGTCGGGGACAAAAAAATATTAGCAAGTTATATGATCATATCCCACCTTACATGCATCATAGCTCACCCCACATCTCACTTAGGGTGTAGCCTGACCATATTACATCCTTATAGCCTGTTATATATAAATAGCCCGACTTTTGATCTCATCATAGCTAACCAGATTGTTAGCCTGACCTCACATATATCATAGCTAATCATATATAATAAGCATGATCTAGTCCCAAGCCGATCATATTATAAACTAATATTTCAAGGCATCTAGCCAGTATTTTTATTCCTCAATTTCCAGTTCATACATTGCTAGTATTTACATTATCTGCTTTTCTTTGCTTACCATGTATCTGTGAAATGATGATTGACTCTCTAGCTTTTCTTATATTCTAGTATTTAATCCCATCATGTATATTCCTTACTCACTGCTTTTTAGTCTTTATCAAATTAATTGGAATTGTTGTTAGTTCATGTGCTTCACTCCATTCTTGACTAGATAATATTTTTCAGAGAATCTCGATGACTTTTGTCCCACATACTATGGACCGGGAGTAGACGAGGGTTACATCTAGCCTCAGGAGGATCCTGATCTAGTAGAGGATCCATTAGTAGTGACTTATAGCCTAGCATTTATATTATATTTGGGATTGTTCCACTTTGAGATATTCTGAGTTGTACTATGTTTGTGACTTATGTTGTTATTGAGTTAACTAGACTCTTAGATTTATTGCTATTATTTTGAGATATTTAATTCTAAACTTATGCGTTGGAACTTCTTTTATATTATTTTATATCTTTATCGTGTCATTCATCTTCCTATAGCTTATATTGTGATTGAATTTCCGTTTCGATATTATCTTATATTTATCTTGTCCTCCTTATGGAGTTGAGATATCATTGTCAGGTATATATTATTATGAGATGTGTTAGTTATATTGTGACCTAGACAACGTTCTACAGTCAATGCTGCAGCGTAGGCTGGACGTACCCATGACTCATGCCCAATTTTCGGGTACGGGTATGACATATGTTCAGCTTTTTCAAAATTCATAGGCTTATGTCCCTCATTTCTCGTTAGAACAAGGATGTAAGAATTTTTATGTGGTAGACATATTGCTCATGCTCACAAAGTAGCCGACGCTGACAAGTACAATGATTTGTGGGAACAAGGTAGACATTATATGCCTAAACATATTATCGATACCATAATAATTCAAATTGTTTGCTTCTTTAAGATAGTCTAATATCTCCTCATCAGAGATTATATCAGCATCAATAGGGCCTGTTGTTTATCATCACAAGGTTTGAAAAGAACTTGGTTGAATATAAACAGAAGAAGTAATGAGAAATCTTGGACATAAGAAGTAAAATATTTTTTGATCTAGGGAATGTGACGATGGAGATCGAGTATTGCAATGACTCATTTACTCCGTTGACGGTCCGACGAGGGAATGTAGATGCTCTCTTCTATTTTCTATCTCTTGGACTTTTGTGCACGTAGTTTGCCCCTCTTATGGGTGTGCTACCCTGCTACTCATAGCCGTGTTGATGACGGGCTATAGGTGCCGCATATGTCTCTATTTGGAGGCCGCATAGCACTCGTTCAATATATTACGGTTGCAACTATAGTCGCATACCACGTGCGTGCTGCCACGTGGCCTCGGTTGAGATAGACTGTTGAGAATATATCGGGATTGTATTTCAACTCCGTTGTGTGCGTGACTTAGCCAACTAGACATGTAGTCAACACTAATTGTGTGAAGGTCTGGCAAGCTGAGTGCCACATAACATCTTGGCCGCATAGGTCTTCTGGACACTTTGCCCGCATAGTGATAAGGCCGCATAGACTCGAGGACGCATAGACACGAGGACGCATACGAGTGACCACGTGGCACTGTTCACCTGATAGTGACGTTCCTGTCTTTTCTTGTGTTGCCGTCTTCACGAGTCTCGAAGTGTTATAGTAAAATTAATGCTTTGTCAGATAGGTCATAATTTATGTGGCAAGGATCCTATGTGGCAACCAATCTCTTGGATATTCGAGCCGTATGGATATGTTACAGGATGGACGAGCCCCTCGACCGCATATGCTTTTTGTGGCTCCTCTACGGCCTGCTTTCACCTTGAGGGTGCACGGGTGCTATGCGGCCTGCATGGCTTTCAGATTTTTTATACTTCTACAAGACCCCCTTCAAAGTTTTTAAAATGACAAGTTTGGAATACTTTGAACAAGAAGCATGGTCGAGCATTTTTTGGTCGCATGATTGACATGTCGCATAGGCACGTTGCCGCATAGGTGCTTCCGCCAGGCTGTCAGATCATTAAATACCGAGATTTGGCTCAATCTCCAAGGAGATTGGTTGGGATTTTGTGCCGTCTTTTGGCTCAGAATCCGAGGTGACGGTTCAGAGAGGATAAAGAGGCTCAACAACCGATGAGTCATTGTCATCTTTTGCTATTACGCGGATCGAGACAAATCAAAACTCAAAATGACCGTCATTATTATCCTCAGTCGCATACTCTGTCCTATATCAAGGGGGTCTAGGAGAGAGAAAAAGTCTTTTAGAAACTCTCAAGAATTTCTCACTTTTTTTTCCTTGCTGCCATGGCTCCCCCCAAAGCTTCCTCCTCCGTTGCTGCTGCCAAGAAGGACCCCAAGGGTAAGGGCAAGGCCAAGGCCAAGGGGAAGGGTTGCGTCGTCGAGGTAGATCCTCCTAGTTGGGGAATTTAGTGGTCCCTTATTGTCGTTTGCTTCCATTTTCTCTTATGTGAAAAGAAATAAAAGTTTTCCCTTTTGTTACGTAGTATGATACCGTAGTTGTCCAAGACATCCCACTAGGTAATCTTTTGTGGACCTATTACTTCTGCGCACCTGAGTGCAAGTATTAAGTTCAAAGCAAAAATCCTATTATAGGTGATATGGATGTGATAGGTTTTGTGGACCCATTACTTCTTGCACACCTGAGTGCAAGTAATAAGTTCAAAACAGAACCCTATCAGAAGTGATATGGACGTTATAGGTTTTGTGGACTAGCATAGTTGGCATACTTAGGGCTAAGTATCGGTGATAAGTTTAGATGATGACCGATATTAGAGGTATTGTGGACGTGATAATTGATAGTCAAGTAGTAAAGTTTGCTCAGAGGTAATATGGACATGGCAAACTCTACTAGGGATAATGTCAGGACAATAGTTCAAAGATAATATGGACATGAACTATTGCCCAAGAGAACTGATTTTGAGTGGTTTTCCCGAAAGTACGGATAGACCTGAGAATTGCTCCATTGGGGAGCTTTTGAGGATCAATTATCTGTTGTGTATTTAGGACTCCTGAATACAGATAATGGCTTTTACCGTAATTTATAAAGAAGAAGTGCATATTGCCTACACACTTGCTGGGGATGAACAATGGAAAGGTATATTGTACATCTTAGTTGTCCTGCTGATAATAAGGGGAGTACAAGTCTAGCTTAGACATAGTACTTCTTGAGAAACTTGTCGTTAATAGGCATCACAAGCAAGTCGCCATTGGGTCTTGCGAGCGGGTAGGTTCCGTTGGAGAATACGGACTCCAGGATGAATGGGCCCTCCTATTTAGGTTTTAATTTGTCGACTGTCTTATGGGTCATAACCAACGGGCTTCTTATGGTTAGGACAAGGTCACCTACTTGGAACGTCCTTTCCTTGACTCATTTGTTAAAGGCTCCGGAAAGAAGTGCTTGGTACAACTTAATACCCTGTTGAGTTAGGAGACGCTTCTCGTCGAGTTCTTCTAGCTCTTGTAGCCGTCGACGGTGGTTGTCGTCAGCGGCTAACTGGCTAGAGAGAGCCACCCGGAGTGAGGGAATTTGGACCTCAAGGGGGAGGTCTGCTTCGCTCCCGTAGACCAAGGAGAATGGCGTACTGCTAGTTGGTGTCTGGACCGTTGTATGATAGGCCCAAAGATACTTGCATAGCTTCTCATTCCTATCGCATTTATTGGATGACACAAACTTCTTGAGTAGCTTTATAATGGTCTTATTGAAAGCTTTTGCCAGACCATTGGTTGCTGGGTAGTAGGCGGTCGAGGCTACATTATAGATTCAGTTTCTGTTACAAAATTGGTAGAATGCGTGGCTTGCAAACAGTGGACCATTATCGTAGATAATCCTCCGTGGCAAGCCAAAGCAGTATATAATGTGATACTTCACGAAGCTGATCATGTTTGATGTCTTTACTTCAGCGAGTGGAACAGCTTTCGCCCACTTGGAAAAGTAATTGGTGATAGCCAGGATGAACCGATGTCCCTTAGATGAAGGTGGAGTAATTGGCCCAATAATGTACATTTCCCATGCTTCGAACGACTAAGATGCTACCGTTGGGTGCAAGAATTCTGAGGGTTGGTGGATGAAGTCTGCATGGATTTGGTACATTCGACTTTTTCTTGCGTAGTCGACGACATCTGCCACCATTGTTGGCCAATAATAATCCATCCTACAAAGACGATCTTGTAGCTTCGGATAGGGTTGATGTGTGCCACAAACACTGTCGTGAGCTTTACGGAGTGCTTGCTTCACCTCTGTATTTGATAAGCACCATAGCAGAAGTCCATCATTGGAACATCGATACAATATCTTAGTAGCCGCATCGTAATAAAATCGGAGGGACCGTATCATGATTGAAGTGACCTCCTTTGGGTCCTCAGACAGGATCCTATAGACTGCGTAGTCGATGAATGAGAGTCTCCAGTCTTGGGTGCTGGTGTCTGTCTCCATTGAATAGCTCAGACACGTGCTGAGGTTATTTTTCTGGCAGACAAGTTCTTGGCTGACCACAGTAATTAGTTCATGAGTATTATCCGGGACGGCCAAAGAGGCAGCGAGGGCGGCCAGGGCATCGGCCTCGATATTCAGTAGTCGGGGTACGTGCTATATAAAGAAGAACTCGAAAGTAGAGATTATGCTGAGTGCGGCTTGATTGTAGGGGATTAAATGTTCGTGCCGGACTTCGTACTCTCCCCAGATTTGACTGACGACCAGCTTTGAGTCGCCATATGCCTCAATGCATCCCACCCCTACTTCTTTAGCGAGTAATAGTCCAATAATGAGAGCGTTGTACTCTGCTACATTGTTGGAGCATGGTTCTGTAAGAGTAAACATGGTGGATGACTAAACCAAAAGAAGAAATCAGTACTATCCCGACCCCCACAAAAATATTGCCTTTGGGCCATGTTCTTGAGGCACTGTCAAAGAACATTCGTGAGACGGCTTCGCATATAGTCACGTTTGAGTCCACCACTTCGTCTGGGATCTCCTTATAGAGCTTTGAGATTTCTGGCACCGTATGATCTGCCAGAAAATTGACAGTACTTGGCCTTTTACCGCCTTTTGCGGAAGGAATACCATGTCGTATGACGACAATAGTATCGCCCATGTAGCAAGGCAGGAGTTAAATGCCCCTGGCTTGGTCATGAGAACCCTGAGAGGTTAACTTGCGAGATCACATGGATTGTTTGCTCAGCCACGTAATGTCGAGTCTTCTGGATAGAAAAGACCAGAGCAAGAAATTTCTTATTAATAGGGTTATACATGTGCTCTGTGCCGACCATCATTCTGCTGAGATAGTAGATGGCCTACTCATGACCTACATCACTCTTCCGGGCTAGTAGAGCACCGATGGAGTGATCCATCGCACGCATGTACAACAAGAAGGGTCTTCGCATAACGGGGGCCACCAAGACTGGGGAACTTGTAACATACCTTTTGATGTCATCGAATGCCTGCTGGCATTCATCGGTCCAGACGAACGAGACTCTCTCCTTCATGAGCCGAATGAATAGCTGACAACATCTAGAGAGGTTTGATATGAACCTCCTAATATATTCCAATCTTCCTTGAAGGCCGCAAAGTTTCCTGAGGTTCTTTGGCGGGTGTATTTCAAGGATTACTTTGGTCTTGCCAGGGTCTACGTGAATGCCCTTTGAAGTTATGATGAAACCCAAGAACTTGCCACTGGAGACTCTCAGGGTGCCCGCATTAGGTCGAACAAAGTCCTGAATTTTTGGAGATGATCATCTTTAGAGCAACTTTTGATAGCGATGTCATCAACGTAACACTCTACCGTCTTGCGTAGATGTTCACGGAAGATAGTGCTCATAGCTCGCTGGTATATAGCACCTGCATTCTTTATACCAAAGAGCATGACTGTGTAGCATTAAACCCCTAACGGCGTTCAGAACGACGTGTGCTTCTCGTCGTCGGGAAATATCTTGATTTGATTGTAGCCTGAGAATCCATCCATGAAGGACATTCGCTCAAAGCCACATGTGTTGTCGATCATTATATCCGTGCTCGGTAGTGGAAACTCGTCCTTTGGGCATGCCGCGTTTAGATCGTGAAAGTCAATACAAATCCTGATCTTTCTATTCTTTTTGACGACGGGAACGATGTTGGCTACCCAATCTGGATGTTCTTCCTCGCGGATGAAGACACTGGCTATCACTTTATTTACCTCACCTTCGATGGCGTTCATAATATCTGGACGGAATCGCCTCTGCTTTTGCTTTACTAGATTAGCATCGGGCATGATGTTGAGTTTGTGGACCGTGATCTGTGGGTCCAGTCCTGGCATGTCATTATAGCTCCAAGCAAGACGTCAATATACTCCCTTACGAGTTGCATCAGGGATTCACAATCTTCACCGAACAGACTTTTACTGATGAAGATAGGTTTAGGGGCAGATTCGTCGCCCATGTCAACTTGTACGACTTCGTCCTCAGTGGGGGTTTCTCCCTGCTCGAACCGTAGCTCCCACTGTGCGTCCAGGCGTTGGGCCCATGGCTCAACCTCGAAGGGTTAAAGTGGGTCCTCATCGTCCTCTTCTGGGTGAGCGGATGTCATATTGACATATAGCATCTTTTTTAGCTTGTCTCCAATGCTTATATCAGAGTCCCAAGCGGAGGATTCTGAAGAGTGAGAATACACTTCGCCCTCTTCCTTCGAATCTTAGAAAGTATATGGGGGTGTAACGTACCCCAGACCATGCCAATTTTTGTGGTAGTAATCCTCGGACTTGCCTGCATGAGCGAGAAGTGGCAGAGGCAGTCGTCATATTTTTCCATAGTTCAAGCCTTGGTCACTTTTAGGATCATAACCCATCTTCTGGATAAGGTGCTTGGCTTGCGAGCTGTAGCAGTATACTTGCATCCTTCCACCCTCCGGTTCTTGTTCCTCCGGGGTGAAGGACTGAGGATATTCTATTCTTCCAAAGATGATGGATTTGTCTCCCCTCCTCCTCGTTGGCACTGTAAAGTAGGAGTTTTGGCTAGGGAGAATTCGGTTCACTGCATAGGTAGTCACTTGTGAATGTAGTTGCAGGCCTAGACAGTGCTCTAGATAGTACAATGCACTTAAATATGCGACCACGGAGTAGTTCAAAGATAATCCTTTATTCATGAAGTAAGGTATCTTTTTCGGGAGAATTACATCATCTAGGGAAGGAACATCCGCATGAGCGACTATGTACTCTTCCATCTCATCCTTCTAAGGCTTTGTTTCTAGTGTAAGTGATGGCTTCAGAGGTCTCCTACGAAGTTTTACCACTAGTGGGTCTGAAGCAGTAGTGGGTACAAGATCTTCTTTAGGTGGTTGATTCGGCCTTCGTAAACGAACGACCAGGGGTTTTAGTACCTTTTTGTGCAGCTTCACTGTGAGGGGAGAAGCTATGTCAGGGACACATCCTTTGAGACAGACCCTCAAAGGTTCGTCCGATGTTGTGTCGACTTCCGTTTCATCGTCGGTATTACTGCCACCTTTGTCTTAGTGGACCAGCTTATAGAGGATTGAGTCAGAGTAATAAGCCTCGACCCCTTTAAATGGGTCGACGTCGGCAAACTCCGTCTTGACAATACCGTGATCATCAACGTATTTTAGGCACTGATATAGAGTCGATGACACGATCATGTACTCATGTATCTATGGATGCCCCAATAGGACGTTATAGGATACGTCTACATCTATGACGTAGCAGGTGACCTCTGTTTTCAAGTCGCCGATCTGACATTTCAAGCAAATCTTACCCAGAGGGTAGCTCCTTCCAACGTTGAAGCCACTGATGACAGTATTGGTTACTGTCAGTCGGTGCATAGGGATGCCCAGGGTCTGAAGCAAACTTTGCGTGATGATGCTGATGGATGAACCGAGATCGATGTGCATCCGTTCTACCTTGATGGCACCGATATACCCTGTATAATACAAGGGACGATCGTACCTATTATTCTGTAGTAACATGTCCTACTGTGAGAACGTAATGTTGGATATCACCTCTGTCACGTTATTGCAATGAGGACATGCAATAAGGTTCTCAGTTGGCAGCTTGACCGGTGCCAGGTAGGTGTCAATATTTTGTAATGCCTCGCTGAGAGTGTTTTGAGTATCTTTAGAGAGTCGGAGAAGCTCAAACAGTAACAACTTTGCTGAGGTATTGGCCATTTGTGCTAAGATGTCGAAGTTTTAGGGCTTCTTGAGCCCTTGAGCCATCTCCTTGTGCAACGGATTATTGAAGCGAGTCTCTTTCTGCTTCAGTTTGTCTGCTATAGGTGGTTGAGACATACCCGGATCAGATATAGCAGGTGGAGGAATGACGTCCTCAGGGGCATCATGATCGCGCTGGTAGGCGAGGCCCGACCTCGTTGGTTCTGTTAATGCTTCCTTGGCGGAGGGAGAAACCATGTGGCATGCCTTGGACTTATTCGCCTTAGACTTGGAGGCAGAAGGCGACGCTCGTTGCGTCATATCTTGAACAAGATCTGGATGAACCCATATTACCTCACCATGGGGCGTGCTAAGTGGTACCAGCCCGGCTATTTGGTCGCAAGATGGAGAGAGGTATACAAACCTCCATCATTGCCCTCAGAATCGGGACAACACCATCATGGGCCTCCATTGCTGGGAAGTCGCCAAACTGGAGAGATATCATGTTGGCGGTGACCGTCTTATCGTCGAAGTCCAAGGTAAGAGCCTTGGTATTAAGTATGCGCTGGATGTATCGCTTTAGTATATAGCAATCCTTCATTGAATGGTGGACATACCGGTGGTAGTGGCAGTACTTGGGGTTATCGACCTGGTCTGCCTCCTCAGGATATTTGATGTCGAAAAGTCGAAGCTTGTTGCCCTTCATCAATATTTTGAAGACCGCCATGACGTCATCGTCTTTGAAGGAGTAAGTTTTCTTCGTTTTTGGAGCCTCTGCAGGCTTCTGCTCGGGCTTCTTGGCTAGATGGGCAACAAGGGCATGCTTTCCTTTGCCGTCACGGCTGCTATTGCCGTTGTTATTGTTGTTGTTGTTGTTGTTGTTGTTGTTGTTGTTGTTGTAAGGACATCTTCCCCTATCATCAACGATGGAGATTTATATATCTAGCAGTCGAGCATCTTTTACCTTTCTTTCAGCGCTGACAATGTTTATGATGAACGTCGTCCAGTCTTTGAACTGGGCGTCGTCCATCCAGAACCTGACGGCTGGCAGTAGATTCCTTCGGTAAGTGTCTATCAGCGTGGACTCAGGATTATCGGGGGAAAACTTCAGCACATCTTTCCTATATCATTCAACGTATTCCTGTACAAGATTTTTCTCTTTTTGTATGATGTCCATCAGAGAGGACATCGTCATGTAGTTTTCTTTGTCATAGAATCAGGCAAGAAAGAGGCTTTTGAGGTCGTCAAACGACGAGATGCAATTATCTTGGAGACTGTAAAACTAATCAAAGGCCACTCCCGACAATGCCCCCGACAAAGAGCTTGGTGAGGAGAGCGTCATTGCGAGATAGATTCCCCATTTCTGTCTCGTAGTAAGTCATGTACCGACGATAAGAGATTTTTTCGTCAAATAGAGTCAGGCTGAAGGGCATGTACTTGGGCGGGTATGACACATCTCTTTACTCGAGGGGATATGATTATCGTACCCGGAGCTCGCGTAGGGTATCCCGATTTTCTAGTAAGTCCAGGCGGGCTCAAAGTTCTCGGACCTCCCCGATTACTTCCCAGGATTCATCTTCTGCTGAAGGAGCAGACGATCCTGGCAAGGTGTGATTGTCGCCAGCGGGTGGAGCGGTTGTGTTGGAGTCTCCATTGGTCCCGGGATCCAGGCTTGCCTGACCTGAGGCCCTTGGCGGCTGTAACGCCATGCTTGCCTTAATCTCCAGCATTGTCTGGGTCAAGGCCTGCATTGACGCGCTCATGGTTTGTATCATGGCCTCGAGGGTCTCGATGCACTGTCGATCGCTGGAGTTATTATGTTCGTCCCCTTTCATGTATATTGTTCTTACATTGAGAGAGATATATGAGATGGTGAATGTCATACTTTCTATCTCGGACACTTGTAGTGAATAGTCTTCAGGGAAAGTTGGAAATGTGGCATCCTCTTTGAACTAGGAGGGAATACTACCTCCAACGTAGGAAGCTCCGTCTTCTTGATAAGGGTGGTTGCCCCCAGAAATCTCAGTGTCGGTTCCTTAGGAATCTCTTTCTCCTTGGAACATCGGGTTGTTGTAGAGTTCTGAGGGATCACTACCCTCAGCTTGCAGAGTCATCTGGGGTCTCAAGGAAGGGCTACCCCCAACAGCTGATGATTTCTTTTTCGAGTGTGTACCCAGGAATACTCCTTCTATGGGCACCACGGCTTGCCTCCGGTTCTTTGATGTGCTGGTTGAGAGTGAAGGATTGGAGGTGCTAGACTTCTGTCCTCCTCTTATGGAAGGGGTTTCCAAGCAGAGTAACATGAAGCGAAGGGCAACTCCTTATTCTTTGGTGTTTGCACCTACTCTTTGGGATGTTGCCAGACAGGTGCTCTTAGTTGCAGTCATTAGAATGCTAACTACTTGTTTACAGGTACTGCTGCTTTAGTACCACATCAGTTAATGATGATATTGGCATAATAATGCCCGGGAGGGGACATCTCACATGCCATGGTTGCCTCCCTTTCCTTGCGCTTGTGATTGATTATGTCACGCAAGTTGCACGAGGGATGACTCACCTTTACACCCTCCTTGTGAGCACGGGTAGACCGAGCACACGGGTGTATAGGTGATGTATTTTCTCTCTGACCTGGGATTCATACAAGAACTTTCCCTGAGTCATTAGTGGAAGACTTTTGAGATTGACCCTATCCTTGTGCCACTGCGGGCTGGATGCATGGGCCGATCTTACATGACTTTCCGCCAGGGGCACACAACAATTAGCGGCACATGCTTACTGTCAGCCAACTGAGCAATTGTTTGAGCTTGACGATCCTGGACTGCCCTAGACTTCCTTGTCTTAGCTTGCACTGGGGCATAGTATGAGGAGTCCAAGTTTACATATTCCCTTTTCTCAATATGGCGTATGGAATCATCGCCGCATAAGATTCGGTCAAAGACTGAACTTCTGTTGCCGTCGAGGCCGCATAGAACCTCATGCCCGCGGCAATAGTCTGATGCCGCATGAGACTTCTTATGCGGCCTTTGTTGTGGCTGTATGGAATGTGCCTTAGCACTCGAACTCCTAGCATCGTAGTATTTTTCTCAGCCAGAGCTCAAGTGCTAAATACTTCCCTTGTCAGAAGAGGTTGCCACATTAGTAGGGATAACTCGTGTAGACGCATGCATGATGTGTGATTCCTGCGGCAGGGAGATAGACGGGGATCGCATGCTCCGCAGTTGGGCGAGGCGCAGTGGCCTTCGCTTCCCATATCCTACGGGTCTTCTTAGGCTTTACCAGCCTTGGCGAAGCACTGCACTCATATAGCATTTCTTCAAAGGCTTGCTGGTCGAAGCGTACAACCAACATCTTCTGGGTCGAGCCCAGCTTCGACGTGTCGGACTGCATCATAACCTTCTCATAGGAGGAGAAGGATGTCCCCAGCAGAGTCGTCACCTTGTTTGCCATCACAAGTGTTGAAAAGAACTTGGTTGAATACAAATAGAATAAATACAAAGAAATCATAGACAGAAGATCTAAGTACAATATTTTTTGATCTGGGAATATGACGATGTAGATTGAGTACTGCAGCGACATCTTTACTCCGATGACGGTCCGATAAGGTAATGGAGATTCTCTCTTCTTTTTTCTCTCTCCTAGGCTTGTGTGCACGTACGTTGCCCATTTTGTGGTTGTCCTACCCTCCTACTTATAGCCGTCATGCTGATGGGCTATAGGTGCTGCATATGCCTCTGTTTGGTGGCCGTATAGGGCTCCTTCAACAGATTACGGTTACAAACTATAGCTGCATACCATGGACATGCTGCCACGTGGCCTCGGTTGAGATAGGTTGTTGAGAATATTTTGGGGTTATTTTTAACTCCGTTGTGTGCGTGACTTGGCCAGCTGGACACGTAGTCAGCACTAATTGTGTGAAGGTCTGGCAAGCTGAGTGTCGTATAACATATTAGCCGCATATGTCTTCTGGACACTTTGGCCGCATAGTAGCGAGGACGCATAGACTCGAGGACGCATACAAGTGACCATGTGGCACTATTCACCTGATAGTAACGTTCCTGTCTTTTCCCATGTCACCGTCTTCACGAGTCTTGAAGTATTATAGTATAATTAATACTGTGTCAGACAGGTCATAATTGATGTGGTAAGGATCCTATGCGACTACAAATCTCTTGGGTGTTCGAGCCACAAGGATGTGTTATAGGCTGGATGAGCCCCTCGGCCGCATATGTTTTCTGTGGCTCCTATGCGGCCTTTTTTTCACCTTGATGGTGCATGGGCGTTATGCAGCCTGCATGGCTTTCAGATTTTCCATGCTTCTACACCTGCATCTTGCTGGTTATTTATGTATTCGTCCAGCACAACATCGACAACAAAATCAGAGAGATCAACCACAAACGGTGAATCGATTCCCCCATCGAGATCTAATCCACCGAGGTCTGCAACAAAGGCTTCGTATTGTTATAACGGAAGGCATTTTCGCTATATCCTTCCAGGTAGATGATCAAAGGAATTTTCTCAGTTGTATTAGCTTCAACTTCATTACAACTTTCTTCTTCTAGATACTGTTGTTTGTATGGCATAAAATCTGAGAGTAAGCCTCAACACCTTTGTAAACCCCCTCACCCAAAAATAGGTATATTGTGTGTACTTTGTATTTCTTGTATTCGTTTTAGATTATTTTTTAAATCAATTAAAATCTAATAATTTTATTAGGATACTTCATCGTTGTTTGGACATTAATGATATATGATAGCCCCAAAATCTGTATCGTCCTTCATAGGAAGTAGCCTACACAAGAGATACTACCTGTAGGATCTTTCTGTGGCACAGAAAAATTTGATCATTTGGCATTAGTATGCTATTAGTGTAACAACCATAGATTCTTGTGTTATATATTTAGATATTATATATATATAATTTATTTGTGGTTATTTTTTATCCCAACTTCCTATAATTAGCCTCCCATAATTATTCATGCCAAATTAGGCAATTTTTCTTTTTGTAAGATTTGCATATTATTTACTATTATCCTATTTTGTTGGTTATCCATTTAGTTATTTACTTAGTTAATTGAATAATACAGTTATTTGATTTATTATAACTAAATAAATATCTAATTATTAATTACAAATATTTTATAAAATATTTTCGGTGTTGTATTTTATTAAAGCTTTACAAAGTAAAATTTTCTAGAAATTATTTTGTGTGCAAATATTCTTTTTGGATTTTTTTATATAACCTCATCTATATATATGTATATATAAATAGATATCTCTATTATTAAAAGAAAAGAAATAAAAAAACAAAAAAACAAAAAGTGAACTCAAACCTTAACCCAATTCCTATTACCCGCAGAAACCCCACCCCTTCAGCCGATTCCCAGACTCCCCATCTCCCTGACTATATATATATATATATATATATATATATTACGTAACCATCAAACCCTAACCTAAAATCTAGTTCTACAAACCCTACCCCTACCCTCAGTGCCGTCGACCCCCCCTAACGCCGGCGACCCCCCCCTGACGTCGGTGACCGTCGAACACCGGCCGGCGACCGACGTCACAGCAGCCACGGGCCGCGCGCACGCGTGCACATCCTCGACCCGACACCCCTACTTCAAGGTGATGTAACTCACTCATCTTTGATCCTTTTCTTGAGCGGTTTATCCGTATACGTTCACAACCTAATCCTCTAGGATTTTCTCTAAGCGGGATGAGTTTTCGTGTCCCGGTTTGGTCGAAAAATCGACCGAAAGTCGGCCGAAAAACTGTCCAAAAATTTGACCCAAACTCCCATGTTCATGCCCAATTTGCCACCAATCCATTAAATATTTTCAAAATCTAATTGAAAGGTTTTCTTCTCAATATAACCAAGAATTTTTCTGTTCTTTTAGTTTTTATTAGTTTGTTTTATTTGTTAAATTATTCTGCATCCAAAATGACCAAAAACTTGGTATTTTAAAACTAAAATTTTGTGATACGGAGTACGCCCCGCCAAACGGGACTGCCTCATCACGTACCAATTATACCAAAAGGTACGTATGGTATATCCTGACGTGTGGGCTTTCACGAAAGTTGATTCGGACGTGTGTGCGCGTCGGAATCAACCGGTATCCACAAAAGTTCTCTTATCGCGACTTTTGTAAACAACCACCCCATTTTGTGTACGCTCGTCGGAATGCGACAAAACTTGGGCCATTGGATTCGTGGTATCACGCCGGTCCTGTGACCCAGGTTTCACGCAATTCCTAGATGGTTGATCGAGCCGCCTATTCGCGGGCCCCACGGTTTGACTTGAAGGGCGAATTTGTGATCGGCTCACCGAAATCTAAAATTGTACATATCGTTGAGTTCGTATCGACATTTAGGATTTGTTTGACCTATAATTTGTTCTATTTAGAGGCCTTTATTTCTGGCACTCATTTCGGTACAAAGTGGACCACATATGGACCCCGTTTTGACCAAAATTATCGTTTTGCCCCTATATCCAAATTGGATGAAAGGGTAGTATTTTCTTGCTATCTTGCTGATTCTGGAGACGTTGGTGACGTTTATTTCAGCATCCGAAGATATTCATTCGGATGTCATAGTTTCTTATCCCTTGTGCTTAACATCTGGATGCTTACACTACGCTGCTTTCTTGCCAGGCAAGTATACCTTGCCATTATACTATGATTTACATTCCATATGGTGCATGCATTTTATTTTTGTTATTTTTTTCATATATTTTAACTGCTATATAAACTGTGCATCCAAGAATAACTTCGGTGCAACGACAGTGGCGTCGTATTTTGTCTTTATTACATATTATGCATGTTAACCTAGTTTTATGAGACCACCCCATTATTATGAGATATTCTTATATTTTATTGGCTGTGACACATTTCTTACACGAGTTATAAGTCTCATATAGATCACGGACTTACGTATTGACTGATCATCAGTACGTATAGGACGTACGATAGGAAATAACTGTTAATAGAGATAAGTTAGAAGACTTGGCAGTTATTAGAAGTCTCATCATGTCATGGATATGGCATGAATAGAGCATGGTGTGGGAAGAACAACAAGTAAGGCGTTTGGGCTCCTTTGCACTTTTTTTGTGTAACCCGCACGCTCCGCCGGAGATGTCACGCCCCAGTCCCAAAATACTGAGGGACTGGACACGTGGCAATGGCCAGCAGTACACACCGATGGACAAACCCAATTTAATGGATCCATCGGGACGTACTTAAGCTGTAATACAATAATAAGGGTCTACTAATCTCATCCACAGAATAAACTCATCAAGAACAATAAAAGGAAATAGAAACATCAACAGTCACAAGTAAATAAAATCGGGGAACAACCCGATAAATAGTCTGTTACAATTGTTCATTAAACCAGAAATTAAAGAGTTTAATTGCATCAGGACTGAGCATAGAAGAAGCAGATATTCAGGAAAAATCCTCAGCGATCACCTCATCCTCAGGTTCTGGTACCGCTCCGAGAAGTGCTCCTGTTCCGAACACCTCAGGATAGATATCCTCTGCTAACCCTAGGGACATAATCCAGATCCAGGTCCTCAGGGGACATAGCAAGGTACAAAATAACTCATGCCAAAATAAATGCAGTGCAACAATTGTAAGCCCTTGATTTTTCAAAATTATTAAAAATAGATTTTTCGCAATTTTCTGGAATTTTTTGGGAATATTTTGTAATTAAAATTAAGGTTTTAATTATTAACTAATTTTTAATTGATAATAAGTAATATTAAAATATTATGTAAATAATATTTTTAGGTGTAAAATGAAAAACTGGACTTAGGGTAATTTTTCTGGAATTTATCGGGCCCCGGACCTTTTTAAAAAACACCTAAAAGTAATTATGTATTTAATTAATTGTTTAATGTTATTATTATTATTATTATTATTATTATTATTATTATTATTATTATTTAAACCCCAGCCCGGCCCATTCCCCCAGCCCAGCCCGGCCCACGGTCCACCCGCTCCCCTACCGGGTCGGGTCGGGTCTGCCCGCCACCCGACCCGCCCGCTAACCCGTCTCCCCTCTCTCCCTCTTTCCCGCAAACTCCGGCCGTGCCAGCGTCCGGCGCCGCACCGCCCGCCCGCCCGCCCGCCCGCCTCGCTCGCCCACGACCTCCTCTCCCTCCGCCTTGCCCGGCGCCACCAGCCCCTCCCAGCCTATAAAACCACCTCCCTCCTCCTCCTTCGAGCCCCCCACAGCCGCCTCGAACCACCCCCTCAGCCGCCGTGCCGCCCCGCCTCGCCTCCACCGAGCGCCGTCGACGCCGCCACCGTCCGGCCCTCCTCCTCCGCCGGCCAGCCCCTCCTTCCTCCTCCCCTCGTCGACACAGCAGCAGCAGCAACGGCAGCAGCTCCGGCAACAGCAGCCAGCGCCTCCGCCACCGTCCCCGCGCCGCCTCCGCCGCCTCCCCCTGCGCCGCCGTAGAGCCCCCGGCCCCCTCCGCCGGAGTCCGACGAGAAAGCCCAAACCCTAACCCTAACCCTAACCTTAATTCTTCGAATCCGACACGTGTCAGACACGTGTCGGACACGATTCAAACCCCGAGTTTTTAGCCCAGTTCAGGTGCGTGTATCTTCTTGCTCGTAGCTCAGATTTTGATTCCGTAAATTGTGTTGTGAAGCCTGTATGACCCTCTCGGTGCCCGGACAAACCGCTCAGGGCATCGCGTCCTGTGGTGATCGCACACCGCGATCCAAAAACAGGAAAAATATCGACCCGATTCACCCCGGAACTGGGTACGCCCCGCCAAACGGGACGACTTGGTCGCGTGCGGTCTTCACAGATACATGCGCAGCGTTGATAAGGACGTGTGGGATTTTATGGAAGTCGATTCGGGTGTGCGTGCACACCGGGATCAACGCCTATCCGCGGACACCGCCCCGTATCTGCCTTTTCTGAATCAACCACTAACTTCCTGTATACACATCGGATCGAAACGAAACTTGTGCCATCGGACTCGTAGCGATACACTGGTCCTGTGACCCAAGTTTGGTTCGATTCTGAGAACGTTGACGAAATCGCGTGTCGTGGGCCCCACAGGCCCCGCTTGACGGGCGATTTTGTGATCGGCTCATCGAAATCCAATTCTGGAAGTTCCGTTGGGTTCGCATCATCGTTCCTGACCTGTTGACACTAAGTTTGGTGAATTTGGAGACCTTTGACCCTGACACGTTTTTCGGTGCAAAGCGGGCCCACATGCGGACCCCGTTTCGACCCGAAATTACCGTTTTTGCCCTTGTCTCCAAATTGGACTCAAGGACAGACATTTCTAGCTATTTGATGTCTTCTGAGCATGATGGTAATGTTTATTTCAGCATCTGGACACATTTCTGGAATATTCCCCGAGGATAGAACTGTAATTGGATTCAAACATCAGGCAAGTACCTGCACTTCAAGTTTAATCTTTATATTGTGATAATTAGTTCCTTGCTCTACTAGTACCATTGGATGTTTACACGTAGTGTTAGAATACTGGATTTCATGTCTTGAATACTGGAGTTCATGCCTTGCTTTTCGTGTCGGGTGGAAGAATACTAGGAGGCATGTAGTTTACCCTTCCCCCTGTCATGTCTGATAGCTGTTGGTGTGCGACTGTACCATCAGCCTGATACTCGATTGTTCATGTCTGATAGTCGTCTATGACGGCCTGATTAGCCTTATAACCCCTACATGCCAACTATTTATTCTAAATACACAAGTTCACACACAATAGTTCTTGTCTTGTTGTAGTTCCTGTTGTCTTGTTATAGTTACATTTTCTTGTCTCATTTATTCCTGTTTTACTCATGTCACTGGTTTATAGCAATTAATCCTGTTTTACTTATATTCCTGATTTTTAGTGCTTAATCCTTAATTAATTTTTTCCACTTAATTATGCATAATCTCAACATGATGCTTAGTCAGTTCTTTTCTACCTGTCACAAATATTTAGTTTAAATCTTGTTGTGCATTATGTACTTTGCTCCTTTCCTGACTGGATCCGTTGTTTTAGGCGATGATGAGAACTTTGCCCCACCTATTATGGCCCCTTTAAGGCAGCAGGTGATACAGTTGAGAAGCCGATTCCCACTCAGGAGACTACCCTTGAGGAGTAGTAGCAGTTAGCTAGTTTTTTTCCCTTTCAGCATAATACTCGGGTTTGTCCCCGATTTATCTTCTGGCTTTGTATTAACTGTGGATTTGGTTGTCACAGATTAAATATTATGAAATCCTAGCATTCTTATTCCTGTGATTATCCTTGCATGTTTATTATTGTGGATGAGATAGATATTTACTGATCCCAGAAAATGACCTAGACAGCGTACTACCGCCGACACTGCGGCGTAGGCTGGACGTACCCACGTACTCGTGCCCGAATATCCGGGTGCGGGTCGTGACACGTTTTTATGGTGGCCCATGCAGGTCAACGACTAAATTGTTCGGTTTCCACTTAGGGACCGAACAGGCCTGCAATAAGATAAGGATAAGTTTAGGATCTCATCCACTTGCTTGAATCGTTCTTGACACCTATTTCAGATTTAAATTAATTCCTTGACTTGCATCCTGCCTTGATTCCTGTGCGCCTCTCATCGTTTATTTTGGATGTAGAATAATGGATCTAGCAGCAAGCGACAAGGTTCCTACAAGATCATCACGAGATGCTCTACCAGCATGACCGTGGAGAACGCGCAGACTCTTGGAGTAGCTAATGCGCGTAAGTGATTTGTAGATACCGTTTCTAGTATTGTTTAGCTCGTGCCTATTGGTTTGTGACCTCAGCCCCAATCTAGTAATCTTGAACTTGCTAATAACCTGGTATGCTTTTATATTTGATAACTGTAGAGATTGTAGGATCTTTTGTTGTTTTTGTAAGTTGTTTTGTGAACTTAAATAATTTGTACCTCCTTTCATCATCATCTAGCGTACTTATATTCGTTGCACCTTGACTTATGCTGCTAGTATAGCCTAGTTTTGCAAGTTTATCCTTTTATCAAGCTTGTTCATGACATATGTATTAGTGAGTCGACACACTAATACAATTGTCTATTCGGAATCAGTGTATTACGGTCTGATCAACCTTAGTGCATTTTGATTCGCCCTTCGCACTACTTTACGTGGATTGAGATATACAGTTGACTAGTATACCTGCCCTAGACATGTCTGAGCATAACTGTATTAATATGAGCATATGAATAGGAATTACCAAGATAGGATTCAATCCACAACTACTTGACAAGTCCCATTTGAATTCTTTAACGCCTTGATCCCTATACTTCTGTTCGATCACCTCACCCTTGAACTCTTTATTATTGATCTTCGTCTTCCTTATTTCGGAAAGACAAAACCTCGTGCTTGGTATAAGTTTGGTACATAGATAGTACTAGATATGCCACATAGGCCGATCACATACTTGAGGATTAACCTTTCGTAATTAAGGACATATCATATGTGATATGATCGGCATTGAAGTTTCGAGGATTGAATGACATGAGTAAACATATTAAGAAATATTTTCTTAAGGTATATGGCCTTTTGTGATGGATGGGTAAATTCTAAGTTGGGTAGCAGTGCATTGTCAACTCGAGAGGATTTTCTTTAAGATTGTGACCGAGTAAGATTAGATTGGGAGAGGTTCAAGCCATTCTAATTTTGAAAATTTAGAGGAGTGACTAAGATAATTAATGAATTGATATCGAGGACCCAATAGTTATATCTTAGGTACATGATTTAAATTTTTTGAAATAATGAAAGTAAAATCATCAATTTAGAGGATAAAAATATAGAATTTCAGATTTGAACATTGGTGGACTACATTTAAATTATTTTTCAATTTGATGGTATGAATTAAGAATTAAATGGTTGGACTACCTAGTTGGATTATTGAGGAGGTGAATGAAATTTAAAAAGTTGAAGCATACGATTGTGAATGGGAATACTATTGGACTCGAATCACTTCTAGAGGAAATTATGATAGTTACACTCGTGAGGCAAATTATAAGCGTATGCAAATCTTGAAGATGCTATATGGACTTAATTTAAAATTGCCTGTGGATAATTTGAGAAAGTAAGAAGTGATAACCATAGGTTGAATTTTTGATTGAACCGTAGTCATCTTAACCTCGATAATGAGACAAGATTATGATTTTAATTGTCGCAAGGAGATTGCAATTGACTGCTTTATGTACATGAAGGGTTAACAGAGTATGGCTCAATTTTAAATTTCGAGGACGAAATTTTTATAAGTTGGGTAGATTGTAAGCCCCTGATTTTTCAAAATTAATAAAATTGGATTTTTCGCAATTTTTTGGAATTTTCTGTAATTAAAATTAGGGTTTTAATTATTAACTGATTTTTAATTGATAATAAATAATATTAAAATATTATGTAAATAATATTTTTGGGTGTAAAATGAAAAACTGGACTTAGGGTAATTTTTCTGGAATTTATCGGGCCCCGGACCTTTTTAAAAAATACCTAAAAGTAATTATGTATTTAATTAATTGTTTAATGTTATTATTATTATTATTATTTAAACCCCAGCCCGGCCCATTCCCCCAGCCCGGCCCACGGTCCACCCGCTCCCCTACCGGGTCGGGTCGGGTCTGCCCGCCACCCGACCCGCCCGCTAACCCGTCTCCCCTCTCTCCCTCTTCCCCGCAAACTCCGGCCGTGCCCGCGTCCGGCACCGCACCGCCCGGCCGCCCGCCCGCCTCTTTCGCCCACGACCTCCTCTCCCTCCGCCTTGCCCGGCGCCACCAGCCCCTCCCAGCCTATAAAACCACCTCCCTCCTCCTCCTTCGATCCCCCCACAGCCGCCTCGAACCACCCCCTCAGCCGCCATGCCGCCCCGCCTCGTCTCCACCGAGCGCCGTCGACGCCGCCACCGTCGGGCCCTCCTCCTCCGTCGGCCAGCCCCTCCTTCCTCCTCCCCTCGTCGACACAGCAGCAGCAGCAACGGCAGCAGCTCCGGCAACAGCAGCCAGCGCCTCCGCCACCGTCCCCGCGTCGCCTCCGCCGCCTCCCCCTGCGCCGCCGCAGAGCCCCTGGCCCCCTCCGCCTCAACGCCGCCTCAGCACCGCCGGAGTCCGGCGAGAAAGCCCAAACCCTAACCCTAACCCTAATTCTTCGAATCCGACACGTGTCGGACACGATTCAAACCCCGGGTTTTTAGCCCAGTTCAGGTGCGTGTATCTTCTTGCTCGTAGCTCGGATTTCGATTCCGTAAATTGTGTTGTGAAGCCTGTATGACCCTCTCGGTGCCCAGATAAACCGCTCGGGGCATCGCGTCCTGTGGTGATCGCACACCGCGATCCAAAAACAGGAAAAACATCGACCCGATTCACCCCAGAACTGGGTACGCCTCGCCAAACGGGATGACTTGGTCGCGCGCGATCTTCACAGATACGTGCGCAGCGTTGATACGGACGTGTGGAATTTTGCAAAAGTCGATTCGGGTGTGCGTGCACACCGGGATCAACGCGTATCCGCAGACACCGCCCCGTATTCGCCTTTTCTGAATCAAGCCCTAACTTCCTGTATACACGTCAGATTGAAACAAAACTTGCGCCATCGGACTCGTAGCGATACGCTGGTCCTGTGACCCAAGTTTGGTTCCATTCTGAGAACGTTGACGAAATCGCGTGTCGTGGGCCCCACAAGCCCCGCTCGATGGGCAATTTTGTGATTGGCTCATCGGAATCCAATTCTGGAAGTTCTGTTGGGTTCGCATCATCGTTCCTGACCTGTTGACACTAAGTTTGGTGAATTTGGAGACCTTTGACCATGACACATTTTTCGGTGCAAAGCGGGCCCACATGCGGACCCCGTTTCGACCCAAAATTACCGTTTTTGCCCTTGTCTCCAAATTAGACTCAAGGACAGGCGTTTCTAGCTATTTGATGTCTTCTGAGCATGATGGTAATGTTTATTTCAGCATCTGGACACATTTCTGGAATATTCCCCGAGGATAGAACTGTAATTGGATCCAAACATCAGGCAAGTACCTGCACTTCAAGTTTAATCTTTATATTGTGATAATTAGTTCCTTGCTCTACTAGTACCATTGGATGTTTACACGTAGTGTTAGAATACTGGATTTCATGTCTTGAATACTGGAGTTCATGCCTTGTTTTTCGTGTCGGGTGGGAGAATACTAGGAGGCATGTAGTTTACCCTTCCCCCTGTCATGTCTGATAGCTGTTGGTGTGCGACTGTACCATCAGCCTGATACTCGATTGTTTATGTCTGATAGTCGTCTATGACGGCCTGATTAGCCTTATAACCCCTACATGCCAACTATGTATTCTAAATACACAAGTTCACACACAATAGTTCTTGTCTTGTTGTAGTTCCTGTTGTCTTGTTATAGTTACATTTTCTTGTCTCATTTATTCCTGTTTTACTCATGTCACTGGTTTATAGAAATTAATCCTGTTTTACTTATATTCCTAATTTTTAGTGCTTAATCCTTAATTAATTTTTCCCACTTAATTATGCATAATCTCAACATGATGCTTAGTCAGTTCTTTTCTACCTGTCACAAATATTTAGTTTAAATCTTGTTGTGCATTGTGTACTTTGCTCCTTTCCTGACTGGATCCGTTGTTTTAGGCGATGATGAGAACTTTGCCCCACCTATTATGGCCCCTTTAAGGCAGCAGGTGATACAGTTGAGAAGCCGGTTCCCACTCAGGAGACTACCCTTGAGGAGTAGTAGCAGTTAGCTAGTTTTTTTCCCTTTCAGCATAATACTCGAGTTTGTCCCCGTTTTATCTTCTGGCTTTGTATTAACTGTGGATTTGGTTGTCACAGATTAAATATTATGAAATCCTAGCATTCTTATTCCTGTGATTACCCTTGCCTGTTTATTATTGTGGATGAGATAGATATTTACTGATCCTAGAAAATGACCTAGACAGCGTACTACCGCCGACACTGCGGCGTAGGCTGGACGTACCCACGTACTCGTGCCCGAATATCCGGGTGCGGGTCGTGACAACAATAAATGAAACAATATGGGATAAACTATATAACCATCTATGTGAAATGCAAGTTGAGAGCATCACTAGAACTCAGGCTGAGACCACTACAAGCTCTGTGTCTGGGAGCCTGTAGCAGTGATACTATGTAAGTTACTATGTAATTTACTATGTAGTGGAATATATATATAAAATCAGCCTGTAGCCTGTGTGTCTCTCCCCATCCAATGTAATCACACGTCTCATGTCCACGATACCTCATGTCCATGTCACGTAAGATCAAAACTAATACAGCAAGTCATATACTAACTATGAATAAAATGTCTATGTCATAAATCCTGCAACCTACACAGAATCACCTTGAATATTTCAGGAAGATTCTGTCTCATAAATAGTGTCAGGTATCCTGGGTATAACGTACTTGATAATGCAAGCACTAGAATGTAAAGGGTCACGATATCCATCTCTAGGTGACGTTACACAACTCTGCGTACAGTGTTGGCACCCGACTATTAATCGGACGCTAAGTAATGTCACACGGTCCTAGGTTAAGCATGTACAATATATAAATAAGACAAGGAAATATGTAACAGAACTGCAAGATTTGGCAACGTACACTTGCCTGGTGTTCTGGCTCCAACTGTAGCTCTGGTCTCAGTGGGAATTGCAGGTACTCCTCAGGTTGCTGGAATAAATATTACCATCAGATTCAGAAAATATTAAATAGCTAAAAATGCCTGTTCTTGAGTCCAATTTGGACACAGGGGCAAAAATGGCAGTTTCTGGTCAAAGCGGGGTCCACATGTGGCCCCTTCACACCGAAAAATGTGTCAGAAGCAAAGGTCTCCAAATCTGTCAAACTTAGTGTGAACAAGTCTAGAACGACGATACGAACCCAATGGAACTTCCAGAACTGGATTTCGATGAGCCGATCACAAAATCGCCCGTCAAGTGGAGCCGTGGAGCCCACAATACGCGATTTTGTCAATGTTCTCAGAATTGAACCAAACTTGGGTCACAGGACCAGTGTATTGCTACTAGTACGATGGCACAAGTTTTGTTTCGATCCGACGTGTGTACACCAAGTTACAGCGAGATCCAGAACAGGCCGATTCGCGGCATTGTCGACGGATACGTGTTGATTTCGGTGTGCACGCACATCCAAATCAACTTCTGCGAAATCCCGCACGTCCGTATCAACGGCACGCACCTTTTGGTGAAGACCGCACGTGATCAAGTCGTCCAGTTTGGTAGAACGCACTCAGTTCTAGGAGAAAATGGGGTATTATTTTTCCTGTTTTTGGATCGTAGTTCGCGATCGCCACAGGATGCGACACATCGAGCACGTTGCACGAGCATCGAGAGGGTTACGCAGTCTACGCGTCACAACAGACGGAACGGAAAACGGGGCAGCGGGGAGAGAGAAAAAGCTACCTGAACAGGGCTTCGTAGAAACCTGGATTCTCGTGTCCGCGTGTCGACACGACACACCGACACAGCGTGCACTGTAGCTAGGGTTAGGGTTCATACGGCCGGAGACTCGTCGAAGCTGAATGGGGCTTCACCGGAGGAGGGTTTGGAGGGCCGGGTTTCGCCGGAGGGAGGTGCTGGTGTCGGCTCGACTCACCGGAGGCGGCTCAGCTGCGGGGAGTGGTTCGATGGCTGGTCGAGGCGGCCGGGGCTGCACGGCGTGGGACGAGGCAGGGGTGGCTAGGGCGTCGGCTCAGGTGGGGCTCGAGGAGCTGCGGGACGGTGGAGGATCTTGAGGCGGAGGTCGCCGAAGAAGATGACGGAGCGGGGCGGAGCTAGGGCAGCGGGGGTCGTCGAGGAGCTGCGGGGCAGAGGAGGAGGGGTTTTATAGGCGGAGAAGAAGGCGGACGGACGACCGGTGAGTCGGTTACGGGAGGCGACGAGGCGGCGGGTGCGGGGGAGCCAGAGCGGCTGGGAGGCGAGGCGCCACGGAGGTTACGCGGCGGTTCAGTCGGCGAAGGGGAGAAGAGGGGTCGGGGTAGGGTGGTTAGGGATTTCGGGTCTAGCGGGTTAACGGGTCCGGGTCGGGTTCAATTTGGATCTGACCCAACCCGTTAAGAGCTGGGTTCGGTTCGGTTTAACTACGGTTCGGTTCGGGTTGGTTTGGTTCAATTGAATCGGGTTTATTTCAGGATTTATTTTGGTTTAATTATTAATTAGTTTTTAGGGCTTTAAAAATATTTTTGGGGTCCAATAAATTCTCGAAAAATTACCATATGTCTAATTTTTCATTTTACACCAGAAAAATATTATTTTCATAATATTTTTGATATTATTTAACATCATTTAAAAATCATTATTATTAAAAATACCTTAGTTTTAATTGCAGAAAAATTCCAGAAAATTCTAGAAAAATTGTGAAAAATCAATTTTAAAAATTCCTGAAAATCGGGGGGTTTACAATCTACCACCCTTAAGAGGATTGCGTCCTCGTAATCAAAGAATAACCGGTCAACAGAGATGACACGGTTGCAAACATTTGTCAAAGCACATTACGATCAAGGAGAATCAAGGTTGAGGGTTTAAGCAAAATACATAGGGAATCACTTCCCTAATCAATGTAAGTTATGCAATCTCCCGTTTGAAGGAGATCTAGAAGACTATAGTTTAGAAAACTAGGTTATCACTTAAAAACATACTAGGTTATCACTAGGTTATCAACTATTAGCAAGTTAAAACTATCAGGTTAAGGCTAAGGTCACGAACCATTATGCACGAGCTAAAACAATACTAGACAAGATAGCTACGAAAACTTACGCACATTAGCTACTCCAAGAGTCTGCGCGTCCTCCAAAGTCATCGAGAAAGCTTGTCCGCGTCCTCGCGGTGGATTCCTCTGCTGCTGCTGCTGGGCCTGCTGGAAGAGTGCTGCTTGTGGTGCCAAGGGTGGCCTCGGCTGATTCCCTCCAGGGGCCGGTGGTCTGACTTCTCCAACTCCCGTCTGTGGTACTCCCAATGCTGGATAGACTGGCCTTAGCGCTGGTAAAGCTTGTCTGTTTAACATTGGTGCTCCCTCTTGATGCTGAGGACAATCCTTGGCTAAGTGTTGGTTGGTTCCTCAAATCAAGCATAATCCTAACTTGCGTCTGCAGTCCCTCTCAATATGGCCTACCTTGCCACAATATTGACATGTAGGTAGTATCTGCCGAGAGGCTCTGGGTGGCTGGTGCAGGTGAGGTCTCTTTGCAGCTTCTTCTTGTGGTGCTCTGGCTGATGTGGAAGACCGTTTCAGACTGGTCTCTCTCCTGGTGACGCGTTCCATGCGTCGAGCTGCAGCAAGAACGTCCGAGTAAGAGGTAGGTGCGACGGATCCGATGAGTCTCTGTAGCTCGAAGTTTAGTCCGTCGAAGAACTTCTCATCCTTCTCTTCTTCCGTCGGGATCAAAGTAGGGGCGAAGCGACTTAGACGAGTGAACTCCGTATTGTACTCCTCCACTGTCATACTGTCCTGAGTGAGGCGATTGAACTTATCCTAAAGTTCTGATCGAGCGATAGCCGGAATGTACATCTCCTGAAAGAGTCTGGAAAACTCTTCCCAAGTGACTCGGTCTGGTCCAAGTCGTGTCTCCTCAGATAGCCACCAGTGATGAGCATTGTCCGTCAACTGCATTCTGATGGCAGTCATCCAACGTTCCCTTGGAAGCTCAGCTGCTTCTAATTGATGTTGTATGTCGGTGAGCCACTCATGAACTTCTGTGGGCTACACTTTGCCTGAGAAGGTACGGGGCTTCAGCTGGCGAAAGTCGGTGATAGAGCCCGTCGTTGGTCGTCGTGCTGGTAAATCTGCCTGCTCTAGTGCGGTTACTAGGCTGTGACTCAAAGCCTCTTGTTGAGCTTGCATTATTGCATAGATCATTTGAAATATCTGCTGTCTGTCCATGGCCTGCCCTGGTGAAATTACGGGCATTGGTGGAGTAAATTGCGTCGATGGTGGAATATTATCTTGCTGGATTCTCGAGGCATGCTGATTTGCTTGACTACACTGTTGAGATGGTTGACCTTCATCCACTAGTATTACTTCATCTTCGTTGGTTACCACATCATCTCGTGATGATCTTGCAGGAGTCTCGTCGTTTGCTCGTGAATCCATAACTCTGCAACCAAAATAAACAATAAGAGGCGCACAGAAATTAAGGCAGGATGCAAGTCAAGAATTAATTTGAATCCGATATAGATATCAAGAACGTTTCAAGCAAGTGGATGAGATCCTAAAACTTATCCTATTTTTATTGCAGGCATGTTCGGTCCCTAAGTTGAAACCGAATAATTTAGTCGTTGACCTGCATGGGCCACCATAAAAACTATGTCACGCCCCAGTCCCAAAATACTGAGGGACTGGACACGTGGCAATGGCCAGCAGCACACACCGATGGACAAACCCAATTTAATGGATCCATCGGGGCGTACTTAAGCTGTAATACAACAATAAGGATCTATTAATCTCATCTACAGAATAAACTCATCAAGAACAATAAAAGGAAATAGAAACATCAACAGTCACAAGTAAATAAAATCGGGGAACAACCCGATAAATAGTCTGTTATAATTGTTCATTAAACCAGAAATTAAAGAGTTTAATTATATCAGGACTGAGCATAGAAGAAGTAGATATTCAGGAAAAATCCTTAGCGATCACCTCGTCCTCAGGTTCTGGTACTGCTCCGAGAAGTGCTCATGTTCCGTACACCTCAAGATAGATATCCTCTGCTAACTCTGAGGACATAATCCAAATCGAGGTCCTCAGGGGACATAGCAAGGTACAAAATAACTCATGCCAAAATAAATGCAGTACAGCAATAAATGAAACAATATGGGGTAAACTATATAACCATCTATGTGAAATACAAGTTGAGAGCATCACTAGAACTCAGGCTGAGACTACTACAAGCTCTGTGTCTGGGAGCCTGTAGCAGTGATACTATGTAAGTTACTATGTAATTTACTATGTAGTAGAATATATATATAAAATCAGCCTGTAGCCTGTGTGTCTCTCCCCACCCAATGTAATCACACGTCTCATGTCCACGATGCCTCATGTCCATGTCACGTAAGATCAAAACTAATGCAGCAAGTCATATACTAACTATGAATAAAATGTCTATGTCATAAATCCTGCAACCTACACATAATCACCTTGAATATTTCAGAAAGATTCTGTCTCATGAATAGTGTCAGGTGTCCTGGGTATAACGTACTTGATAATGCAAGCACTAGAATGTAAAGGGTCACGATATCCATCTCTAGGTGACGTTACACAACTCTGCGTACAGTGTTGGCACCCGACTATTAATCGGACGCTAAGTAATGTCACACGGTCCTAGGTAAAGTATGTACAACATATAAATAAGACAAGGAAATATGTAACAGAACTGCAAGATTTGGCAAGGTACACTTGCTTGGTGTTCTGGCTCCAACTGTAGCTCTGGTCTCAGTGGAAATTACAGGTACTCCTCCGGTTGCTGGAATAAATATCACCATCAGATTCAAAAAATATCAAATAGCTAGAAATGCCTGTTCTTGAGTCCAATTTGGACACAGGGGCAAAAATGACAGTTTCTGGTCAAAGCGGGGTCCACATGTGGCCCGCTTTTCACCAAAAAATGTGTCAGAAGCAAAGGTCTCCAAATCCGTCAAACTTAGTGTCAACAAGTCCAGAACGACGATACGAACCCAACGGAACTTCCAGAACTGGATTTTGATGAGCCGATCACAAAATCGCCCGTCAAGTGGAGCCGTGGGGCCCACGATACGCAATTTTGTCAACGTTCTCAGAATCAAACCAAACTTGGGTCACAGAACCAGCGTATTGCTACGAGTCCTATGGCATAAGTTTCGTTTCGATCCGATGTCTGTACACCAAGTAACAGCGAGATCCAGAATAGGCCGATTCGGAGCGTTGTCGGCGGATACGCGTTGATTCCGGTGTGCACGCACATCCAAATCAACTTCTGCGAAATCCCGCACATCCGTATCAACGGCGCGCACCTTTTGGTGAAGACCGCATGCGACCAAGTTATCCCATTTGGCAGGACGCACTCAATTCCGAGGGAAAATGGGGTATTATTTTTCCTGTTTTTGGATCGCAGTTCACGATTGCCACAGGATGCGACACACCGAGCGGGTTGCACGGGCATCGAGAGGGTTACGCAGTCTACACGTCAAAATAGATGGAACAGAAAATGGGGCAGCGAGGAGAAAGAAAAAGCTAACTGAACAGGGCTCCGTAGAAACCGGGATTCTAATATCCGCGTGTCGACACGACACACCGACACAGCGTGCACTGTAGCTAGGGTTAGGGTTAGGGTTCTGACGGTCGAAGACTCGTCGGAGCTGGACGGGGCTTCACCGGAGGAGGGTCTGGAGGGCCGGGCTTCGCCGGAGGGAGGTGCTGGTGTCGGCTCGGCTCGCCGGAGGCGGCTCAGCTGCGGGGAGTGGTTCGACGGCTGGTCGAGGCGGCCGGGGCTGCACGGCGTGGGACGAGGCAGGGGCGGCTAGGGCGTCGGCTCAGGCGGGGCTCGAGGAGCTGTGGGACGATAGAGGATCTTGAGGCGGAGGTCGCCGGAGAAGATGACGGAGCGGGGCAGAGCTAGGGCAGCGGGGGTCGTCGAGGAGCTGCGGGGCGGAGGAGGAGGGGTTTTATAGGCGAAGAAGAAGGCGAACGGACGACCGGTGAGTCAGTTACGGGAGGCGACGAGGCGGCGGGTGCGGGGGAGCTGGAGCCGCTGGGAGGCGAGGCGCCACGGAGGTTACGCGACGGTTCAGCCGGCGGAGGGGAGACAGGGGGTCGGGGTAGGGTGGTTAGGGATTTTGGGTCTAGCGGGTTAACGGGTCCGGGTCGGGTTTAATTCGGATCTGACCCGACCTGTTAAGAGCTGGGTTCGGTTCGGTTTAACTGCGGTTCAGTTCGGGTTGGTTTTGTTCAATTGAACCGGGTTTATTTCAGGGTTTATTTTGGTTTAATTATTAATTAGTTTTTAGGGCTTTAAAAATGTTTTCGTGGTCCAATAAATTCTCAAAAAATTACCCTATGTCTAATTTTTTATTTTACACCAGAAAATATTATTTTCATAATATTTTTAATATTATTTAACATCATTTAAAAATTATTAATATTAAAAACACCTTAGTTTTATTTACAGAAAAATTCCAGAAAATTCCAGAAAAATTGTGAAAAATCTATTTTAAAAATTCCTGAAAATTAGGGGGTTTACAGAAGATGCGTGGTCAGATGACTCATATATTATCTACAGGCGGCCTATGATGTTCAAGAGATGTCATGCTTTTTAGGCCCCTGATTCTCCGAGAGAATCACGCCAATCCCATTTTAGCCAGATAGCCTACGTATTGGAAAGTTATTCTCAAAGTGCATTCACATAGACGGTTAGGCGACCCTTGAATGTTTATTTTTAGTACTTTATTGTCATGTTTCTATGTATCTTGTTACGTCTCTCTGAGGACTTGGTCCCTTTCTAGGTGTAGACGATCATGACTATTCGCAGGAGCACGGATCAGGACTTGCTAGTTCATTCTCTTTCGAGGAGGTCTTTCCTTCAAGCTTTTCTGATCATTAGATGATTTACTTATTATATTTACTTTTATATTCTAGTTTGGTAGTGGATTTGTCTCCATCCAACTATTTAGTTCTTCTCGACTAGTTCATATTTGGTTTATTGACATATTTGATCATTTATTTCTTTATAATTTTTGTGTGGATGAGATTTAGTTGTGCCCTGTGACTTGTGACAATTATATACCACTTGTGAATTATTATTCATAATACAGCGTATATATGTGTTATGATTTTCATATATTGGAGTCTCCATATACATACGACTGGCATGCTTACGTATTCCTAATCCTACGTATTTTGGGAGTGGGGCGTGACAACCTTTGAACGGATCGACATCAACGAACTTTATTTTGACCACCCCCCTCACTATTCACATATTTGAAACATTGTTAGAGGGTAGAAGGTACGATGAGATTTCTATGTATCCGTGGTCGTTGAAGCAGGATAATGTAGGATACATCAACATGAATCACATAACACGTGACTTTTGTACTTATATCGCCAATTTGATATTTAAGGCGAATCTTCTAAGGGTGGCTTCATCTGGCGTTAAAGCTGAGAATGTTAGTGTTGGTAGCTGCAAACTGATGCATAGGAATTCCCAAGATACGTAGCAAGCTTATGAGGATGATGCTAAGTAAGAAACCGGGATTGATATGCATTCGATCCACCTTGATAGCACCGATGTACCCAGTGTAGTACAACGTTTTATTATGTCGATTGTTCTTCAGTAACATATCCTCTTGTAAGAAGGTTATGTATGGTACCCGCTCCGTCATATTATGGCAATGATGGCAAGTTGTAAGATCTTCAGCGAACGTCTTGACCTGCGTCAGATAATAGTCAACGTGCAATAACACCTCTTTTAGTGTGTCTCTGGTCTCTTTTGAGAGACAGAGGAGATCGTAGATAGATAGTCGATCTGGAGTATTGGAAAATTGTGCCAATATATCAAAGTTGTACGACTTATTGAGTCCCAGAGGTGATGTCTTCTTTAAGGATTTATCAAAGCATACTTCCTTTCGTTTGCCTTTATCTACCATTGTTTGCTTTGACAGACTAGTCTCTGAACCAGAAAGAGATGCATCCTCCTAGATTGTGTCATAAGTCGGTAAGTAGGTTTTATCAGACCTAATTTCCCGGGATAGTGCTTCATCCTAAGCTAAAGAAACATGAGGGACCATGTTGCATAACTTGCCCTTCTTCTTCTTCTTTTTTTGTTTGGATTTAGAAGTAGAAGAAGCAACCCCTCATTGTCGATCTTGGATAATATCGAAATGAACCCACAATACTTTGCTGCTTTGAGTGGTCAATGACACTCAAGGTGTTTACTGGGTCGGGCGGCCCGAAACCCGGTCCTGAAGCAGCTCAGTCAACGCTAGTTTAGGTCGGCCCGGTCCTGGTCAACGGGCCGACCCAGTCCGGCCCACAATAAATAGGGGTCTGGGCCGGGTCCGACGAAGCGGTCCGATAGCTTGGCCCGCTTAAAAAATTGAGCCGAGGTGGTTCAACCGTCGCAGTTCGGTCGACCCGGCCCGGTCCAGGCCCAGTCAAAAAGGTCAGACTCCACCCTACCCCCGCAGGCCCCACTATTTTTTATATATTTGTTTATTTATATATATTTAGGGGGGATAAATTACCAGAATACTCCCTTATAGCCGTTTGAAGAAATATTAGAGGGGTATTTTGGTAATTTACCTTTTTAACTGTCATATATGTCTTGGGGGATATTTTATCACGCCGTAATTCCGTGGAATCGATAGTCGTCCCCCGGGCGTGACGTCGTGCGTGCCTAGGATGATCATCGCACAAGGCTAAGGTATTTTAGATAACAAGCACAGCACATGTTCAGAGTATGCAGATAATTGAAACACAAAGTTGAAACATAGAAAAGTTCTCTTTATTGATAATGAATATATTTTACAAACTCTTGAACGAGTCAGATAATTGTCGCATGTCACTACCATATTTTCTAGGAAAAGATATTTTAGTCATTTGATAATTAATTAAATATTGTGCATGTTGAATATTTATTTATTGTATAATTTATTATTATTTTGCATGTTAGATTTAATTTTGGACTTGTGTTAGTATAGTTAGATTAGATCCATGGACCAACATTTAATTCTAGTTAGATTTGAGCCCAATAGTAAGCCCATTTATTAGGAGGGTAATTAATTAAGTTAAATCCATAGACTAGAACCTTCCCTCCTTAATTAATTTTTTCATGAGAGGCCCCAAGGGGTATTTTAGACTTTACATAGTAGCTTGAGGGAGGGGGCAAGGAAGGCCTATATAAGGGGGTGAAAACTTTCTCTCTTTATTTTCATTTTCAATCTAGATCTAGAATTTCTCTCAACCAAATTCCTTCATCCTACACCAAATTTCTCCCCAAATTTCTTTTCAAATTACCATTGGAGGCTAGCAGAGTAAGGATCTACAAGGAGGAAGCAAGGATCTACAAAGAGGAGCAAGGATCTACAAGTTGAGGGCTCATTTCACTCAATTTGGAGATTTTATTGGGAATCCATCTCCCAATAGATACAATTTAGTTTTTCTTCTTTAATTAGACTCTAAATCTGTAATTTATTTATTAGAAACTACCTCATATGATAAGACTATCCATAGGAATTGGAATTAGGTTCATAGGAGGCCCATGGAGAAAGTTATGGTGTATTTTGTGTCAATTTTGGGAGAATTCTGAGATTGACACATTTTTTATTTGTCAATAGGTCAATTAGACCAAATTAACATGTGTTTAATTATATGTGGCTAGTGTCGTGTCCACAATTGGATACGTGTAGGCCGTATCCCAAAAATTTGGAGATACAGGTTGATTTGGGGGTTTTCTTCCGACACGAGGGTTTGAGCATGTCATATTTTTGACATGGACACGTAGAAATATAATTAAATCTTCATATTGTTCATAGATACTATTTTAGACTTGCTCGTGTCCTTCGGGGTACGTTTGGTTGTGTGGTGGACTCGTATCGCAAACGTATCATAGATCTAGTGTGATACGGGTGCGATGTACTCCACGTGTTTGGTTCATTGCATTGTAGATTCAATTTGCCTTGTGTATAGCTATTAGAATATTAGATTTATCATTGTATATGATATATATATATATATATATATATAGAGAGAGAGAGAGAGAGAGAGAGAGAGAGATGTGCCTCTAAGTGATTACATATATATATATATATGTTAGATAGGTGTTTCTGTCTAGTGTTATATATAAATATATATATATATATATATATATATATATATATATATATATATATATATATATATATATATATATATATATATATATATATATATATATATGTGTGTGTGTGTGTGGGGGGGGGGGGTGTATATGTATAGTTGTGTGTAGTGTGTGTTGAGAGGAGGGGGAACCGAGCAACACAGCATCAGTGCATCAGCAGAGGCAGTATCAGTGCAGCGAGATGCAGCAACGTGCGTTGCAACAGTATCCCGTAGCAACAATAGCAGCTCGAGCATGGGCAGTGAGCAGCCAAAACACTACACCAGCAGCAGCTTGGAGAGCATCCAGTAACAACAGTGTATCAGCAAGGTAAGTAGTAGTTTGGTTAGCTAGTTAGTTAATAGTTTAGTTAATAGTTAACAGATGGCTAGCTAGTTTATTAGTAGTTTAGTTAACTAGTTAGTTACCTTGTTTTATAGTTATATATATAGGTACTTGTTATATATATATATATATATATATATATATATATATATATATATATATATATATATATATATATATATATATATATATATATATATATATATATATATATATATATATATATGTAGTTAGTTATTCCTATGGTTATCTAGTAGTTAGATATATAAATATATACTTGTATCTCTAGTGGTAATATGTATGTATGTATGTAGGTATGTATGTATATGTATCCCTAGTAGTTATATATATGTAGTTGTATGCATATATGTATCAGTGTTTTAGTGTGTACTAGTAGTTAGTCTAGTAGTATATAATATTGTATTAGTTAATAAGTTAGTTTATAGTTGAGTATTGGTAGTTAGTATATGTTAGAAATTCACATACCTTGTGATACCAAGGTAATGTCAAGGTATTGGGTTGATACTCAAGGTATTGAAGGATACTCAAGGTATTGGATTGATACTCAAGGTATTGGATTGAGTATCAAGATGGATGTGTAGTGGTGTGATACCGCATTGGTTCAAAGCCAAGGTATCCACTTAGCATTAGTTTAGTTAGGCATATTTAATATTGTTGATTTTATATACATACTATGATATTTATTGATTTCATATCTTAGGATACGGTATCCTATTAATTTTCTAGTATCTTAGCTTAGCTAGTATGGCTTAGTTGCATAGTGTATGGACCTAATATCCTAGAGATTGACTCATACAACCTAAAAATAGGTAGTTTGATTAAGTTTGACTACTTTGACCTAAAGTTGACCTAGTTTGACTGTTTTGACTTAGAAATGGCTTTATGACCTAGAAGTTGACTAGTTTAACTCATTTCCATTCCAAACCTTGTATTAATGCAATATTACATATATAGGTTTGTGTGACACCAGTTCAGATACTGTTTCTCATCATTTGCTCTGGACCACAGACGAGTACATTCTCTGATAGTTTCTATTATTTGATTACTACTATAACTCAAGTATTTAGAAATGTTACTTATGATTCTTGACACGATGTTACACGGATTGGTATTGTTATTGGATCGTCAGTCATAAGATATTACCTTGATTATTGAGATGGTATTGGATACTTCTCCTTGTTGGTATTGGATAACATTGAATATTATAGGTTAAGCATTGGATACATTGGCTAGTAACGTGTTATGATTTGATCTATCGTATCAGTCGGGGTGGGGAAATACTAATTAAATATGTGATCAAGAAATATCGGCTAGTAGTGTAATCATTGGTTACTAACTAATCATGCACTTCATGCATGGTTGAGTTAGCTCCTTAGTGTAATCATTGAAAATCTCCCAGGCCGATCACGTATTTAGTTAGTATCTGAAAACACATAGGATATTGTAGACTTCATATTCAGTTCATAGATTACCTTATTCTATTCTGACATTATAGTTCATTCCTTCATTCTTGTACGCATTGATTTATATTGCTAGTATTGCTTATTCCTTCATTGTTCTTGATCACCAGTTATATTCTCATCGTAGATAGCATCTTCTATTTTACTGTTTTCTAGTTTTTGTCAATTAATTGGAACTGCTATTGGATTGTACTTTGCTCCATTCCTGACTGGAAAATATTTTTAAGAGGATTTGGGAGATTGGTGTTCGACATACTACGGACCTCGACCTATAGATGGTGCAGACATAGACCCACTAGTTCTGGAGTAACTGTTGGGAGATCTAGCTGGAATCACTTGTTAGCATAGTTAGTTCTCTTTAGCATTTTGGTACTGGATTTATTTTCAGCTTATATTTGAGATTTTAGTTATTATTTCTATTGTTGTTGTTATATTTGTTTAGATTGTATAGTTATGTTAGACTTTCTTGATATCTTATCGTGCTATAGATTTGTGATTGAGAATTATGTTGCATTGTTCTTTTCTTGGAGTTGAGATATTATTGGAGGATTATACATTATTGTGAGATAATTAGTTAGTATAGTTGAACTAGACAATGTTCTACCGCCGATGCTACGGCGTAGGCTGGACGTACCCACGTACTCGTGCCCCTTCACCGGGTGTGGGTCGTGACACTGCACGGGCTTCCAAAAGTGGTCTCAAAATGAGATAGTAGTCATGTATATTACATCCTTTTACTAAAACTTTAAAATTCTAAGGACCTTCTGGCAAAGCAATCGCCTTCCCACGAAGCTGGATAAGCCTGTGGACGAGCTCCTGGAAACTTCAAAATGCTGCTTCTGTGGCACGATTTGGACGTGCCGGTAGGTGGACTGGATCAGGAAGTCACTTTAGGTTCGTGCAGGATCGTGCGGGGGACCTGTTGCAACGAGGGTCAGTACATCAAAATGCACTGGTGAAGGCGAGCTAACCCAACTATACCAAATCACAAGTTGTTCATATGAAACATGCAAGTTATTTGGTGGTCTTTCTAACTTGCCTTAGTTCATTTACAAGCAAGCATTAGATATTAAAATCTATCGAATAAATATGCCACCGTTCGGTGACTTTTACCTGCCCGTCTGAACCACCTGCACAATACTTACCATGACCTTCCCTGCCACGAAGATACAAGTTAGCTTTGCACATGTTTAAATATACGAGAGAATCACTGGCATGATGCCATAGTGGACCAATTTTAGTCAATGACGAGGATGATATGCAACGAGAGCACAGGATGCGCTGCAAGCTATTTCGTCCTTGCACAAGAGACTAAACAGGAAGTTTCGTCCGGATCAGATCGGTGCCAGTGCCCAACGACTATCCGCAGAAACTATGACCTTGTGCACAAGTTGTTTGTGATCAAACAAAGTCTACTAAGTTATCAATCGAGGCAGTTTAAGGCAACACAAGCACAAGACAAGTAACATGGCATGATTCATTTTGCATAGTCTCCCTGATCAGTTTATTTCATAGCATGTTATGCTCTATACATAGCACAATTTATTAGAAAAAGTATACATTCTAACTAAAATTAAAGCATAGGAAGAACATTCTAAATGAACTAGCATGCAATAGGATAACCGTTCACAAGTTGATTGACAAACATAAAGTAGTCCAAGTCTATTCCTTTTTATCTTGACATCTTTTAGTTATTATGGTATCGTTTGATCAGAACAAGCAAGAATGCAAGATTTTAGATGTGAATACTTGGAAGAAGGGTCAACTGAATCGAATATATCCACTCACAAGTTGGTTGGAGAAAGGAAAGGAAAGTGGTGCTTCACGACTCCTCTCGTACGATGTCTACTGCACGATCACCTACATTGCCACGAACAGCTGATCAATACCTCTTCTACTCTTTCCAAGCTCGGAATGGAATGCAATTCAACGAACGAAAGCAACAAAATCCATCAAAACCGTTCAAGAAAACGCAAATCCAAAAACCATCTCAAAAGCACGAAAGCAACAAGGCAACAACGAAAACTAGGCAAGAAAACTTGCAGCGGAGTGGTCCCTCTTGACTCTGCCGCTAAGTCCATCCACGGGACATGGTCCACTGAATATGGGAATCGATTCCGAAGAAGCAAATCCATAACGAGGATAAGATCTTGATTTAATCTATCTCGATCGAACGATACCGATTTGTATTTCTTAGCCGCGCTCCCCGAAATGGGGGAACGGGGTACCACATCCTAAACAACTAATAGGAAATTTCGTCCACGAAACTTAGGAATAGAACCTACCACTATAAAACAATGAAGGAAAATTTTCCCTCATCTCAGACTCAAGCTCCCAGGTCGATTCTTCGACCGAATAATTTCTCAAAAGAATGAGGCATGGCTCGCTGGCTTCGAGAACTTCCAAAGGTGTCGGAACTACTTTCTTGGGCTTGTACCTCTCTTTGTGCTAGCGCTGATGCTTGTGCTTGAGTCATTCCTTCAAAAGAAGGTAACTTATATTAGGTTCATAATGTATTATGGACTCATTGTATGGAACATATCTCATTTTGGCCTAACGAGTTCAAGAGTTCACATAGGGAATAGATCGTTAAAGAAACTTTTCCGACACGAGAGTCAAAGGAACTTGAAGCTGTGCTCTGATACCAATATGTTACGTCCTGATTCTAGGGAATCGATAGTCGTCCTCTGGGCGTGACGTCGTGCGTGCCTAGGATGAGCATCGCACAAGGCTAAGGTATTTTAGATAATGAGCACATGTTCAGAGTACGCAGGTAATTGAAACACAAAGTTCAAACATGGAAAAGTTCTCTTTATTGATAATGAACATCTTTTACAAACTCTTGAACGAGTCAGATAATTGTCGCACGGGCTTACAAAAGTGATCTCAAAATGAGATAGTCATTCTATACATTACATCATTTTACTAAAACTTCAAAATATTAAGGACCTTCTAGCGAAGCTATTGCCCTCCCACGGAGCTGCATAAGCCTATGGACGAGCTCCTACAAACTTCAAAATGTTGTTTCTGTAGCACGATTTGGGCGTGCCAGTCGGTGGACTGGATCGGGAAGTCGCTTTAGGTTCGTGCATGATCTTCTTGGTGTGGGAAACCTGTTACAACGAGGGTCAGTACATCGAAATACACTGGTAAAGGCGAGCTAACCCAACTATACCAAATCATAAGTTGTTTATATGAAGCATGCAAGTTATTTGGTGGTCTTTCTAACTTGCCTTAGTTTATTTACAAGCAAGCATTAGATATGAAAATCTACCGAATAAACATGCCACTGTTCGGTGACTTTTACCTGCCCGTCTAAACCACCTGCACAATACTTACCATGATCTTCCCTGCCACGAAGACACAAGTTAACTTTGCACAAGTTTAAATATACGAATGGATCACTGGCATGATGCCATAGTGGACCAATTTTAGTCAATGATGAGGATTGTATGCAATGAGAGCACATGATGCGCTGTAAGCCATTTCGTCCTTGCACAGGAGACTAAACAGGAAGTTTCGTTCGGATCGGATCGTTGCCAATGCCCCAGCGACCGTCCGCAGGAACTATGACCTTGTGCACAAGTTGTCCATGTAACCCCCTGATTTTTCAGAAATTTTTAATTTGGATTTTTCACAATTTTCTGTAATTTTCTAGAATTTTCAAGAATTTATTTTAGATTCAAATATAATTAAAAATATCCCAAACTTTTATTTTATGTTCTAAATAATAAAATATATTTTCTAGAAGTTTTTGGGAATTTTCTGAGTATTTTTAGTATTTATTGGGAGTTATTTAGGCTAATAACTAATTTTTAGGACTTGTAGAATTTATGGTGCAAGCTCAGGAATATAAAATGGACCCACGTTGTTTTCTAAGGTTTATAATATTATTATATATTTTCTGGAATTATTTCAGAATTTGTGGAATAATGTTAGTATTTATTTTTAGTTTTATGGCAAAACTAATTTTTAGAGCTTCTCCTAATTATAGTAGGAAATCTATGAATATAAAATTATTCCAAATATTTTTCTAAGGTTTTTTGGTTCAAAATATATTTTCTGTAATTTTTCCAGATTTTTACGATTATTTTTAATGTTTATTTTGAGTTATTTAGATTTAAAACGACTTAAATAATATTTTGATAAAGGCAAATCAAAAATAAATAATATAAATAAAACCATTCAATCAGATTCTGACACATATCAGCCTATAGATATCCATTCAGCCGCAGGTACATCTATATATATATAATATAATAACCCTAATTATCTTATTATTTTAGAGAGAGAGAGAGAGATTTGGGAGAATTGTCATCTAGGGTTTCTTCATCTTCCAGAAGCCATTGCGCATAGCTCCGGACTCCAAACGAGGCCTAGTTTCTTGCGTTAGAACGATATTGAGGTTAGATTTCTGATTATATAATTTTTTTTACAAAATTATTAGTATTAAATTCTGAAAAATTCGTAGAGCACAGCATGTCCGAAAATAGACGTGTTTCGATGTTTTCGCAATTTCGGGAGAACCCGGAATCAGAATCACGAACCGTTTAAAGTTTCGGAAATCTAATGTCGAGATCATCGACATATATTTTTTTAGAATTTAATTTGAAGTATTTACATACTTTTAATTCTGTAGAACTTCTAGGTTAGAATTTAACCATCGTTGCACAATACAAAATTTGTATGTGCCATAATTCCCAAACGAATTTGAATTCGGACGAGCCGTAAATTCTAGTATATTTTTGATGCTGAAATCTACAGAAAATCATGCATGAAAGTCGAGTTTGTGTCGGTTGACTTTTTGGTCAACAGATCGCCTCGATTTGCGTGCCATGAGTCTCGAGTTGATAAAATTCAGTTTCTTTGGACAAAATTTAGGAATTAACATAAAAATCAGAATAATAAGATTAAAATAGGATTTTAGAGTAATTATTCCAGAATTAAATAAATTAAAATAAATTATCTTTTGACGTGATAAATTTGTAATACATAGGCTATTTGGACTGTGACTTGGACTCTGATTCATACCAGCAACAGGACCCCAGGCAAGTGTACCTTGCCAAACTCTGCAGTATTGTTATATATTTTTCTTGCTTTATTATATTGCTGTGCATGCTTAACCTAGGGCCGTGTGACGTACTTAGCGTCCGATTATAGTCGGGTGCCAACACCGTACGCGGAGTTGTGTATTGTCATCTAGACATGGATATTTGTGACCCTCTTTATTCTCGTATTTGTCCTATCAAGTACACTATAACCCAGGACACTTGACACTATTCATGAGACAGAATCTTCCTGAGATATTCATGGTGATTCTGTGTAGGATACATGTTTTATGACATAGACATCATATTCATAGATATTAGATGACTTGCTGCATTAGATATGATCGTGCGTGACATGGACATGGTACATCATGGACATGAGACGTATGATTACATTGGGTGGGGAGAGACACACAGGCTACAGGCTGAGTTTATATATATATATAAAACATAGTAAACACATAGTAAAATACATAGTAAACACTGCTACCGGCTCCAAGACACAGAGCTTGTAGTGGTCTCAGCCTGAGTTTAGTGATGCTCTCAAATTGTATTTTCACATAGATGGTTATATAGTTTACCCTATTTATTTTATTTACTATTACACTGCATTTTGGCATGTCGATTTATGTACCTTGTTATGTCCCCTGAGGACCTGGATACCGGACTTTGTCCCCAGGACTAGCAGACGAGATCGACCCCGAGTTACACGGGACAGGAGCATTAGCAGAAGATGGAGCAGGAGCAGACACTAGAGCAGTACCAGATCCAGTAGACGATTGATCCCCGAGGGTATCACCTGGGTATAGGCTTTCCCCATACTCGGTATTTGCTGTGGTTATCTTTATTCTTGTATCTTGACAGATGTATCAGACTCATTATCGGGTTATTTTCCCGAGTTTATATCATATTGAGATTGATCTTGCTTTATGATTCTGATATTGTTGTATTCATTTTTGTGGATGAGATTAGTATATCTAGACCATTATTATTGTATTAAAGCTTAAGTACGCCCCGATGGATCCATTAAATTGGGTTTGTCCATCGGTGTGTGCTGCTGGCCATTGCCACGTGTCTAGTCCCTCGATATTTTGGGACTGGGGCGTGACATGGTTTTTGTGGTGGCCCATGCAGGTCGACGACTAAATTGTTCGGTTTCAACTTAGGAACCGAGCAAGCCTGCAATAAGGATAGGATAAGTTTTTGGATCTCATCCACTTGCTTGAATCGTTCTTGACATCTATATCAGATTCGAATTAATTTCTTGACTTACATCCTGCCTTGATTTTCGTGCGCCTCTTATTGTTTATTTTGGTTGTTACTCTAAACTTTTTATTATGTGATTGGTAATTAGAACTTGACAGTTTGAGTTAATCTTATAGATGGTGACCTAATGATTACCCCTTAGCTTTGAACCGCGTAATTAGTACCCCACCTCGATACAAGTTATCTTTCCTTTCCCTTGAGACTAGTAACCTGTCCATTCTCACTATTGACACATGACCTATGAGCACTATGATTAAGACTTAAGATGACCATTACTTACGTAATACCATAGGAGACCCTAATAAGAGTTCTGTTTTATTTAGATGTGCAAGGTTATTTTGCAGGACCCTCTTAAGACTGTCACAGTATTAGTTTAATTCTTATAAGTTGGGTAGTATGCCTCACAACATAGTACCACCTAGCCCTATTGATAAAGTGACTTAGGATGACACAACTTTAGACTTGCATAAGACGACAGTATTTATTTAGACGATAGAATTTAGAGGTCCTTGCCCCCATTTGGTCGACTAGCGACATAGACAAGGAGTTGTATGATAACTGTAGAGATTGTAGAGTCTTTTATTATTGTTGCTTATTTTGTTTCTGTTTGTGAACTCGAATTGATTTGTACCTCCTTTCATCATCATCTAGTGTACTTATAATTTTTGTACTACCTTGACTTATGCTGCTATATTATAGCCTAGTTTTTGCAAGCTTATTCTTTATCAAGCTTGTTCATGACATATGTGTTATTGGGGCCTGATCAACCCCACTAATATAATTGTCTATTCAGAATCGATGTATTATGGTCTGATCAACCTTAGTGCATTTTGGTTCGCTCTTCACACGACTACTTTACGTTGATTGAGATATATAGTTGACTAGTAGACGCCTGTACTTACCCTCTAGATATGTCTGAGCAGATCGTATCGGTTACATAACTGTACTAATACGAGCATGCAAACAAAGGATTACCAAAATAGGATTTCAATCCACAACTGCTTTGACAATTCCCAATTGAATTCTTTAAACGCCTTGATCTCAATACTTCTATTCTATTACGCTGCCCTTGAACTCTTTATTATTGGTCTCCGTCTTCCCTTATTTCGGAAAGACGAAACATCGTGCTTGGTATAAATTGATACACAGAGAATACTAGATATACCCCATAGGCCGATCACATACTTGAGGATTATTCTTCGTAATTAAGGACATATCATATATGATATGATCGGCATTGAAGTTCGAGGATTGAATGACATGAGTAAACATATTAAGGAATATTCTCTTAAGGTATATAGCCTTATGTGATAGATGGGTAAATTCTAAGTTGGGTAGTAGTGCATTGTCAACTCGAGAGGAATTTTTTTTAGATTGTGATCGAGTAAGATTAAATTGGGAGAGGTTCAAGCCATTTTAATTTTGAGAATTTTAGAAGAATGACTAAGATGATGAGGATTAATGAATTGATATTGAGGACCCAATATTTATACCTTAAGTACATGATTTAAACAATGAAGGTAAAATCATCAACTTGAAATTTAGAGGATAAAAAGATGAAATTTCAGACTTGAACAATGGTGGACTGCATTTTAATTTTTTTTTTTTCAAGTTGATGATTTGAGTTAAAATAAAAAACTTGATGGTTGGACTACCTATTTGAAATATTAAGGATGTGAATGGAATTTAAGAAGTTGAAGCATACAAAAACTTATAAGTGAAAATAGGAATAATAATGGACTCGAATTACTTCTAGAGGAGATTATGATAATTGGAGATCGTGAGGTAAAATTGATATGCGTATTTAAATTTTGAAGATGATATATGGATTTAATTTAAATTTGGATATGGATAATTTGAAAAAGCGAGAAGAGATAACCATAGGTTGAATTTGATTGGATCAGTGGTCATCTTAACCTAGAAGTGATTACAATGGATATGATTAGGATTTTAATTGTCGCAAGGAGATTGCGATTGACTTGCCTTATGTACACGAAGGATTAAAAAATTATGCCTTATTTTAATTTTGAGGATGACATTGTCTTAAGTTGGCTGGATTGTGAAACCCCCTCACCTAAGAAGTAGACCTACTTGGCTTAGATAGTGAGACTAAGGCTAGCTCGAATCCACTTAGGAATAGAACACGACATTTTTCATTTAGTTTTATAACATGGTATCCCTCGGTGCGCCTTACCATTGCTTCGATAATTGGAGCACTTCCCTAGTCACTGCCTTCCTACAAATTCCACACCTTGTCCTAGACATGCCCATCCTCCAATTTTCATCTTTGTGCAATATTTCAATTGTTGGGTGCTTTTATGCAAAAGAGCATTTATGTGTCCACACTATTGGACGTGACACACGAAGAAACCTATTTTCACTCATGTGAATTTCTCCCATAATTTTCGGAATGTGCAACGTGCAACATCGTCCACTCCGTTAAACCTAGCCTTGCATTTTAACCAATACAAATCTTAGACCATCCTTGACTTCTACCATGGCTTAATTTTAATTTTGAGGACGAAATTTTTATAAGTTGGGTAGATTGTAACCCCCTGATTTTTCAGAAATTTTTAATTTGGATTTTTCACAATTTTTTGTAATTTTCTAGAATTTATTTTAGATTCAAATATAATTAAAAATATCCCAAACTTTTATTTTATGTTCTAAATAATAAAATATATTTTCTAGAAGTTTTTGGGAATTTTTTGAGTATTTTTAGTATTTATTGGGAGTTATTTAGGCTAATAACTAATTTTTAGGACTTGTAGAATTTATGGTGCAAGCTCAGGAATATAAAATGGACCCACGTTATTTTCTAAGGTTTATAATATTATTATATATTTTCTGGAATTATTTCAGAATTTGTGGAATAATGTTAGTATTTATTTTTAGTTTTATGGCAAAACTAATTTTTTAGAGCTTCTCCTAATTATAGTAGGAAATCTATGAATATAAAATTATCCCAAATATTTTTCTAAGGTTTTTTGGTTCAAAATATATTTTCTGTAATTTTTCCAGATTTTTATGATTATTTTTAATGTTTATTTTGAGTTATTTAGATTTAAAACGACTTAAATAATGTTTTGATAAAGGCAAATCAAAAATAAATAATATAAATAAAACCATTCAATCAGATTCTGACACATATCAGCCTATAGATATCCATTCAGCCACAGGTACATCTATATATATATAATATAATAACCCTAATTATCTCATTATTTTAGAGAGAGAGAGAGAGATTTGGGAGAATTGTCATCTAGGGTTTCTTCATCTTCCAGAAGCCATTGCGCATAGCTCCGGACTCCAAACGAGGCCTAGTTTCTTGCGTTAGAACGATATTGAGGTTAGCTTTCTGATTATATAATTTGTTTTACAAAATTATTAGTATTAAATTCTGGAAAATTCGTAGAGCACAGCATGTCCGAAAATAAACGTGTTTCGATGTTTTCGCAATTTCGGGAGAACCCGGAATCAGAATCACGAACCGTTTAAAGTTTCGGAAATCTAATGTCGAGATCATCGACATATATTTTTTCAGAATTTAATTTGAAGTATTTACATACTTTTAATTCTGTAGAACTTCTAGGTTAGAATTTAACCATCGGTGCACAATACAAAATTTGTATGTGCCATAATTCCCAAACGAATTTGAATTCGGATGAGCCATAAATTCTAGTATATTTTTGATGCTGAAATCTACAGGAAATTATGCATGAAAGTCGAGTTTGTGTCGGTTGACTTTTTGGTCAACAGATCGCCTCGATTTGCGTGCCATGAGTCTCGAGTTGATAAAATTCAGTTTCTTTGGACAAAATTTAGGAATTAACATAAAAATCAGAATAATAAGATTAAAATAGGATTTTAGAGTAATTATTCCAGAATTAAATAAATTAAAATAAATTATCTTTTGACGTGATAAATTTGTAATACATAGGCTATTTGGACTGTGACTTGGACTCTGATTCATACCAGCAACAGGACCCCAGGCAAGTGTACCTTGCCAAACTCTGCAGTATTGTTATATATTTTTCTTGCTTTATTATATTGCTGTGCATGCTTAACCTAGGGCCGTGTGACGTACTTAGCGTCCGATTATAGTCGGGTGCCAACACCGTACGCGGAGTTGTGTATTGTCATCTAGACATGGATATTTGTGACCCTCTTTATTCTCGTATTTGTCCTATCAAGTACACTATAACCCAGGACACTTGACACTATTCATGAGACAGAATCTTCCTGAGATATTCATGGTGATTCTGTGTAGGATACATGTTTTATGACATAGACATCATATTCATAGATATTAGATGACTTGCTGCATTAGATATGATCGTGCGTGACATGGACATGGTGCATCATGGACATGAGACGTATGATTACATTGGGTGGGGAGAGACACACAGGCTACAGGCTGAGTTTATATATATATATAAAACATAGTAAACACATAGTAAAATACATAGTAAACACTGCTACCGGCTCCAAGACACAGAGCTTGTAGTGGTCTCAGCCTGAGTTTAGTGATGCTCTCAAATTGTATTTTCACATAGATGGTTATATAGTTTACCCTATTTATTTTATTTACTATTACACTGCATTTTGGCATGTCGATTTATGTACCTTGTTATGTCCCCTGAGGACCTGGATACCGGACTTTGTCCCCAGGACTAGCAGACGAGATCGACCCCGAGTTACACGGGACAGGAGCATTAGCAGAAGATGGAGCAGGAGCAGACACTGGAGCAGTACCAGATCCAGTAGACGATTGATCCCCGAGGGTATCACCTGGGTATAGGCTTTCCCCATACTCGGTATTTGCTGTGGTTATCTTTATTCTTGTATCTTGACAGATGTATCAGACTCATTATCGGGTTATTTTCCCGAGTTTATATCATATTGAGATTGATCTTGCTTTATGATTCTGATATTGTTGTATTCATTTCTGTGGATGAGATTAGTATATCTAGACCATTATTATTGTATTAAAGCTTAAGTACGCCCCGATGGATCCATTAAATTGGGTTTGTCCATCGGTGTGTGCTGCTGGCCATTGCCATGTGTCTAGTCCCTCGATATTTTGGGACTGGGGCGTGACAGTCCATGATCAAACGAAGTCTACTAAGTTATCAATCGAGACAGTTTAAGGCAATACAAGCACAAGACAAGTAACAGGGCATGATTCATTTTGCATAGTCTCCCTGATCAGTTTATTGCATAGCATGGTATGTTCTATACATAGCACAATTTATTAGAAGAAGTATACATTCTAACTAAAATTGAAGCATAGGAAGAACATTCTAAACGATCTAGTATGCAATAGGGTAACCGTTCACAAGTTGATTGACAAGCATAAAGTAGTCCAAGTCTATTCATTTTTATCTTGACATCTTTTAGTTATTATGGTATCGTTTGATCGGAACAAGCAAGAATGCAAGATTTTAGATGTGAAGACTTGGAAGAAGGGTCAACTGAATCGAATATAGCCACTCACAAGTTGGTTGGAGAAAGGAAAAGAAAGAGGTATTTCAAGACTCCGCTCGCACGACGTCTACTATACGATCACCTGTATTGCCACGAATAGCTGATCAATACCTCTTCTACTCTTTTAAGCTCAGAATGTAATGCAATTCAATGAACGAAAGCAATAAAATCTATCAAAACCGTTCAAGAAAACGCAAATCTAAAAACTAACTCAAAAGCACGAAAGCAACAAGGCGACAACGAAAACTAGGCAAGAAAACTTGTAGCGGAGAGGTCCCTCTTTACTTTGCCCTAAGTCCATCCTCCAGACATGGTCCATTGAATATGAAAATTGATTCCGAAGAAGCAAATCCGTAACAAGGATAAGATCTTGATTCAATCTATCCCGATCGAACGATACCAATTTGTATTTCTTAGCCGTACTCCCCGAAACGGGGGAAGGGGGCACCACATCCTAACCAACTAATAGAAAATTTCGTCCATGAAACTTGGGAATATAACCTACCACTATGAAACAATGAAGGAAACTTTTTTCTCATCTTAGACTCAAGCTCCCAGGTCGATTCTTCGATCGAATAATTTCTCTAAAGAATGAGGCATGGCTAGCTGGCTTCGAGAATTTCTTGAGGTTCTAGAACTACTTTCTTGGGCTTGTACCTCTCTTTGTGCTAGCGCTGATGCTTGCACTTGAGTCATTCCTTCAAAGAAGGTAACTTATATTAGGTTCATAATGTATTATGGACTCATTGTATGGAACGTATCTTATTTTGCCATAACGAGTTCAAGAGTTCGCATAGGGAATAGATCATTAAAGGAACTTTTCTGATACGAGGGTCAAAGAAACTTGAAGTTGTGCTCTGATACCAATATGTCATGCCCCAATTTCGTGGAATCGATAGTCGTCCCCCGGGTGTGACACCGTGTGTGCCTAGGATGAGCATCACACAAGGCTAAGGTATTTTAGATAACGAGCACATGTTCAGAGCACGCAGATAATTGAAACACAAAGTTAAAACATGGAAAAGTTCTCTTTATTGATAATGAACATCTTTTACAAACTCTTGAATGAGTCGGATAATTGCCGCAAGGGATTACAAAAGTGGTCTCAAAATGAGATAGCCGTCCTGTACATTACATCATTTTACTAAAACTTTAAAATGTTAAGGACCTTCTGGCGAAGATATCGCCTTCCCACGGAGCTGCATAAGCCTGTGGATGAGCTCCTGGAAACTTCAAAATGCTGCTTCTGTGGCATGATTTGGGAGTTCCGGTAGGTGGACTGGATCAGGAAGTCGCTTTAGGTTCGTGCAGGATCTCCTTGGTGCGGAAAACCTATTGCAACAAGGGTCAGTACATCGAAATACACTGGTGAAGGCGATCTAACCCAACTATACCAAATCATAAGTTGTTTATATGAAATATGCAAGTTATTTGGCGGTCTTTCTAACTTGCCTTAGTTCATTTACAAGCAAGTATTAGATATAAAAATCTACCGAATAAACATGCCACCGTTCAGTGACTTTTACCTGCCCGTCTGAACCACCTGCACAATACTTACCATGACCTTCCCTGCTACTAAGACACAAGTTAGCTTTGCACAGGTTTAAATATACGAGGAGATCACTGGCATGATGCCATAGTGGACCAATTTTAGTCAATGACGAGGATGGTATGCAACGAGAGCACAGGATGCGCTGCAAGCCATTTCGTTCTTGCACAGGAGACTAAACAGGAAGTTCCGTCCGGATCGGATCGGTGCCAGTGCCCGAGCGACCGTCCGCAGGAACTATGACCTTGTGCACAAGTTGTCCGTGATCAAACGAAGTCTACTAAGTTATCAATCGAGGAATTTTAAGGCAACACAGGCACAAGACAAGTAACATGGCATGATTCATTTTGCATAGTCTCCCTGATCAGTTTATTGCATAGCATGGTATGTTTTATACATAGCACAATTTATTAGAAGAAGTATACATTCTAACTAAAATTGAAGCATATGAAGAACATTCTAAACGAACTAGCATGCAATAGGGTAACCATTCACAAGTTGATTGACAAGCATAAAGTAGTCCAAGTATATTCCTTTTATCTTGAGATCTTTTAGTTATTATGGTATCGTTTGATCGGAACAAGCAAGAATGCAAGATTTTAGATGTGAAGACTTAGAAGAAGGGTCAACTGAATCGAATATAGCCACTCACAAGTTGGTTGGAGAAATAAAAGAAAATATGTGCTTCAACACTCCGCTCGCACGACGTCTACTGCACGATCACCTGCATTACCACGAACAACTGGTCAATACCTCTTCTACTCTTTCCAAGCTCGGAATGGAATGCAATTCAACGAACGAAAGCAATAAAATCCATCAAAACCGTTCAAGAAAACGCAAATCCAAAAACCAATTCAAAAGCACGAAAGCAACAAGGCGACAACGAAAATTAGGCAAAAAAACTTGCAGCGGAGAGGTCCCTCTTGACTCTGCTGCTAAGTCCATCCTCGGGGCACGGTCCACTGAATATGCGAATCGATTCGAAGAAGCAAATCCATAACGAGGATAAGATCTTGATTCAATCTATCCCGATCAAACGATACTGATTTGTATTTCTTAGCTGCGCTCCCCGAAATGGGGGAACGGGGCACCACATATTTTACCAAAATACCCCATAATTATGGCTGTTTTATAACCGTTTGAAGAGTATTTTGGCCATTTTACTGAAAATAACCAAAATATCCTTACAACAACTATATTTTAGGGATACTAGGGGTAATTTAGCATAATTTTTTTCTTTAAATAGGACATAATTTATCAAAATTAACCACAATAAATTTTATTCCCTCTATTGCAATATTTAGAAGCAAACAATTTTTTGAAGACTGAAGTAACATATTTTTGGAGACTGAATTTACAAGTTTTGGGATACTGGAGTGCAATTTTTTGGAGTCTAAAGTACAGTTTTTTTAGGCTTCAACTTGTGATTTTTTTTGAAGGATTCAAGTTAACGTTTCAATTAATTTTTAATATTAAAAAATAGTTTTCTTTTATTTTTTTTATTCATGAATTTTCTTTCCTCTCTCACTCTTTGTTGGAAAAAAAAATCTTCTCTTTTCTTATTATTTTTTCTAAAACTTATTTTTTTTAAATATGTATCATAATGATGCTACCAATTTTAACCACCCCTATCAAGGTATTTCCGGACTTGCTTACAATTATTATACTGATTTTTATGATAATAATCATAAACAAATTTTTTTGCCACCAACACAAATATCACCTCTAGAAGTTAGAAATATGGCTACTAATATTTTAACAAGAAAAAAATTAGTTTTATGATAAATTATTTATCACCGATAGTGAGGAAAACTAGTTTTAGATCCAAAAGATCAAAGACCAATAGCTAAAGGTACACAATGCAAGAAATATAAGAATTTTTTTAAATAAAAAATGATGGCACTGACACTTTAAAAAGACACTATGAAAGTTGTTATGGCAATGACACATTATGTGCTAGGCAATCACAACTAAGCACCAATCCTCAAGGATCTTCTATTGGTAAATTTACACATTCCGCTGCTTGTAACAAAACTGAGTTAACACAGTCTTTAATAAGTTTTTGAGTGCCATGAGTAGAAGTTTTTCTAAACTTGACTAGTCCCAATATTGGGCTAGTCCCGATTAAGTTTTGTAGAGTATATAAAGGCAAATTCTAAAGGCACAACATAAATTGCTTAGGACAACCAAATTTTTTTTAGTTTATTTACAAGTTTGCCATCCAATTTTATTACTTGAGGGAGTCTAAATCCTCATATAAAAGCCAATGACTTCTATTTTCCAGCCTAAATTTTTTTTCAAGGACTGTCACAATGTTGACAGTCTTCCAACATTGTTATAGTCAGTCCAAAATAATTAGGATTGTAAACAAAAATGGACAGTTCTTTCAATTGGAAGGACTAGCAACATTGTTACAGTCCTAATTATTAGGACTGTCACAATATTGACAGTCATTCCAATTTGAAGGACTGTCAACTTTATGACCGTTCCAAATAATTAAGATTGTAAAAAAAATTGACAGTCTTTCCTATTGGAAGGATTGTCAATTTTGTTTATAGTCCTAACAAGGAGAAAAAGAATAAGAAGAAGCAGAAGTAGCAACATCAAGGACGGGGTACGGGGGCGGCGCGGGGCGTAGGTGCGGACGCTTGTGGGGTGCTGGGGCTGCGCGGGGTGGACGAGAGCGGGACGGGCGCGTGCCGGGTGCGGGGGCTGCACGGGACGGACGCATGCGAGATGTGGAGGGCTGCGCGCGACGGAGGCGCGCGCACGCGCGCGCGATCCGGCCGGCGATGGCGACAGCAGCAACATCAACAGCAATAGTAACAGCCACCGCGCGCGCGCCTTCGCCTCCGCCCCCGTCTTCCGCCGCCGCCTCCAGCTCCTCCTCCGACGATTGGGGTTGGGGTTGGGGTTAGGGTTAGGATTAGGATTTGGGATTTGAGAATTTGAAGAGAGAGAGTAGAAATTTAGAATGAAGGGTTTTGGAAAGTTTTGGGAGAGTTGGAATGTCCTGAGTAAATTTTGAAATATCCTAAGTAAAAGTTATAAAAAATTGGACTGTCATGAAGTAATGAAATGTTCTATATTGGAGTGGAATGACTTTAGAATTTCCCTATATAAATAAACATTGGCTACTTTATTGAGGCTTTTGATAAGGGCGCTACACATATTACTTGGGGCTAGCCCAATGTAATTTTTCCTAAAATTACAAGTTTGCCACTCTTAAAGTTACTTAGGGCTAGCCCACACCAAGCTATATAAGTGAACAAATTTTCTATTTTAGGCTTTTCACCCTCACTTGAAGAAACTCTCATTCTCCAAGTTTAAACCTAAATTTGAAAATTGATAGTTGTGGTCCCAAGTGGAAGAGAATTTTGCTTTGGTGATTGTCCAACGAATATTCTTCCGGTATGTCTTCGACAAGATACGATGAATAAGTTTTGCGATTGTAAGAAAAAAATTTAGTTTTTTTTACTATTGTAGGAAGAATGCATAAAAATATCTTCGATGACGAAGTCGGATCATGCAATCCATTAAATATGCACTCCAGACGTTCCGAAGCATGTACGGTACGTAAAACGACAACCCTATTTCGACAGTCATCGTGTAAGGACTGTATAAAATTAGATAATCCTATATAAATGTAGGACTGTCAATAATTCAACAGTCCTATATAAATACAGGACTATAAGAATTTCGACAGTCCTATATAAAAGTAGGACTGTCATAATTTTGACAGTCCTATATACTAATATGATTGTCAAAATAGTGACAGTTGTCATGCCCCAGTCCCAAAATACCGAGGGACTAGACACGTGGCAATGGCTAGCAGCACGCACCGATGGACAAACCCAATTTAATGGATCCATCAGGGCATACTTAAGCTGTAAAATCAAGTCTACGATAACATGGCACAACTAATCTCATTCATACAAGAATAAAATATGATCCACAGAATATAAGGAATGTAAATCATCAACTAGTCTCAACAAAGTGCTTCGGAGAACAACCCGATAAAAATCTAATACAATGGTTCAACAGACCAGAATATATTTGACTGAATAAAGTAAATACTGAGCATGAACATAGATGCTCAGGAAAAGTCTTCAGCTAACACCTCATCCTCGGGAGTCGGTACATCTCCTGTATCTGCTCCTGCTGCGGTCCCGTATACCTCGGGATAGATCTCGTCTGCAAATCCTGGGGACATAATCCGAATCCAGGTCCTCAGGGGACATAGCAAGGTACAGATAATACAAGCCAAAATAAATGTAGTGCAGAAAATAAATGAAATAAATAGGGTAAGTATGTAACCATCTATGTGAAAATGCAAGTGAGAGCATCACGAGTACTCAGGCTGAGCCACTACAAGCTCTGTGTCGGGGAGCCGGTAGCGGTAATAACCGGTAATGTGTCTAGCTCTGCTCGAGAGTCTACGACCTCACAATAGTAGAAGATATATATAAAACAGCCTGTAGCCTGTGTGTCTCTCCCCACCGAATGTAACCACGCATCTCATGACCATAACGTCTCATGTCCATGTCGAGCGGGATCATAGCTAATGCAACCAGTCATAAAGTATCTATGAATATAGTATCTCTGTCAAGTCATGTATCCTATACAGAATCACCATGAATATCTCAGAAAGATCCTGTCTCATGAATAGTGTCAAGTGTCCTGGGTTATAGTGTACTTGATAAGACAAGTACGAGAATGTAAAGAGGTCACGAATGTCCATCTCTAGATGATAATACACAACACCGCGTACGGTGTTGGCACCCGACTAATAATCGGACGCTGAGTAAGTCACACGGTCCTAGGTTAAGCATGCACAACAATCACATGAATAAAACAAGAGAATAATATGAATCAATATACTGCAAGTTTGGCAAGGTACACTTGCCTGGGGTTTGAATACCAACAGCTGTCCCTATATCAGTGGATCCTGCAGGTACTCCTCCAAAAGCTGTAATAAACATCACCAACAGTCTCAGAAAATATCAAATAGCTAGAAACGCCTGTCCTTACGTCCGATTTGGACACAAGGGCAAAAAATGACATTTTCGGGTCAAAGCGGGGTCCACATGTGGGCCACTTTGCACCGAAAAGCATGTCAGGGTCAAAGGTCTCCAAATTCGTCAAACTTAGTGTCAACAAGTCAGGAACGATGATACAAACTTAACGGAACTTTCAGAATTAGATTCCGATGAGCCGATCACAAAATTGCCCGTCAAGTGGAGCTTGTGGGGCCCACGATACGCAATTTTGTCAACGTTCTCAGAATCGAACCAAACTTGGGTTACAGGACCAGCGTATTGCTACGAGTCCGATGGCGCAAGTTTCGTCTCGATCCGACGTGTGTACACAAAGTTACAGCGTGTTCCAGGACGGACGGATATAGGGCGTTGTCAGCGGTTACGCGTTGATTCCGCTGTGCACGCACATCCAAATCAACTTCTGTGAAATCCAGCACGTCTGTATCAACGTCGCGCACATTTCGGTAAAGACCGCGTGCGACCAAGTCGTCCCGTTTTGTGGGGCGCACTCAGTTCCTGGGTGAAATAGGGCGTTGGTTTTCCTGTTTTTGGATCGCGGTTTGCGATCACCACAGGACGCGACGCACCGAGCGAGTTACACGGACATCGAGAGGGTTATACAGTCTACGCGACACAACTGACGGAACGGAAATCAGAATCACGAGGAGGAAGAATGGGTTACCTGAACAGGGCTCCGTGAACCAAGAATTCTCGTGTCCTGAACGCCGGATCGTGTCCTGGTCACCGTGTCCGCTGCGTCGGCTCTGCACAGGGTCCGTGTCCGTGTTCGCTGCTAGGGCAGTGTCAGGGGACAGCGGGGTAAACTCGCCGGCGGAGGGCGGCGCGGCCTAGGGCGTTAGGCTACGAGTCGGCGGCGTCGAGCGGTTGGGAGGAGCGGAGAGGGGGAGAAGTTGGCCGAGCAAGGTGGTGCTGGCCGAACGGGGGAGCTCCGAAGTAGGAGGAGGTTGGATGGGGGAGTAACACGGCCGGAGTGGTCGGCATCGGGTGCACAGGTCGGCGGGGGACTGCACAGCCGGTCGGGGAGGACTAAATCAGAGCGGGAAGGCACCATCGGTCGGTCGGGAACAGGCCAGAGCGGGGTGCTCCGCCGGAGCGGGGTCAGCCGCGGGGGGGGGAGAAGCTGCACAGCCGACCGGACGGATCGGGGTGCTGCTGTCGGCAGCAGCCGGCGCACAGCAGCTGGAGTCGGCGAGGACGGTCGGGCCGGAGCAGGCTGCGCAGGCCGGCGGGGCGGACTGCAGCCGAAGCCGCCGCGGGGTCGGCCACAGGCGGGGTTCAGCACAGCCGGTCGAGGTGTCTGGCCGGAGCAGAAGGAACTGCTGCAGACCGGAGTAGGGCGGTGCGGCCTGGCCGGACCGGGGTTGGTCGGTCGGGTGAGTCTCCAGGAAGGAGAAAGGAAGAAGAAGAAGAAGAAGGAAGAAGAAGGAGAAATGAAGAAGGAGGAGTTCGGTTCCCTAGGCAGGAGGAAGGAGGAGAGAGAGAGGGGGTGGGGTTCTCCATGTGTTGGGATTAGGGCCTGCTTGGCTTATTGTGAGGGTGATGGTGATGGTTTTATAGGAAGGGGTGCATTGGATGGAGGGTGTAAATTTGCCCAATTAAAATAGAGGACTAAGATCTCATATGAAGACTTAGTTTCTTCATGTAAAGGAGGGGAGGAAAATGTTGACTACGGTTAACACAAGGTAGGCTCTCCATTTGGTCATGGCCAATAGGGTGAGGGCACCTAAATTAAATAATTGCAACTTAGTTTCTAGGGCTTTTAAAATGTTTCCGGAGTCCAATAAATTCACAGAAAAATATTCTATGTCTGGTTTTCCATTTTACACCATAAAATATTATTTTTATAATATTTTAATATTAATTAACATCATTTAAAAATCATTTAGTCACAAAACATCTTAGTTTTAATTCCAAAAAATTACAGAAAAATGTGAAAAATTGTTTTATAAAATTTAAGAAAATCAGGGTGATTACAATCTACCCAACTTATAAAAATTTCGTCCTCGAAATTAAAATTAAGCCATGGTAGAAGTCAAGGATGGTCTAAGATTTGTATTGGTTAAAATGCAAGGCTAGGTTTAACGGAGTGGACGATGTTGCACGTTGCACATTCCAAAAATTATGAGAGAAATCTATATGAGCGAAAAATCGGTTTTTTCATGTGTCCTGTCAATGATGTGGACACCTAAATACTCTTTTGCATGAAAATGCCCAACCATTGAAATATTGCACAAAGATGGAAATGGAAGATGGGCATGTCTAGGACAAGGGTGTAAAATCTGTAGGAAGGCAGTGACTAGTGAAGTGCTCCAATTATCGAAGCAATGGTAAGGTGCGCCAAGTGATATCATATTGTAAAACTAAATAAAAATATCGTGCTCTATTTCTAAGTGGATTCGAGCTAGCCTCAGTCTCACTATCTAAGCCAAGTAGGTCAAATTCTTAGGTGAGGGGGTTTCACAATCCAGCCAACTTAAGACAATGTCGTCCTCAAATTAAAATAAGGCATAGTCTGTTAATCTTTCATGTATATAAGGCAAGTCAATCACAATCTCCTTGCGATAATTAAAATCCTAATCATATCCATTGCAATCACTTCAAGGTTAAGCTGACCACTGTTCCAATCAAAATTCAACCTATGGTTATCTCTTCTCGCTTTTTCAAATTATCCATATCCAAATTTAAATTAAATCCATAAACATCTTCAAGATTTAAATACGCAATTAAATTTTACCTCATGATCTCTAACTACCATAATCTCCCTTAGAAGTAGTTTGAGTCCGATATTATTTCCATTTTCACTTATAAAATTTTGTATGCTTCAACTCTTTAAATTCCATTCACATCCTCATTATTTCAAATAGGTCGTCCAACCAAAATTTTAATTCTTAATTCAAATCATCAAATTAAAAAATAATTTAAATGCAGTCCACCAATGTTCAAGTCTGAAATTCAATATTTATCCTCTAAATTCAAATTGATGATTTTATCTTCATTATTCAAAATTTAAATCATGTACCTAAGGTATAAATATTGGGTCCTCAATATCAAGATTTTAAAATTCATTGATCCTCATCATCTTAGCCATTCTTCTAAAATTCTCAAAATTTAAAATGGCTTGAACCTCTCCTAATCTAATCTTACTCGATCACAGTCTAAAAGAATTTCCTCTCGAGTTGACAATGCACTGCTACCCAACTTAGAATTTATCTATCTATCACATAAGGCTATATACCTTAAGAAAATATTCCTTAATATGTTTACTCATGTCATTCAATCCTCAAAACTTCAATGCCAATTATATCATAGATGATATATCCTTAATTACGGAAGAATAATCCTCAAGTATGTGATCGGCCTATGGGGTATATCTAGTACTCTCTGTGTATCAAACTTTATACCCAGCACGAGGTTTCGTCTTTCCGAAATAAGGGAAGACGAAGATCAATAATAAGTAGTTCAAGGGGAAAGGTAATAGAATAGAAGTATCGGGATCAAGACATTTAGAGAATTCAAATGGGAATTGTCAAGGCAGTTGTGGATTGAAATCCTATTTTGGTAATTCCTATTTATATGCTCCCATTAGTACCGTTATGTAACCGATACGATCTGCTCAGACATGTCTAGAGGGCAAGTTCATTCGTCTACTAATCCCTAGATATCTCAATCCATGCAAAGTAGCGTTATGAAGGGCGAATCAAGCACACTATGGTTGATCAGACCGTAATACACTGATTCTGAAATATATTATTGTGGGCCTCCCCAATAATACATATGTCATGAACAAGCTCGATAAAGAATAAGCTTGCAAAACTAGGCTATAAAATAGCAGCATAAGTAAAGGTAGTATATAAAATATAAGTACGCCAGATGATGATGAAAGGAGGTACAAATTATTCAAGTTCACAAAACAAACAAAATAAGCAACAATAATAAAAGACTCTACAATCTCTACAGTTATCATACAACTTCCTTGTCTAAGTCGCTAGTCGACCAAACAGGGGCAAGGACCTCTAACTTCTATTGTCTGAATAAACACTGTCATATTTTGCTAGTATACAATTAATGTCATCCAATTACACTACCCAACTTATAAGAATTAAACTAGTACCGTAACAGTCTTAAGAGGATCCTGCAAAATAACCTTGCACATGTAAATAAAACAGAAACTCTTATTAGGGTATATGAGGAAAGATCTTGGTACTCTTTAGGGTCTCTTATGGTATCATGCAAGTAATGGTTATCTTAAGTCTTAATCATAGTGCTCATAGAACACAAGTATCAATAGCGAGAATGGAAAGGTTACTGGTCTCAAGGGAAAGGGAATATAACTCGTATCGAGGTGGGGGTACAAATTACATGATTTAACACTAAGGATAATCATCAGGTCACAATCTACAAGATTAACTCAACTTATCGATTTCTAACTACCAAGCACAAAATTTTCAAATTTAAGACTACAGCTATAATCCTAGCAAACTATGGGTCCTTAACAAGGAATAAAATTACTTGGCCTACTATCAGAAGTATCAGGTGGTACGAATTGAAAGACGGAGGAAAGAAGAACATATTTTAGTCGTTGCGCATTAGCGAACGTTTAAGGTCGCAGATGAACAACATAGGAAATTGAAATATGGGGCTCTAGATAATATCATGGTTTCCTAAGGTGAAGGTGGCGAGCAATTCTCCGTGTTTGAGGTATGATCTCAAGGGAAATGTCATACTCGTTGCTCTGGGCTTCCTGAGGTACCGTCTGCTAATATCACAACATGAACCTATATCTTAACACTATCTCACTATGCACTTTAGGTTCAGTCCTAACATTCGATCTTAGATTTCTATTGGTTCCTCAAAACTGGGGTCAGCCACTAGGGTCAACCATTATGGTAAAACTTCTAACTAACTCTAGTAGTGTCTATACTACTCTCAAGTCTTCATAATACATCAGGGGGTAATGGTAAACCAATTCTAGAGATAAGGAATTCTAGGGTTCACTAGATATTCTAAACTTAGTGGGGTGTCAACACTCTAGTGGTACTCTTAATAGGAAGGTTACCCTACTTATCATTCTATCAACAGGGACTTCTATATTCTAGGAGAAGGCTATACTCAAGGAACTAATAGGAAAGTACATGAATCAAGCAGGATGCAATTTATCCGATTGGAATGGATTGGAAGGAGGATGATTCATAGTCAGTGTGGATGAGATCCTATACTCTAATCCTAGGTGCAGGCTTGCTAAGTCCCTAAGTTGAAACCGAACAATTTAGTTGTAGACCTGCATGGGCCACCACAAAAACCATGTCACGCCCCAGTCCCAAAATACCGAGGGACTAGACACGTGACAATGGCCAGCAGCACGCACCGATGGACAAACCCAATTTAATGGATCCATCAGGGCATACTTAAGCTGTAAAATCAAGTCTACGACAACATGGCACAACTAATCTCATCCATACAAGAATAAAATATGATCCACAGAATATAAGGAATGTAAATCATCAACCAGTCTCAACAAAGTACTTCGGGGAACAACCCGATAAAAATCTAATACAATGGTTCAACATACCAGAATATAAATGACTGAATAAAGTAAATACTGAGCATGAATATGGATGCTCAGGAAAAGTCTTCAGCTAACACCTTGTCCTCGGGAGTCGGTACATCTCCTGTATCTTCTCCTGCTGCGGTCCCGTATACCTTGGGATAGATATTGTCTACAAATCCTGGGGACATAATCCGGATCCAGGTCCTCAGGGGACATAGCAAGGTACAGATAATACAAGCCAAAATAAATGTAGTGCAGAAAATAAATAAAATAAATAGGGTAAGTATGTAACCATCTATGTAAAAATGCAAGTGAGAGCATCACGAGTACTCAGGCTGAGCCACTGCAAGCTCTGTGTCGGGGAGCCGGTAGCGGTAATAACCGGTAATGTGTCTAGCTCTGATCGAGAGTCTATGACCTCACAATAGTAGAAGATATATATAAAATAGCCTGTAGCCTGTGTGTGTCTCCCCACCCAATGTAACCACGCATCTCATGACCATAACGTCTCATGTCCATGTCGAGCGGGATCATAGCTAATGCAACCAGTCATAAAGTATCTATGAATATAGTATCTCTGTCAAGTCATGTATCCTATACAGAATCACCATGAATATCTCAGGAAGATCCTGTCTCATGAATAGTATCAAGTGTCCTGGGTTATAGTGTTGTCACGCCCCAGTCCCTAAAATACGTAGGACTAGGACACGTAAGCATGCCAGCCGTATGGATATGGCAACTCCAATATATGGAAACCAAATCCATACGTACGCTGTAATATGAATATAAAATCCACAAGTGGTATAAAATGTAATACAAGTCACAGGGTAAAATCTAAATCTCATCCACCAAAATCACATAGAAATAAATAACCAGTATCTATGAAACTAGATCTCAATAAGAAGTATCTAAGGATGATAGTTGGATGGAAACAAATCCACTACCAACTCGAATATAAGAGCAAATACAATATGAGTACAACACCACAACACAATATAAGAATACCAGCTATCCATCACAGCTCGAAGAGAAGACATCCTCGGATCACATGTAACCATCCAAATCTGCGCTCCTGCAAATACTCAAGAAAAGATACACCTGGCAGCGGACCAGGTCCTCAGAGGGACGTAACAAGATACAGAAAATACGAGCCAATTTGAATACAGTAAACATGCATATGGTTTGAAAATAAATAAGTACGCTGTACAAGACAATCTATATGAATGCAAATGAGGACAACTTTTCGACGTATGGGCAAGGGTAGGCTACTCGATCTACCTCATAACTCACACACACGTCAATGGACATCAGAAATCGACATACCGCGGGGGTAGCGACCAGCGAGACTCCAGAAATCGACATACCGCGGGGGTAGCGACCAGCGCGACACACGCCCGTAGTGCGAGCTATATACTACGGTTTACCAGAGTGGTTAAAAGCCCATACGCCTAATAATTGTCCTCTATGATACTAAGTGTCATGTGTGTGTCAACATATCTAATACATAGTAATGACTGAAAGAAAACTACACATGCAAAAAATATACAGAATGCAATAAATAAACAGAAATATAAATAGCATGCAAAGTACTGTAAACAATTTGGCAAGGTATCTTGCTTGGGGTCCTGCTGCTAGTATGAATCAGAGTCCAAGTCACAGTCCAAATAGCCTATGTATTACAAATTTATCACGTCAAAAGATAATTTATTTTAATTTATTTAATTCTAGAATAATTACTCTAAAATTCTATTTTAATCTTATTATTCTGATTTTTATGTTAATTCCTAAATTTTGTCCAAAAAAAACTGAATTTTATCAACTCGAAACTCATGGCACGCAAATCGAGGCGATATATTGACCAAAAAGTCAATCGATACAAACTCGACTTTTATGCATGATTTCCTGTAGATTTCAGCATAAAAAACATACTAGAATTTACGGCTCGTCCGAATTCAAATTCGTTTGGGAATTAAGGCACATACAAATTTTGTATTGTGCACCGATGGTTAAATTCTAACCTAGAAGTTTTACAAAATTAACAGTATATAAATACTTCAAAATAAATTCTGAGAAAAATATATGTCTATGATCTCGATATTAGCTTTCCGAAACTTTAAATGGTTCATGATTCTGATTCCTGGTTCTCCCGGAATCGCAAAAACATTGAAACACGTCTATTTTCGGACATACTGTGCTCTACAAATTTTCCAGAATTTAATACTCATAATTTCGTAAAAACTTTTATACAATAAGAAATCTAACCTCAATATCGTTGTAACAAAAAAAACTAGGCCTCGTTTGGAGTCCGGAGCTAGGAGATATCGTCCTTTTAATTCGTCATAACTAGTAGAAAATGAGGCTGAATTTATGACGAATTTTGACTATTTTTGGACGAAAAAGAGAGGAATTTTGGGATGTGGTATTTATAATGATGGAGACTACTTAATTAAATACAACTAGGATTGGTTAATTTGGATAGGATTATGATGAATTTAAATAAGGATAGGATATGCAAGAAGTTGATTTCCTAGTAGGTTCAGGATTTGAATTAACTTAAAGTAGAGTTTGAATCTATCTCAATAATTTATAATCTTGAATATAATTAAATATAATACAAATAATTTATAAAATCTTATTAATATCTATTAACACTAAATTAGCATCTATCTAATATTAAGACTATATATATCCAAATAAATCCTAATTAATTTCAAAAAAATCTAAAATAACCTAAAAATGATTCTAAATAAATATTTATATAAGTAAATATATCATAAAATTTATTTTCTAATTAACTAAGAGAATACTCTAAAAAAATCAATAATTAAAATAAACTATAATAAATGTAATAATATAAATTACACACAAAATACCTATTTTGGGTGAGGGAGTTTACAAGTATACTTGATAAGACAAGTAAGAGAATGTAAAGAGGTCACGAATGTACATCTCTAGATGACAATACACAACACCGCGTACGGTGTTGGCATCCGACTAATAATCGGACGCTGAGTAAGTCACACGGTCCTAGGTTAAGCATGCACAACAATCACAGGAATAAAACAAGAGAATAATATGAATCAATATACTGTAAGTTTGGCAAGGTACACTTGCCTGGGGTTTGAATACCAACAGCTGTCCCTGTATCAGTGGATCCTGCAGGTACTCCTCCAAAAGCTGTAATAAACATCACCAACAGTCTCAGAAAATATCAAATAGCTAAAAACGCCTGTCCTTACGTCCGATTTGGACACAGGGGCAAAAAATGACATTTTCGGGTCAAAGCGGGGTCCACATGTGAGCCACTTTGCACCGAAAAGCATATCAGGGTCAAAGGTCTCCAAATTCGTCAAACTTAGTGTCAACAAGTCAGGAACGATGATACAAACTCAACGGAACTTCCAGAATTGGATTCCGATGAGCCGATCACAAAATCGCCCGTCAAGTGGAGCTTGTGGGGCCCACGATACGCGATTTTGTCAATGTTCTCAGAATCGAACCAAACTTGGGTCACAGGACCAGCGTATTGCTACGAGTCCGATGGCGCAAGTTTTGTCTCGATCCGACGTGTGTACACAAAGTTACAACGTGTTCCAGGACGGAAGGATACATGGCGTTGTCAACGGATACGCGTTGATTCCGCTGTGCACGCACATCCAAATCAACTTCTGCAAAATCCTGCACGTCCGTATCAATGTCGCGCACATTTCGGTAAAGACCGCGTGCGACCAAGTCGTCCCGTTTGGCGGGGCGCACTCAGTTCCGGGGTAAAACTGGGCGTTGATTTTCCTGTTTTTGGATCGCGGTTTGCGATCACCATAGGACGCGACGCACCGAGCGAGTTACACGGGCATCGAGAGGGTTATACAGTCTATGCGACACAACTGACGGAACGGAAATCGGAATCACGAGGAGAAAGAACGGGTTACCTGAACAGGGCTCCGTGAACCAAGAATTCTCGTGTCCTGAACGCCGGATCGTGTCCTGGTCACCGTGTCCGCTGCGTCGGCTCTGCACAGGGTCCGTGTCCGTGTTCGCTGCTAGGGCAGTGTCAGGAGACAGCGGGTAAACTCGCCGGCAGAGGGTGGCATGGCCTAGGGCGTTGGGCTGCGAGTCGGTGGCATCGAGCGGCTGGGCGGAGCGGAGAGGGGGAGAAGTTGGCCGAGCAAGGTGGTGCTGGCCGAACGGGGGAGTTCCGAAGTCGGAGGAGGTTGGATGGGGGAGTAACACGGCCGGAGTGGTCGGCATCGAGTGCACAGGTCGGCGGGGGACTGCACAGCCGGTCGGGGAGGACTGAATCAGAGCGGGGAGGCACCATCGGTCGGTCGGGAACAGGCCGGAGCGGGGTCAGCCGCGGGGGGGGGGGGGAGAAGCTGCACAACCGACCGGACGGATCGGGGTGTTGTTGTCGGCAGCAGCCGGCGCACAGCAGCTAGAGTCGGCGAGGACGGTCGGGCCGGAGCAGGCTGCGCAGGCCGGCGGGGCAGACTGCAGCCGAAGCCGTCGCGGGGTCGGCCACAGGCGGGGGTCAGCACAGCCGGTCGAGGCGTCTAGCCGGAGCGGGAGGAACTGCTGCAGACCGGAGTAGGGCGGTGCGGCCTGGCCGGACCGGAGTTGGTTGGTCGGGTGAGTCTCTAGGAAGGAGAAAGGAAGAAGAAGAATAAGGAAGAAGGAGAAATGAAGAAGGAGGAGTTCGGTTCCCTAGGCAGGAGGAAGGAGGAGAGAGAGAGGGGGTGGGGTTCTCCATGTGTTGGGATTAGGGCCTGCTTGGCTTATTGTGAGTGTGATGGTGATGGTTTTATAGGAAGGGGTGCATTGGATGGAGGGTGTAGATTTGCCCAATTAAAATAGAGGACTAAGATCTCATATGAAGACTTGGTTTCTTCATGTAAAGGAGGGGAGGAAAATGTTGACTACGGTTAACACAAGGTAGGCTCTCCATTTGGTCATGGCCAATAGGGTGAGGGCACCTAAATTAAATAATTGCAACTTAGTTTCTAGGGCTTTTAAAATATTTTCGGAGTCTAATAAATTCACAAAAAAATATCCTATGTCCGGTTTTCCATTTTACACCATAAAATATTATTTTTATAATATTTTAATATTAATTAACATTATTTAAAAATTATTTAGTCACAAAACATCTTAGTTTTAATTCCCAAAAATTACAGAAAAATGTGAAAAATTATTTTATAAAATTTAAGAAAATCAGGGTGATTACAACAGTCCTGGATCTTAAAGACTAAATTATTTGAAGTGCCAATTATATAAAGTTATTAATTTTTATATTATTTTATATTGGTTATAGGACCAACCTTGTACAGATGTTGTGGTACATCCTGCTATTGGGGTTGATGTGGATGATATATTCTCAACGGATATTCAATTTGCAACCGAGGAAGAAGCATTATATTGGTGCAGAGAAGTTGGAAGACGACATAACATAGTAATTGTCATTGCAAGATCGATCAGATCTCGGCCGGACCAAAAATATGTAGAGCTTGGGTGCGAAAGAGGAGGTGTTTTTAGGGAGCATCATAAAAAAAGGGTGTTGTTGAAAAAAAATCCCTAAGAAAAATGTTGGGACTAGAAAATGTGGTTGTCCATTTAAGATGTTGATTGTAAAAGTAGAAGATGTGAAGTGGATAATCGATGTTAAGAATGGAAGACACAATCATCCTATTCCAGGGACACTTACGGGTCATGCCTACGTGGAACGGTTGAAGGAGGATGAGAAAAAGTTGGTTGAAGAATTGTTCCTTTCCGGAGTTGCACCGAAACAAATTTATTCTGCAGTGCTGTCACGCCCCAGTCCCAAAATACGTAGGACTAGGAACACTTAAGCATGCAGGCTGTATGGATATAGCAACTCCAATATATGGAAACCAAAATCCACACGTACGATGTAATATGAATATCAATCCATAAGTGGTATAAACATATGTCACAAATCACAGGGTATAATCTAAATCTCATCCACGAAAATCAAATATAAATAAATAACCAGTGTCCATGAAACTAGATCTCAATGTAAGTATCTACGGATGATAGTTGGATGGAAACAAATCCACTACCAACTCGAATGGAAAAGTACAACACAATAAACACAATATAAGAATACCAGCTAACGACCACGGGCTCGAAGAGAAGACATCCTTGAAACATATGTAACCATCCGAATCTGAGCTCCTGCAAATACTCAAGAACAGATACACCTGAAAAGGGACCAGGTCCTCAGAGGGACGTAACAAGATACATAGAAGCAAGCCAATTTGAATACAGTAAACATACAATATAGATGGAAAATATATATGTACGGTGTACAAGATAATCTATATGAATGCAAATGAGGATAACTTTTCGACATATGGGCAAGGGTAGGCTACTAGATCTAAGCCTCACAACTCACACACCCGTCTAGAACATCATCAGCCGACATACCGCGGGGGTAGCGACCCTCGTGACTCCATCAATCAACATACCGCGGGGGTAGCGACCATCGGACACGACCACTATAGTGCGTTCTAGTGACTACAATGTTACCAGAGTGGTTAAAGCCCATACGCCTACTGATTGTCCTCTATGATACTAAGTGTCCAGTGTGTGTCAACATATCTAATATATAGTAATGACTGAAAGAAACTACATATGCAATAAATATACAGAAATGCAATAAATATATAGAAATATACTAAGCATGCAAAATACAGTAAGCAATTTAGCAAGGTATCTTGCCTGGTAAGAAAGCTGCAAGGTGTAATGTCCAGAAGTCAAGCACACAGGATCAGAAGCTATGGTCTCAGAAAAAATGTCTCTGGATGCTGAAATAGATATCACCAACATTTCCAGAATAAGCAAAATAGCTAGAAAATACTTCCCTTTCGTCCAATTTGGACACAGGGGCAAAACGTAATTTCGGATAAAAGTGGGTTCCATGTGTGGCCCACTTTGTACCGAAAAATGTGCCAAGGGTAACAGTCTTTAAATGGGACAAATTATAGGTCAAACAACTCTAGATGTCAATATGAACCCAACGGTATGTCCAAATGTGGATTCCGATGGGCCGAACACAAATTTTCTCAAAAAGTCAACCATGGGCCCGCCAATTGGCGACTTGGTCAACTGTCTCAGAATTGCGTGAAAATTGGGTCACAGGACCAGCGTGTTACCACGAGTCCAGTGGCACAAGTTTCGTCACAATCTGACGAGCGTGCACAAAATGCGCGCGACTTTAACAAAAGTTGCGACACGAGATTTGTCCGCGGATACGGGCTGATTCCGGCACGCACACGCGTCCGAATCAGTTTTTGCGAACTCTCACGTGTCCGGTTATGCAGCACGCACCATTTGGTATACTTGGTACACGGCAGGGCGGTCCCGTTTGGCGGGGCACGCTCCGTTTCACAACTTTTTAAAATCTGGAAAAGTGTGTTCGCGGGATTTTCCAACGAATTTAATTCTGTCTACAGCAGTTAATAATCTAGGGTTATTTAACAGAAATTAAACTAGGTCAAGTGTTCTACGCATACCAAAAAGAATTATTGAATTTGGATCTCTGTGGTGGGAGATACGAACTCGGAACCATGGGTGATCACCGCAGTTTTTTGCGATCCCAGAATTTGGTCTATTTCTGCCAACTTTGGCGCTGTTTTCGCCTATGGTTACGCGTTGTTCGAGGTCTATTATCACACAGATATGGAAGAGGATTAAGGGGTGAGCATACCGATGAAGACGGAATGGCGTTTGGTTGAGCGAGGCGACGAAAAACAACTCCGGAACGCAGGTACCTCGCTGCGGAATTCTGCAGTGCGCGGGGTCGCGGTCGTCGGTTTGGACGGACTGGCGGGGTTCTTCGGCTGCGGTGGCGGCGCTCTCTAGGTCTAGATGGGAAGAGGAAGGGTTTGGATGATTTAGGTTTAGGATTTTATTGAAATAGAATATATATATATATATATATATATATATATATATATATATATATATATAAGAAGAGAGAGAAGGGGGTTTGGTTAATTAGTCACGGGGGGGGGGGGGGTCCGTTGGTTTTTTGCTGTTGTTTGCAATAGGGCGGGTCTGCTGGTTTGCAAGCAAAGGGCTTGCTGCTACTTATTAGCAAGGGGCGGCTGCACTTTACAATGGGCGGGTGTTGCTAAGGGAATAGGTAGTTTAGTTAAGGTAGTATGGCTTTAATAGTTATTAATAGTATTTTATTTAATTTTATTTAATTTTTTTTCTTTTCTTTTCTTTTCTTTTCTTTTATATTTTTTTCTTTCTTTAAAATATATATGTATATATATATATTTATATATACGTATATACTCATAGGAAAAAAATCTAGAATTACACTAATACATAACATTAAGCTAGCAACTGCTCAAGGGGTCTCCTACATGAAATAAATTCGAAAAAATTCATAATTGCTCCACAAATATCCTAAATGCACATACATATATAAATACATAGAAAAATTCTAAAAAATATATTTGTGCACACCATTAAGCTAGCAACTGTCCAAAGGGTCTCCTACATAGAATAAATTCGAAAAAATTCCTAATGGCCCCATAAGTCCCCTAAGTGCACCAACACCTAAAATAAAATTTAATAAAAATCTATTTCTCCTAATTAGCCACTAATTACTACAATTAAATTAATAATTAATAAAAAAAAATTATACGATTTTTAGGATTAGGGGTCTTACATTCTACCCAACTTATAAAAATTTCGTCCTCGAAATTAAAATTAAGCCGCGGTAGAAAGTCAAGGATGGTATAAGATTTGCATTGTTTAAAATGCAAGGCCAGGTTTAAAGGATGTGGGCGATGTTGCGCGTTGCACATCCCAAAAATTCATAGAAAAATCCACATGAGCGAAAAATAGTTTTTTTTTCATGTGTCATGTCCAATGGTGTGGACACATAAATGCTCTTTTGCATAAAAGCGCCCAACAATTGGAAAATTGCACAAAGATGAGAATTGGATGATGGGCACATCTAGGATAAGGGTGTGGAATTTGTAGGAAGGCAATGGCTAGTGTAGTGCTCCAATTATCGGAGCACGATAAGGTGCACTAAGTGATATAATTATTACAAAATTAAATAAAATATCGTGTTCTATCTCTAACTGGACTCAATCTAACCTTAGTCTCACTATCTCAGCCAAGTAGGTCTAATTTTGGGTGAGAGGTTCACAATCTACCGAACTTAAAATTTGTCCATCTATCACCTAAGGCTATACATCTAGGAAAACTATTCCTTAAATTATTTAATCATGTTATTCAATCCTCAAAGTTTTAACACCGAACATATCACCTATGATATGCCCTTAATCAATTATAAAAGAGAGTCACTAAGTCATATGATTAGCCTTATGGGAAATATCTAGTACTATCAGTGGGTCAACTTATACCAAGCACGAGGTTTCGTCTTTCCGAAATAAGGGAAGACGGAGAGCAATAATAAAGAATTCAAGGTGAAGGTGATAGAATACAAGTACTAGGTTCAAAGAGATTAAAGAATTCGAAAAGAGAGTTGTTAGGACAGTTGTGGATTGAAATCCTATTTTTGGTAATTTCTTATTTACATGCTCGTATCAGTACAGTTATGTAACCGATACGATATGTCAGACATGTCTAGGGGCAAGTATATTCGTCTACTACCATATATCTCAATCCACGTAAAGTAGTTATGCGAAGAGCGAACCAAGCGCACTAAGGTTAGCTAGACCTTAATACACCAATTCTGATTAGGCAATTGTATCATTGTGTGCACCCAATAATACATATGTCATGAGCAAGCTCGATGAAAGAATAAGCTTGCAAAAACTAGGCTATAATAGCAGCATAAGTCAAGGTTGTACAGCAACATAAATACGCTGGATTATGATGAAAGAAGGTACATAACAATTCAAGTTCACAAAAGATAAGAATCCATAATCTCTACAGTGGTCATACTAATTCCTTGTCTAAGTCGATAGTCGACAAAGTAGGGGTATAGCCTCTAAGTTCTACAGTCTGAAAAAAAATACTGTCGTCCTAAGCTAGCATACAGTTAATGTTGTTCAATTATACTTCAATAATAGGTCAAAAGACTATGTAATACTATGTTGTGAGGTATACTACCCAACTTATAACAATAAACTAGTACTGTAATTATCTTAAGGATACTGTAGAAACTCCTGTTAAGGTCTACGAGAAGGGGTCTTGGTACTTATTAGGGTATCCTCTTTCATTACACAGGTCATGGTCGTCCTAAGTCTTAGTCTTAGTGCAAGTGTCAATAGTAAGAATGGAACAGTTACTGGCCTTCAAGGGGAAAGGGGGATATAACTCGTATTGAGGTGGGGTACATATTACGCAATTTAAAACTAAGGGATAAGCACCAAGTCTCAATCTACAAGAATAGCTTAAACCATCAAGTCCTAACTACTAAGCACACAATTTCAAAATTTAACATTAACCACTATAATCCCAGCAACTATATGTTCTTAACACAGAATAAATCACCTGGCCTACAATCAGAAGTGTCAGATGGCACGAGTTGAAAGATGAAGAATAGAGGAACAAAATTTAGTCGTCACGCAATTAGCGAACGCTAAGGTCGCAAAGGAACAATATATGAAATTAAAATAGAGGGCTCTAGGTAGCATCATAGTTTTCTAAGAGGGAGTGGTATGCTAGTTGCTATGTTCGAGGTATGATTAAGGAAAAAATGTTGTTCACAATCCTCTAGGCTTCCTAAGGTGCTGTCTACTAATAATAAGACAATGATCTAAGTTTATAGTTCTCCAATACTTATCTAACTCTGAAGGTTAGGTTCAGTCCTAATATTCAATTTTAGTTTTCTATTAGTTCCTCAATACTAGGGTCAAACATTATGGTAAAACTTCTAACTAACTCTAGTAGCATCTATACTACTCTCAAGTCTTCATAATACATCAGGGGATAATGGTAAACCAATTCTAGAGATAAGAAATTCTAGGGTTCACTAGATATTCTAAAATTAGTGGTGTGTCTATATTCTCGTTGTATTCTTAATAGGTGTGCTACCCTAATTATCATCCTAATAACAGGGGTTCCTATATTCTAGCAGAAGGCTATACTCAAAGAACTATTAGGGAAGTACAGGAATCAAGCAGGATACAATTATCCAAATAAAACAGATAGGAGGAAGATGAATCATAGTCAATTGTGGATGAGATCATATACTCTAGTCCTAGGTGCAGGCTTGTTCAGTACAATAGCGTAACCGAGACAATATGCTCTCGACCTGCATGGACCACCACAAAAACATGTCACGCCCCAATCCCAAAATACGTAGGACTAGGAACACGTAAGCATGCCAGCCGTATGGATATGACAACTCCAATATATGGAAACCAAAATCCACACGTACGCTGTAGTATGAATATCAATCCACAAGTGGTATAAACATATACAAATCACAGGGTATAATCTAAATCTCATCCACGAAAATCAAATATAAATAAATAACCAGTGTCTATGAAACTAGATCTCAATGTAAGTATCTAAGGATGATAGTTGGATGGAAACAAATCCACTACCAACTCGAATGGAAAAGTATAACACAATAAACACAATATAAGAATACCAGCTAACGACCACGGGCTCGAAGAGAAGACATCCTCGAAACATATGTAACCATCCGAATATGCGCTTCTGCAAATACTCAAGAACAGATACACCTGGAAAGGGACCAGGTCCTCAGAGGGACGTAACAAGATACATAGAAGCAAGCCAATTTGAATACAGTAAACATGCAATATAGATGGAAAATATATAAGTATGCTGTACAAGATAATCTATATAAATGCAAATGAGGACAACTTTTTGACGTATGGGCAAGGGTAGGCTACTCGATCTAAGCCTCACAACTTACACACCCGTCTAGAACATCATCAGCCGACATACCGCGGGGGTAGCGACCCTCGTGACTCCATCAATCGACATACCGCGGGGGTAGCGACCATCGGACACGACCACCATAGTGCGTATTAGTGACTACGGTGTTACCAGAGTGGTTAAAGCCCATACGCCTACTGATTGTCCTCTATGATACTAAGTGTCCAGTGTGTGTCAATATATCTAATATATAGTAATGACTGAAAGAAACCACACATGCTATAAATATACAAAAATGTAATAAATATACAAAAATATACTAAGCATGCAAAATACTGTAAGCAATTTGGCAAGGTATCTTGCCTGATAAGAAAGCTGCAAGGTGTAATGTCCAAAAGTCAAGCACACAGGATCAGAAGCTATGGCCTCAGAAAAATGTCTCCGGATGCTGAAATAGATATCACCAATGTTCCCAAAATAAGCAAAATAGCTAGAAAGTACTTCCCTTTCGTTCAATTTGGATACAGGGGCAAAACGGTAATTTCGGATAAAAGTGGGGTCCACGTATGGCCCACTTTGCACCAAAAAATGTGCCAAGAGTAACAGTCTTTAAATGAGACAAATTATAGGTCAAACAATTCTATATGTCAATATGAACCCAACGGTATGTCCAAATGTGAATTCCGATGGGCCGAACACAAATTTGCTCAAAAAGTCAACCGTGGGGCCCGCCAATTGGCGACTTGGTCAACTATCTCAGAATTGTGTAAAAATTAGGTCACAGGACCAGCGCGTTACCACGAGTCCAGTGGCACAAGTTTCGTCGCAATCTGACGAATGTACACAAAATACGCACGACTTTCACAAAAGTTACGATACGGAGTTTGTTCGCGGATACGGGCTGATTCCGGCACGCACACGCGTCCGAATCAGTTTCTGCAAACTCCCACGTGTCCGGTTATGCAGCACGCACCGTTTGGTATACTTGGTACACGGCGGGGCGGTCCCGTTTGGTGGGACGCGCTCCGTTTTACAACTTTTGGAAATCTGGAAAAGTGTGTTCGCGGGGTTTTCCAACGAATTTAATTATGTCTACAGCAGTTAATAATCTAGGGTTATTTAACATAAATTAAACTAGGTCAAGTGGTCTATTCATACCAAAAAGAATCATCGAATTTGGATCTCTGTGGTGGGAGATACGAACTCGGAACCATGGGTGATCACCGCAGTTTTCTGCGATCCCAGAATTTGGTCTATTTCTGCCAACTTTGGCGCTGTTTTCGTCTATGGTTACGCGTTGTTCGAGGTCTATTATCATACAGATATGGAAGAGGGTTAAGAGGTGAGGATACCGGTGAAGACGGGATGGCATTTGGTTGAGCGAGGCGACGGAAAATAACTCCGGAACGCAGGTACCTCGCTGCAGAATTCTGCAGTGCGCGGGGTCGCGGTCGTCGGTTTGGATGGCCTGGCGGGGTTCTCCGGCAGCGGTGGCAGCGCTCTCTAGGTCTATATGGGAAAAGGAAGGGTTTGGATGATTTAGATTTAGGGTTTTATTGAAATAGAATATATATATATATATATATATATATATATAAGAAGAGAGAGAAGGGGGTTTGGTTAATTTGTCGCGGCGGGGGGGGGGGGGGTTCCGTTGGTTTTTTGATGTTGTTTGCAATAGGGCGGGTCTGCTGGTTTGCTAGCAAAGGGCTTGCTGCTACTTATTAGCAAGGGGCTGGGCGGGTGTTGCTAAGGGAATAGGTAGTTTAGTTAAGGTAGTATGGCTTTAATAGTTATTAATAGCTTTTTTTTCTTTTTTTTCTTTTCTTTTATATTTTTTTTCTTTCTTTAAAATATATATATGTATATATATATTTATATATACGTATATACTCATAGGAAAAAAATCTAGAATTACACTAATACATAACATTAAGCTAGCAACTGCTCAAGGGGTCTCCTACATGAAATAAATTCAGAAAAATTCATAATTGCTCCATAAATCCCCTAAATGCACATACAAATATAAATACATAAAAAAATTCTAAAAAATATATTTGTGCACACCATTAAGCTAGCAACTGTCCAAAGGGTCTCCTACATGGAATAAATTCGAAAAAATTCCTAATGGCCCCATAAGTTCCCTAAGTACACCAACACCTAAAATAAAATTTAATAAAAATCTATTTATCCTAATTAGCCACTAATTACTTCAATTAAATTAATAATTAATAATAAAAAATTTATATGATTTTTAGGATTAGGGGTCTTACACGTGCGACAAAAAGAAGATAGGAACAAGTCTACCATGAGGACCATCTATAATAGTTTGGCCAGAGCAAAATATAATAGTATGAAAGAAAGAATGGCGATGCAGCAAGTATTGAAGTTGCTTAGGGAGCATCACTACATGGAGTACCATAGAAGACATCCACAAACTGATGAACTCCTTTCGTTGTTTTGTGCTTATCCTAATTGCACACACTTGGCTCGGTCCTTCGCAGACGTGTTGATCCTTGATTGTACATAAAAGACCAACAAGTTCAAGATACATCTTTTTTACGTTGTTGGGTTTACGTCTACGGGAAAAACATTGACAGTCGCTTTTTGTTTTATGAAGAGTGAGACAGTAGAGGATTACACATGGGCATTGAGGAAACTACAATCCCTTTACACAGGTTACAAAGAGTCCTCTGTTTTTGTTACCGACAGAGAATATGCGCTGATAAATGCTATAGATATTGTATTTCCTCATGCGCATAGACTACTATGTACTTGGCATATAAATCAAAATATCCAAGCTCATTGCAAGAGAAAATTTGAAAATATGGACGGTAAAATCGACATGCTTCGCTTCGAAGAATTCTACAGTGATTGGAGTCTTGTATGGCGAGCAAGTACTACAGACAGCTACGACACAACATGATACATGTTCCAACAAAAGTATGAGACGAGTAACCCGACATGCATATCTTATATCAAAGATACTTGGCTAGAACCACATAAAGAGCAATTCGTCTTAGCATGGACGAACATGGTAAAGCATTATGGCACAATCACTACGAACCGGGTCGAAGGATCACACTCAAGTTTAAAAAGATATCTACGGTCATCGGTCGGTAATTTTGTCTCCGTTTGGCAATCGATTCATTTGATGATTATTTCCACGGTGAACGAGATTATAGCATCATTTTAGGATGGTTTAATCCATGTAGTATCTCACAAGGCCTTGGGCTTATTGTTTGAGGAGATTGGTAGGTCGAAGTCGGTTGGTTATGATCCCGAGGTTTGCAGTTGTTCATATCGACATTCACTCAGACATCCTTGTGCACATGAGATTAACGAATATCGTCGTGAATCTATACCTATTCCAATAGATGTTGTTGATCAAAGTTGGAGACAGCTGTCGATAATGCCGACGGTGGAAGTTCAAGATAATTTCTTTTCTTTGTCACAAGTAAAACTCCTGCACACAAGGTGGTGTGTCGCATCAGAATCGGAGAGAAGATCCATTGAGGTTAAAATCTAAGAAATTGCAGTCTCGGCAACAACTCGATTGCAAGAGCCATATGTTGTTCGAACTCCTAAAGGAAGACCACACTCAAGAAAGAGTAGAGCAAAAAAGAAGGAGAATGAGTCAACTAAAAGAGATCCATCCTTGTTCGAACATATTGAACACAATTTGGAGGCAAAGTCCGTAATCGAAAGGGTGGTATTTTCGCAGAAAAAGAGTAAGCTTACTATTCGAAGGGGGAAGAAACAGAAATCGAACGATGCAGTCACGGCGGAGGATTTAGATAACTTTTCTGATTCATATAGTCTATACATTAAAAATTTTCTACCTGAGATACGGGATTTCATTTGGTCTATTATTGATGTTCCTAAGGATGGCCATTGTGGATATCATGCACTAGCAAGACAACTAAGTTATTCAGTTGAAGCAGGATGGAGATAGGTTAGGGAAGAGCTGTACGAGGAGTTGGAGTCTCGACTACTCTTCTATAGGCAGATACTCGACGAAGAAATTGTTGGAGATTTGTTGGCAAGCTTACATTGTACGGAAACAGTTACCGGACCAGACCATTATATGGATGTCCCGCCTGCTGCTTACGTATTCTCTAATAGGTATAAGATACCTATTGTAATTATCTCACAAGGCATTAACAATACTTTCTTTCCAATGTGTGCTCCCCTGGCCGAATATGGAGTATCCAATCTATGTTCGATAGGGCTTGTCGGACAACACTTTGTCATCCCAAGGTTGATCGGTCATTCTCCTATTCCGCCACCTTCTACGCTTTGGTATAAACACGCTCCAGAGGAAGCGATCGCATGGACGACACCCTACACGGATGCAATGGCTACCTATAAGAAGATGATGAAGATGGAGGATCAAAAAATTATGTCGAACGACTACTTTGATATTCTAATCGATTGATACTGTATATTGAAATGTATGTTGTGCAAAGAGCCATGTATGTTTAACTGTATGTTCTGTGTATGTTGTGCAATGAAAGAAGTTATCTAAACTCGAGGACTGTATGTTGTGCATTGATACTAATCGATACTAGGACTGTCAAAATTTTATGTAAAACTGTCAGGAAATTAGGACTGTCAAAATTTTGACAGTCCTAGAAGAAAGTAGGACTGTTAAAATTTTGACAGTCCTAAACTTTATCCACTGTCTGTGGACAGTTATATGTAAGTTTAGGACTGTCAAAATTATGACAGTCCTGGAAGATACTAGGACTGTCAAAATTTTGACAGTCCTAAACTTTACCCACTGTCTTTGGACAGTTATATGTAAGTTTAGGACTGTCAAAATTATGACAGTCCTAGAAGAAAGTAGGACTGTCAAAATTTTGACAGTCCTAGAAGAAAGTATGACAGTCCTAAACTTTACCCACTGTCTCTGGACAGTTATATGTAAGTTTAGGACTGTCAAAATTATGACAGTCCTGGAAGATACTAGGACTGTCAAAATTTTGACAGTCCTAAACTCTACCCACTGTCTCTGGACAGTTATATGTAAGTTTTGGACTGTCAAAATTTTGACAGTCCTAGAAGATACTAGGACTGTCAAAATTTTGACAGTCCTAAACTTAACCCACTGTCTCTGGACAGTTATATGTAAGTTTAGGACTGTCAAAATTATGACAGTCCTGGAAGATACTAGGACTGTCAAAATTTTGACAGTCCTAAACATTCTCCACTGTCAAAATTTGCACATTTGAGTAGCAAACTTAGAACACAAATTGTATGTATGTAGCAATTGTAGCAAATTTTCAAATTATAGCAATTGTAGCAAACTTAGAACACAAATATTCAAAGTGCGAATTATAGCAAATTCATTCAAAGTTTTACAAGTCAAATTCAAACTTAAAACTTTTACATGTCTCAAAACTCAAATTCATTGAAAGTTTTACAAGTCTTCAAACGGGGCCTAAACTTCATGTCGCCTCTTTGTACGTTGCTCTCTATTTTCCAAGAAAGAAAAATTTTCAACGTTGTCGATTTGTTGTAGTTCGTCATTGATTGCCATATAATTCGAACCATGGCAACTTACGTGGCTTCTTCCCAACTTCTTCACTTTCCTAACCTATTCATGAGAATTAAAAAAAATTGTTATGTTATAAACATTTACAAATATCAAACTGAAAGTGAAGAAGTTGGCTCACCATCTTGACCAATGCAGTATACAAGACCAATTTGGCAGGAAGATCTGAAGGTACACGCACAATATTGCCTCCGTATTGGAACAAGGTAGGTAGTCCGACACCAGCGTAGTAGGCAAGGTAGTCGTCGCTATATTCCGTCATATTTACTGATGCTTGCCGTTCAGTGTCTCTAATAACGTGGTGTTGCTACTCGGTGAAGAAGTCCGAGACCCAGTTGAACGCTGTAGGAATATAGTTTAGCGATTTCGTACCTCGTAGAGCAGTTATTATTTTCAAAGTGCGCTTTGGGACAGTTTGTACGTAGCCAAACTGACGGAGCACTCTATCCGGCATATAAGACTCCTCGATTTTATGACAACTTATAAGACCGTGATATAAAGCGACTGGTTGCAATGGACGACTAGTCTGTCGCAAATCACGGTATGGATCCCAAACAATCTGCACCGCATAAAATTTAGCATAACGTCATTTAGCATAACGTAGTCAATTATTACCAAATATTAAAAAATTAGGTCTCAATTCACCTCTTCTGTTGTCATATCTTCGAGTGCATTCCGTAGGGCGGCCAATGTGTGAGGACGTTTGGCATCTTCCTCAGTTGGCTTCCATCGGCACATTCTATGAAGGTTCTCGTCATACCCTCGGTTCAGTTTAGCCTGCTGTAGGGTTGGAAAGTGCTCGTATATCCATACCTTCACGTAACCGGGTTAAAAAAATATTAGTCCAAAAATTTACAACAAAATTTTAAATTATGTATACAAGTTGACAAAGATATATCTATACATGGAGTAGAGTCTGACATCCGGATATTGTCTTCGAACCCACGCGGGATGCCGCACCAAGCTCGCGGTAAAGGTATGCTAGTATACCGCTTCCCCAAGATATTTCTTCCACCGTGTCAATGTTGTCCAAATTGAGGAGATATTTGGCATGTATGGACGTTCCAGACGTATCCGTAATGCCGACAGCCCCTAAGATGAACTGCATATATCCGCGGGCCACATTATCGCTATTATCCATTTCGGGGTCCAGATCAGCGAATATCTCCTCCAAATATTTTAGAGGAAGTCCGTAGGACTTCTTGAATTCTCGAAGGGTGGTAAAACTAGTGGCATCAACTCCCAGACACCCTGATACATAATCCACAATATGGTCGTAAAAGTTGATGCTCGACTCATCAAAAATTTGATTCATCATGACTCGACCATCAACCCTAAGTCCCAATATATGATGGACGTCATCAAGGGTAATCGTCAACTCTCCATTGGGTAGATGGAAAGTGTTGGTTTCTGGATGCTATCGTTCTACAAATGCTGATATCAGTGCATTATCCACCGTCGTATATTAGTAGCTACCCAAATATTGTAAACCGGTGGGACTAATTTTTGCCTTCACATCGTCTCCCAATAATTTATACCTCCATGTATTACATTTTTCCCGTGGTTGATCACCGTCAACATACGAGAACTCTCCTGAAAAGTAAACAATTGGATAAAGTTATACGTCTATGTAAAATGTACTTATCTATAAATAATTGGATAAACTTTGAACTTACAACTATATATAAAATTATCATAACGTAATGTACTTATGGTTTTCGATCGACGGTAACATAGAGCAACCGTTTGGACGAGTCTCGACTGGACTATCTGGCTGCTCAGAAGGTCCTGAACCATCAGTAGCCCGGTTTTCGAGGGTTTGTGGGAGACTCTCGACAGGACTATCTGCAGGCTGAGAAGGTCCTGAACCATCAGTAGGCCGATTTGGGACATTTGGCATATCCTCATCGGAGGAGGAAGAAGAACCGAAAGAACTAGGAGGAGCTCGTCTCTTCGAACGAGTGACATTCTTCTTCGTCAATCGACGTTTCCTAACTTCAGGGCGTGCCTCGGGCTCGCGGATAATGACGCCTGGTTCAATAGTACGCGAAACATTGTGTTCCTTACGCATCGACGTAGTAGGGCGTCTTCTGATGATATCTTCATCCACAGTGCCCTTTCGAGGGTCATGACTATAAGACAAAAAAAAAAAATTATTTAACATCCTAAATTAATTTAACATTCAGGACTGTAGAAATTTCTACAGTCCTATACGTATACAGGACTACAGAAATTTCAACAGTCCTAATTTTTTAGGACTGTTGAAATTTCTACAGTCCTTTATAAATTTAGGACTAGTGTAAGTAAACTTTATTCATTAATGGGTTAGTCCCAATCCTGGGCTAAGTTAGTAGTGCCTTTATTGATGGCTTTTGATAAGGGCACTGCCTATTTTACTTGGGGCTAGCCCACTAAAGAGCAACATTTACTCATAGTAGCCCAAGTTTTTACTCACACTAGCCCACTTCTCCAAACCCTCCCAAACCCTCCCCCCGACCGGAGCTTTCCCCCCTCCCGCCGACCCCCTCCCGCCGGCCGCTCTCCACTGTCCTCCTCCTCCTTGTCGATGGCTCCCAAAGTCTCGAAAGTACCAAGGTAGAAATTATCATTCTTCTTGTGCTATTGTATTTGAAAAATTGTCCAAAAATTATAAGAAATCCTCTTGCATGTTGAAATTTTGAGTTTTTTTCTTTCAAATGAGGGCATACTAGTCCTTGGCGGAGTCTAGGATGTAGTTTAGACGTAGAAGTCGTTTGGAACATGATTTTAGGGCGTACAATGTCGAGACTGCTCGACATTGTCGAGCAGTATCGAGCGGGACTGTAGAATTTCCTACAGTCCCATACAGATTTAGGACTGTAGGAAATTCAACAGTCCTATATATATATAGGACTGTCGAATTTCCTACAGTCCTAAATCTATATGGGACTGTAGGAAATTCTACAGTCCTAAAAGATTAGGACTGTTGATAAATCTGCAGTCCTGTATACTTACAGGACTGTAGAAATGGCTACAGTCCTGAAAAAAAATTCAATTATTATGTTAAAATATAAATTAATTTTTGTCTGTATATATTAATTTTGTCTTATAGTCATGCCCCTGGAAAGGACACTGTGGATGAAGAAATGAGAAGACGCCCTACTGCGTCGATGCGTAAGGAACACACAGTTTCGCAAGGCGTCACTATCCGCGAGGCCGAGGCACGCCCTGAAGTGAGGAAACGTCCATTGACGAAGAAGATTGCCACAAAGAGGCGTGCTCACTATACGTATAGGACTGTAGAAATTTCTACAGTCCTGAATATTAAATTAATTTAGGATGTTAAATAAAATTTTATTTTTTTTGTCTTATAGTCATGACCCTCGAAAGGGCACTGTGGATGAAGATATCATCAGAAGACGCCCTACTGCGTCGATGCGTAAGGAACACAATGTTTCGCGTACTATTGAACCAGGTGTCATTATCCGCGAGCCCGAGGCACGCCCTGAAGTTAGGAAACGTCGATTGACGAAGAAGACTGTCACTCGTTCGAAGAGACGAGCTCCTCCTAGTTCTTTCGGTTCTTCTTCCTCCTCCGATGAGGACATGCCAAATGTTCCAAATTGGCCTACTGATGGTTCAGGACCTTCTCAGCCTGCAGATAGTCCTGTCGAGAGTCTTCCACAAACTCTCGAAAACCGGCCTACTGATGGTTCGGGACCTTCTAAGCAGGCAGATAGTCCAGTCGACACTCGTCCAAACTGTTGCTCTATGTTACCGTCGATCGAAAACCATATTGCATACCAAATATGGAACAATCCGGTAAGTACATTACGTTATGAAAAATTTATATATAGTTGTAAGTTCAAAGTTTATTTTACATGGAGGTTTAATTTCATCCAATTGTTGACTTTTCAGGAGAGTGGTCGTATGTTGACGGTGATCAACCATGGCAAAAAATTGAATACATGGAGGTATGAATTATTGGGAGATGATGTGAAGGCAAAAATCAGTCCCACCGGTCTACAATATTTGGGTAGCTACTCATATACGACGGTGGATAATGCACTGATTTCAGCATTTGTAGAACGGTGGCATCCAGAGACCAACACTTTCCATCTACCCAATGGGGAGTTGACGATTACCCTTGATGACGTCCATCATATATTGGGACTTAGGGTTGATGGTCGTCCCATGCAAAATCATACTTTTGATGAATCGAGCATCGACTATTACGACAATATTGTGGATCATGTATCAGGGTGTCTGGGAGTTGATTCCACTAGTTTTACTAGTCTTCGAGAATTCAAGAAGTCCTACGGACTTCCTATAAAATATTTGGAGCAGATATTCGCTAAGCCGGCCCCCGAAATTGATAATAGCGATAATGTGGCCCGCGGTTATATGCAGTTCATTTTAGGGGCTGTCGGCATTACCGATAAGTCTGGAACGTCCATAAATGCGAAATATCTCATCGATTCGGACAACATTGAAACGGTGGACGAAATTTCTTGGAGAAGCGGTATACTGGCATACCTTTACCGCGAGCTTGGTGCGGCATCCCGTGTGGGTTCGAAGATAATTTTCGGATGCCAGACTCTACTCCATGTATAGATATCTCTTTGTCAACTTGTTTACATAAATTAAAATTGTGTTGTTTATTTTTGGACTAATATATTTTCGGTAACGTGAAGGCATGGATATACGAGCACTTTCCAACCCTGCAGCGGGCGAAGCTGAGCCTAGGGTATGACGAGAACCTGCCTAGAATGTGCCGATGGAAGCCTACTAAAGAAGATGCCAAACGTACTCACACATTGGCCGCTCTACGGCATGTACTCGAAGATATGACGACAGAAGAGGTGAATGTAGACCTAATTTTGTACTTAATTGGTATTAATTTACTACGTTATGCTAAATGACATTATGTTAAATTTTATGTGGTACAGGTTGTATGGGATCCATACCGTGATTTGCGACAGACTACCCGTCCGTTGCAACCAGTCCCCTTATATCACGGTCTTATCAGTTGTCATGAAATCAAGGAGGCTTATATGCCGGATAGAGTGCTACGTCAGTTTGGCTACGTACAAACTGTCCCAAGTCGAACTTTGCAAATGATAACTCCTCCGCGCGGTACAAAACCGCTAAACTACATACCTGCACATTTCAACTGGGTATCGGCCTTCTTCACCGAGTGGCAACGCCACGTCATTAGAGATACCGACCGGCTAGCAGCAGTCAATATGGCGGAGTACAGCGACGACTACCTCGCCTACTACGTCGGTGTCGGACTACCGACCTTGTTCCAGCGCGGAGGGGATATTGTGCGTGTACCGTCAGATCTTCCTCCCAAATCGGTCTTATATACTGCACTGGTCAAGATGGTGAGCCTACTTGTAGACCTTAAGTATGATATTTGTAACTTTGTCTAACAATTTTTTTAATTTTTCATGAATAGGCAAGGAAAGTTAAGAAGTTGGGAAGAAGCCTCGTCAGTTGCAGGGTTCCAATTATATGACAATCAATGACGAACTCCAAAAAATCGACAACGCTGAAGAATATCCTTTCTTGGATACTAGAGAGCAACGCACGAAGAGGCGCCATGACGTTTGAACAATCATTTTGTGTTGTAAAATTGTAAACGTTGTAAAACTTTAAACTATAATTTTAGTTGTAAACGTTGTAAAAGTTTGATTGAATATCACTTTTGACGATATTGAGGATTTGAGTGGATATTGGTCAGTGGATTAACTGTATATTCAATCCTAGTGTTGTTACTATTTTGATCTGTATACTGTGCATATTGGTCCAAAAAATTGCCTTGTTGTTACTATTTTTATCAATGACGAACTCCAAAAAATTGCCTTGTTGTTACTATTTTGATCTGTATACTGTGCATATTGGTCAGTGAATAAACTTTAGGACTGTCACATTTTTGACAGTCCTAGTGTAAACTAGGACTGTCAAAATTGTGACAGTCCTAAAGTTATATATTTACTCAAAATTGACAGTGAGTAAACTTTAGGACTGTCACATTTTTGACAGTCCTAGTTTACACTAGGACTGTCAAAATTGTGACAGTCCTAAAGTTATATATTTACTCAAAATTGACAGTGAGTAAACTTTAGGACTGTCACATTTTTGACAGTCCTAGTTTACACTAGGACTGTCAAAATTGTGACAGTCCTAAAGTTATATATATGTCATAATTGACAGTGGGTAAACTTTAGGACTGTCACAATTTTGACAGTCCTAGTTTACACTAGGACTGTCAAAATTGTGACAGTCCTAGTATCCTGGCAGTTTTCCATAATGACAGTCCTAAGTTATTAGTAGCAATGCACAATATACAATCAAAATCTTCATAACTCTTTTTATTACACAACATACAATATATGGTTCAATATACACTTAGACAAACATGGATCAAAAAATTATACATTTTCACTTGGGGCAGTATCAATCGATTAAAATATCAAAGTAGTCATCCGACATAATTTTTGGATCCTCCATCTTCATCATCTTCTTATAGGCCGCCATTGCATCCATGTAGGGTGTCGTCCATGCGATCGCTTTCTCAGGTGCGTGTTTATACCAAAGCGTAGAAGGTGGCGGAATAGGAGAATGAGCGATCAACCTTGGGATGACGAAGTGTTGTCCGACAAGCCCAATGCAACATAGATTGGATACTCGGTGTTCGGCCGGGGGGCACACATTGGAAAGAAAGTATTGTTAATACCATGTGAGATAATTACAATAGGTAACTTATACCTATTAGAGAAGACGTAAGCAGCAGGCGGGACATCCATGTAATGCTCTGGTCCGGTAACTATTTTCGTACAAGGTATGCCTGCTAACAAATCCCCAACAATTTCTTTCCCAAGTATCTGGCTATAGAAGGCTAGTCGCGACTTCAACTCCTCGTACAGCTCTGCCCTAACCTGTCGCCATCCTGCTTCCACTGAATAGCCTAGTTGTCTTGCTAGTGCATGGTATCCACAGTGGCCATCCGCAGGAACATCATCAATAGACCAAATGAAGTTCCGTATCTCAGGTAGGAATTTTTCAATGTATAGACTATAAGAAATAGAAAAGTTTTCAACACCCTCCGCCGTGCCTGCATCTATCGTTTTATGTTTCTTCCCCCTTCGAATAGTTAGCTTAGGAGTTCGAACAACGGACTTTGCCTCCAAACTGCGTTCGATATGTTCAAATAAGGATGGATCTCTTTTAGATGACTCCTCCTCCTTCTTTTTGGCGCTACTCTTTCTTGAGTGTGGTCTTCCCTTAGGAGTTCGAACAACGGATGGCTCTTGCAATCGAGTAGTTGCCGGGACTGCAATCTCATGGATTTTAAATTCAATGGATCTTCTCTCCGGTTCCGTTGTGCCACACCACCTTGCGTGAAGTAGTTTAACTTGGGGCAATGCAAAGAAATCATCTTGCACATCCACCGCCGGCATTATCGACATCTGTCGCCAACGTTGATCAACAACATCTATTGGAATAGGTATAGATTCACGACGGTATTCGTTGATTTCATGTGCACACGGAAGTCCGAGTGAATGTCGATATGAACAACCACAAACCTCGGGATCATAACCCACCGACTTTGACCTTCGAATCTCCTCAAGCAATAACCCCAAGGCCTTGTGAGATACCACATGAGTTAAACCATCCAAGAGGTGTTCTTGCTTGTATTCATGCTTTGCAATATTGAGGCTCATCTCAAATGATGCTACAATATCGTTCACCGTGGCAATAGTCATCAAATGAATCGATTGCCAAACAGAGACAAAACTACCGACCGATGAGCGTAGATATCTTTTCAAACATGAGTGTGCCCCTTCGACCCGGTTCGTAGTGATCGTGCCATAATGCTTCACCATGTTGGTCCATGCTAAGACGAATTGCTCTTTATGTGGTCCTAGCCAAGTATCTTTGATATAAGATATGCATGTCGGGTTACTTGGCTCCCACTTTTGTTGGAACATGTACCATGCTGCGTCGTAACTGTCTGTAGTACTTGCTCGCCATACAAGACTTCAATCACTGTAGAATTCTTCGAAGAGAAGCATGTCAATTTTACCGTCCACAGTTTTAAATTTTTTCTTGCATTGAGCATGGATATTTCTATTTATATGCCAAGTGCATAGTAGTCTATGCGCATGAGGAAATACAATATCTATAGCATTTATCAACGCATATTCTCTGTCAGTAAAAAAAATAGACGGCTCTTTGTAACCTGTGTAAAGGGATTGTAGTTTCCTCAACGCCCATGTGTAATCCTCTACTGTCTCACTCTTCATAAAATAAAAAGCGACTGTAAATGTTTTTCCCGTAGACGTAAACCCGACAACATGCAAAAGAGGCATCTTGAACTTGTTGGTCTTATATGTACAATCAAGGACCAACACGTCTGCGAAGGACCGAGCCATATGTGTGCAATCAGGATGAGCCCAAAACAATGAAAGGAGTTCATCAGTTTGTGGATGTCTTCTATGGTACTCCACGTAGTGATGCTCCCCAAGCAACTTCAATACTTGCTGCATCGCCATTCTTCCTTTCATACTATTGCATTTCGCTCTGGCCAAACTATTATAGATCGTCCTCATGGTGGACTTGTTCCCATCTTATTTTTTTCGTACAGCAGAATATATTTGTTTCGGTGCAACTCCTGAAAGGAACATTTCTTCAACCAACTTTTTCTCATCCTCCTTCAACCGTGCCACGTAGGCATGACCCGTAAGTATCCCTGGAATAGGATGATTGTGTCTTCCATTCTCCACTCGTTCGCCGTATAGATAATGTCTCCATAGCTTCAAGGCGAAGATGACTGCGGCAAGCTCCAAGTCGTGAGTGGGTTAATTCTTCTCATGAGTCCTTAGCTGTCTTGAGGCATAAGCTACCACCTTCCCATGTTGCATTAAGACACAACCCAATCCTTTTCCGGATGCATCACTATAGATTACGAAACCTCCGGATCCAGATGGTATGGTCAAGATGGGGGCAGTAGTCAGACGCTTTTTCAACTCATCGAAAGCTGTCTGGCAATCCTCAGACCAGATGAACTCCTGATCCTTGCGGGTAAGACGGGTAATCGGCTCCGCGATTCTTGCAAAGTTTTCTACGAACCTCCGGTAATATCCGGCAAGTCCTAGAAAGCTTCTCACCTCTGAGACGTTGGTAGGGGTTGTCCACGTCTCGACAGATGAGATCTTTGCTGGGTCCACCGAGATGCCTTCTCCTGTGATAACGTGTCCAAGGAAAGCGACACGATCAAGAAAAAACTTGCACTTGCTCATCTTAGCATAAAGGCTCTCCCGTCTTAACATCTCTAACACCAGTCTCAAGTGTTCTTCGTGCTCCTCGTGGCTTTTTGAATACACCAAGATGTCGTCGATGAAGACTACCACGAACTGGTCCAGATATTAGTGGAAGACTCTGTTCATCAGGTTCATGAATACGACTGGTGCATTAGTCAGTCCAAAAGGCATCACCAGGAACTCGTAATGACCATAACGAGTCCTGAATGCTGTCTTTGGAATGTCTTCTCTTCGTACTTTGACCTGATGATAGCCTGATCTCAAGTCTATCTTTGAGAATACCACCGCTCCTGTCAGTTGATCGAACAGATCGTCAATCCGCGGCAAGGGGTACTTGTTTTTTATTGTCAAAGCGTTGAGGGCTCTGTAATCAATACAAATCCGATATGTTCCGTCCTTCTTTGGTACAAACAGCACTGGTGCTCCCCAGGGTGATGCACTAGGACGAACAAATCCCTTGATCTATAATTCTTTCAGTTACAGCTTAAGCTCATCAAGTTCCTTCTTCGCCAGTCGGTACACATTTGAGGATACCGGTGCAGCTCCGGGTATCATCTCAATAGTGAACTCTACTTCTCTCTCAGGCGGTAGACCTGGCAATTCCTCCGGGAATACGTCTTTGAATTCTGTAACGATTGCTGGGGGTTCTATCTCCATCTCCATGTAAGCTCTAGGAGTCTGGCCTACTCCTTGCTCGATGGTACCTCGTACGTATTCGAACTCCAGGTGTCCTGGTGGTCTAAAGATGATACTACCTTTTCGGCAGTCTAGGATAGCATTGTTCTGGACTAACCAGTCCATGCCTAAGACGACGTCGAAATTTGGCATAAGGAGTACCAAAAATCGCGCTCTTAGCTCTCTACTACAAACAACTATCGAACATGTTTCAATAATGTTGGTAACTGGAACAATACCTCCTCCAGTAAGAATTTTCTAGCACTTGGGTAGTGGAGAAGTGACTAGTTTGTGCATGGCTACGAAATTACTAGATATGAATGACAGGGTTGCGCCAGAATCAAATAATGCAGTTGCAGGTAATGATACAACTAAAATGGTACCTGTGATGGTTTCACCTTCGGGTTCTTCGGCAACTGCGGCTAAAGCAAAGGCCTGTCCGTGCCTTTGCCCTCCAGACTGATGTCTGGCCTTGTTGAACTGGGCCTCCTGTGTAGCCAGGGGTGCTCCCCTTTGATATCCTCCAGATGTTGAGGGTAGCATCTTCTGGGCTTGTGCTCCTGGCTTCTGCCCGTTCTAAGGTACTGCATCTTTGCGTTGTGGGCAGTCTCTGGCCATATGCTGGCTAGCTCCACATACAAGGCATAGTCCTAACTTCTTTCTGCAGTCATTGGCAAAATATCCTTTCTTGCCACAAAAGTGACAAGTTGGGAGCTCCTTCTTCTGCTAGGGTCCCGTCGTCTGATGCGTCTAATTTTGTGGACGACGGATAGGTCCTCCTGCTCCTTGCTGGTTTTTGGCCGGAAAGGTTGGATTTGAGCGTCTCGCTCCTCGGCCAATAGCTTCTTGCACCCTCGCTTTTGTAAGAACCTTCTCGTAGGAGATCCTTGACTGCGTTGTCGTATACCTCTGGAGCTCGCAGGTGAGGCCGTGGTGGAATCTTTTGGCCTTCTCCAGCTCATTCGATATCAAGATGGTACCGAATCGACTAAGTCTGCTGAACTCCGTATCATAGGCGTCAACAGTCATGTTTCCTTGTTCCAGGTGCAGAAACTGGGAGTATAGGGCATTTTGGACTGTTGCAGGGAAGTACTTGGCATTGAAGTGCTCCAAGAATTGTTCCCAAGTCTGGTCTTTGCCGATGCTACGCTCTATGGATTCCCACCAGTGATGGGCATTGCCTAAGAGCTGGGCCCTCACGGCGGTCATCCATAAATCGGGGGTAAGTTGCGAACCTTCCAGTAGCATCTCTGTATTGGAGATCCAGTCTGAGATCTCCTCTGGGGTTTCGCTGCCTTTAAAGGTTCTCGGGCTCATCTGGCAGAAACCTCGGACTGTGCCTACTGGTTGGACAGGTACTGGTGCCGGGGCAGTGGTTCTCTCCAAAGCCGTCATCAAGGTCTGTCTCAAGGCTTCAGTCTGTTGCCACTGAGACTGTCTCAGGGCTTCAGTCTGTTGCCATTGAGTCTGTAACATAGCTTGGAGGAACTGGAATATTTGAGGCTGGCCCTCAAGCTGTGGCATCATGGTAGGAAGGGCTGGAGGTGGTGGCAAAGGTGTCTCCGCCTGTGGTGTTGATGTTTGCCCTTCATGTTGAGCTGGTGTTCCTGTCTGGGCAGGATCCTGGGGAAGGTATGGAGTCGTCGGGTAGACCAGCATCCTTCTCGGGGATTGGTCTCGTGGGGTAGTCGGGGTTCCTTGGACATTTGGCGAGGGGTCTGTTGCTTGGTCAGCCCCATCAATCGTATGTTTCCCGGGTATGTCCATATTTCTGAAGAAAATAGAATAATTAGAAAAGCATGAAGGAAATGATAATCAAGCAGGATACGATAAAAAAATATTTAAGGATAGAGTCAGTGTGGATGAGACCTAGTATTCCTATTCTATTACAGGCTTGCTGGGCATGTCATCATACTACTAGCAATAAATTAGACCTGCATGGGCCACCACTAAAACCATGTCACGTCCCAGTTCCAAAATGTAAGGAACTAGGCCACGTGGCATTGGCCAGCTGACACGTCACGAAGGGTTTAATCCAATTAATGGACCCAAAGGAACGTGCTACGCTGTCCTAAAATACTACAAGTCTATTACAGGTAAATCTATCTCATCCACAATAAAATATCAGGAAATAAGTGCTGAATATATATAAAGCTGAGTCTGATAGAGTCATAGTACATATCTGGTGGGAACAAGCCCACTACAAAAGATAATAATAGCGCAGAAAAATAAGATAGACTAAGTATCGTCTATCTAACAAAATATCTCCATCTCCAAGAGAGCAAGCTTCTAAAATCAGGTAGATTCTGATGGTGTCTCCTCTAGTTCTTCCTCGGTAGCACACCTGGTCTCCTGTCCTGGACCATACACCGTGGGATAGAAGACCTCGTCTAAATCTGGAAGGAAACCAGGTCCTCAGTGGGACATAACAAGATACAGGAAAATAACATGCCAGGTATGGAAATACTGAATAAATAAATAAATACAGGGTGCTAACCATCTAAGTGAAATGCAAGTAAAGACCTTGTAGTACACATGGGAATGTGTAGGTTAGACATATGCTGACTTAATTCACCAATCGTGGTGACTGGCTAGTATATTTGTCATATGTCCCCAAACGCATGAGCACTCTGCAATCGTCCATCTCCGAGGAGTATGGAACGAAGGTAAAACATACAAGGAGGGGGTGTCCCATAGGTCTACTAGTTATCTTTCCCGCCCAATGTAACTAATGTCAAGTCGTACTTTTCCAGAGTTTTCCTGATTTTATGCTAAGCCGTGATACGTATCACACGTACTGGTAGCTAATCAAATACATAGCTCGCATCCCAATATGTATTGTAACCATGTTGCGTGTTCCCGTGATAGGGTCTAGGAGGATATTATGATACCCTCGCAGATGTTGGTAGGTCTGTAAAGACTAAGTTAATTATGCTACGTGTCAACGCATCTGTTGACTGTACCTGAGGCAATCTCAGGTACTCACAGTTATATGAAATTCAGGAGCAATATCATATAACAATATTTGAATTTAAACAGTAAACTTGGCAAGGTATACTTGCCTACTCCCTGATAGTGTTGAAAACCTGATCTCTCGGTCAAGTTTGAGGGTGCTTGTGACAGGGGGTCACTGACTGTTCTGAAGATGTTTTCTGTTAAAACATACAGGGTTCGTGAATATCATGGGTATAACATAAAAGTATATATATACTTATATACATATATGACAATATATATATATATATATATTATAGGATACACATATATATATATATAGAGTATATATACATATAGATATAGTATATATAGTAGTATATATATATTTATATAGCATATATATATATAGTAAAGAAAAGAAAATGCAGGAAATGTAAATATATATATATATATATATATATATATACTGTATACCCAGTATTATATAGGATATATAATATAATTATATGTATATATATATATATATATATATATATATATATATAGATAATGCATATGTATATACAATATGTATATATATATATAATTAAAAGGAAAGACAAGTGCTGAATGTAAATACATATATATATATACTGTATTATCCAGTATTATATTATATAGTATATATGACATTATATATAGATAATATATATATATACATAAATATATATATATATATATATATATATATATATATATATATATATATATATATATATATATATATATATATATATATACATATATATATATATATATATACATATATATATATATAATAAAAAGGAAAGACAGTGCAGAAATGGAAATACGTATATAAATATAATATACTGTATTATCCAGTATAATAGTATTTATATATAGATAATATATATATACATAGATATACATATATATATATATATATATATATATATATATATATATATATATATATATATATATATATATATATATATATATATATATATATATATGTATATATATATATATATACATATATATATATAATAAAATGAAAAGACAGTGCAGAATTATAAATACATATATAAATACTGTATTATCCAGTATTATAGTATATATTAGTAGTGTATATATAACCATTGATATATATATAGTAATATAATATACATACTTATATATATAATAACATATATATATGTATATATAATATCATATATACATATATATAAATAACAAATAAATGCATATATAATAATAAATAAAAATCCATAGTACATATACTTATTATATATATACTTATATATATTTATTATACAATATATAATATACATATAGATATATATATAAATATATATAATAATATACATAGATATATATATATATATACATAAATATATATATACATACATATATAATAATAATAATATATATACAGTATAAATATACTATATATATACAGTATATAATAATATAATATATAATATATATACAAATATATATATATATATATATATATATAGATATACATATATATTCATATATATATATACATATATACATACATATACAATTTTATACGTATATACGTATAGAGAGGGTCAGGGGGTATATCTATCTGACAGGTGGGGCCCTTGGCTCGTCGCCGGCGGGAGGACGGCGGCGGAGGCAGCGGTGGCTGGCCGGAGAAGCAGCAGCAGCAACTGTTGCTGTCGGCAACAGCAGCTTGTAGCAGTTGCAGCGGCGGCTGCGGTGGCGGAGGCGGCGGTGCAGGGTGGGGGATCGATGGAGGGGGTCGAGGCGGAGAGTGTCACGCCCCAGTCCCAAAATGCCGAGGGACTGAGCACGTGAGCAATGGCCAGCAGCACGCACCGATGGACAACCCAATTTAATGGATCCATCAAGGCATGCTTAAGCTGTATTCTAACAGTAAAATGTTACAAGTCACAGGTATTTCTAATCTCATCCACAGAATAACACAGAGTAATGCCAGAAATAATGTAATGGAAATAAATGAGCAATATCAAATAAGCTTATCTCGGGAAACAATCCGAGAATTAGTCTGTTACATTTAATGAGAATAGACAGAAAATAAAATACTGAAAATGGAAATACTGTGTAGATGAAGCCGGTGCTCAGGAGAAATCTTCGGCCAATATCTCGTTCTCTGTTCCGGGTTCTGCTCCAAGGAGTGCTCCTGTACCGTACACCTCGGGGTAGTTCTCTTCAGCTATACCTGGGGACATAGTCCATTCTAGGTCCTCAGGGGACATAACAAGGTACAGAAAATACAAGCCAAAATATATGGAGTGCAGCGATAAATGAAACAATAGGGTAAACTATATAACCAGCTAAGTGATATGCAACATGAGAGCAGCACTAGAACTCAGGCTGAAGCCACTACAAGCTCTGTGTCGGGGAGCCGGTAGCGGCAATAACTATGAATTACACTATGTTATATACTATGTTTTATATATATAATATCAGCCTGTAGTCTGTGTGTCTCTCCCCACCCAATGTAATCCCACGTCTCATGTCCACGATGCCTCATGTCCATGTCACGCACGATTATAACTAATGCAGCAAGTCTGATAGCTATGAATCAAATGTCTAAGAATGTAAAGTCTATGTCATAAAACATGCATCCTATACAGAATTACCTTGAATGTCTCAGGAAGACTCTGTCTCATGAAATAGTGTCAAGTGTCCTGGGTTCAGTAGTACTTGATAAGACAAGTACGAGCATTATTGGGTCTCGATATCCATGTCTATGTGACGTTACACAACTCCGCGTACGGAGTTGGCACCCGACTATGATCGGATACTAAGCACGTCACCCGTTTCCTAGGTTAAGCAGTTAAAACAAGTTTATATTTACTTCCACAAGAAATCAAGTAAAATACTATGTCAAGAATTACTGAGATTTGGCAAGCTTTACTTGCCCACTAATGCATAATTAAGTCCAGAAAATAATTAGCAAGCTGCAGGGTTTGGCAAGGTACACTTGCCTGTGGTTCCGGCTCTGATTTCGGCTCTGACTTCAGTTGGATTTGCAGGCGGTACTCCGGTTGCTGAAACAAACATCACCATCAGATCCAGAAAATATCAATCAGCTAGAAACGCCTGTCCTTGGGTCCAATTTGGAGATAAGGGCAAAAATTGCAGTTTCGGGTCAAAATGGGGTCCACATGCGGGCCCGCTTTGCACCGAAAAACGTGTCCGGGTCAAAGGCCTCCAAATTCACCAAATTTAGTGTCAACAGGTCAAGAACGATGATACGAACCCAACGGAACTTCCAGAATTGGATTCCGATGAGCCAATCACAAAATCGCCCGTCGAGCGGGGCCTGTGGGGCCCACGACACGCGATTTCGTCAACGTTCTCAGAATCGAACCAAACTTGACCCACAGGACCAGCGTATTTCTACGAGTCCGATGGCGCAAGTTTCGTCTCGATCCGACGTGTGTACACAAAGTTAGGGCACATTCCAGAAAGTACGGATACGGGGCGATGTTCGCGGATACGCGTTGATCCCGGTGTGCACGCACACCCGAATCAGCTTCTGCGAAATCCCACACGTCCGTATCGACGATGCGCACGTATCTGTGAAGACCGCGCGCGACCAAGTCATCCCGTTTGGCGGGGCGTACCCAGTTCCGGGGTGAAACAGGGTCTAGTTTTTCCTGTTTTTGGATCGCGGTGTGCGATCACCACAGGACGCGATGCCCCGAACGGTTTGTCCGGACACCGAGAGGGTCATACAGGCTTCGCAACGCAATTTACGGAATCGAAATCCGAGCTACGAGGAGAGAGATACACGCACCTGAACGGGACCCGAAAATCGGGATCCGAATCTTGTCCGACACGACACAGGACACGTGTCCTGTGTCCGAATTAGGAATTAGGGTTAGGGTTAGGGATCCTTGCCGGAGCTGGGCGGAGATCAGCCGGGCCTAGGCGGAGGGGGCCGGGGCTGCGGCGGCTTAGGGCGGCCGGGGGCAGCGCGGCGAGGGCGGCCGGGGGCAGCTCAGGCGGCCGGAGGGACTGCTCGAGGTCGGCTCGAGCTCGGTGAGGGGAGGGAGAAGGAGGAGGAGGGAGGAGAGGGGACTGGGGGTGCTGACGAGGCGGCTGCGTCGGCGCGGCGGCGGGGCGAGGCCACGGCGGGTGGCGGCTGTGGGCGGAGGTCGACGGAGCGGGGGCTAGGGCGGTGTTGCCGGAGAGGGAAGAGGGAGGGGGATTAAATAGGGAGGAGCGAGGGAGAGGGAAGGCCGAGCGAGGCGGCGCTGAAGGCGGGGTCAGGCGCTGCGGGCGGGGACGTGGCCGACGTGGCGCGGCGGCCGCAGGAGGCGGCGGCGGACGCGGGTGGGGGGTGCGGGTCGTGGAGGAGAGGAGGCCGGGTTCGGGCACGGCTAGCGGGCGGGTTCGGGTGCGGGTGAACCCAACCCGATAGCCACGGGTGGCTGGGCCGGATTGGGGTGGGCCGGCCCGGTGGGCTTGGGCCGAGGGGCTGGGTTGGGCCGGCCTGTTAGGGTTTTATTTATTAAAAAATAATAATTAAATCATTAATTAATTAAATAAATATTTTTAGGTGTTTAAAAATAGGTCCGGGGCCCAATAAATTCCAGAAAAATTGTTCTAAGTCCAGGTTTTCATTTTACATCCAAAAATATTATTTCCATAATATTTTAATATTGTTTATTATCATTTAAAAATCATTGAATAATTAAAACCCTGTTTTTAAATTACAGAAAATTCCCAGAAAATTCCAGAAAATTGTGAGAAATCCAGTTTTAAAATTTTGAAAAAAATCAGGGGATTTACAGAGAGGTTGGTGGTGGTGGCGGGGGTCTATGGTGGCGGTGGTGGTGGCTGGAGATGATCGGAGTGGAGGGGATGACTGTTAGGGTTAGGGAGATGGAGGTGCTGCGGGGGTGAGGGCGGCCGGAGGGATTATCGTGGGGCGGTGGGAGGGTGGTGGTCCGGTAGAGGGGGGTCGGGGCGAGGCGAGAGGGGGTGGTGGTGGTGGTGCACGGTGGCCGGAGGCGGTGCTGGGGGAGGTCGGGTGGTGGGGGTAGCTGCTGTTGGCAGGGTCGGGGTGGGGTCTGTGGCAGCTGCCCACGGCGGAGCAGGCGGCCGGAGGTGGTGAGGTTTGGTCGGAGGGAAGGTGGGGTAGGGGCGATGGCTTCGCCGGAGTTTGGTCGGAGGCGATGGCCGGCGGCGGTGGCTGTGAGGGTTGAAAGGGGGAGGGGTAGTGTATTTATATGGTTTTAAGGGGATGGCATAGTTGTAAATAGTTGGAACTTTTAGGGTATTTTGGTAATTTTGGGTTTTTAAGATATTTAGGCTGATATTAATAGGATATTCAGTGCCACATGTAAGGGTTAGGTTTACTAGTCAATGAGGTTATGCCACCTCACATGAAATTTTGAATAAAAACCCCTGAAATTTCCTAAATTACAAACAAGTCCTAAAATTGGTATTTTGCGTAATTACGCAATTTGTCTGAAAAATCACCTGGTTCCTAAAATACTAAAATTTACATAATTGAGGGGTAAAGCTGGGGGAGTGCCTTGGGGAGTGTGGGGGTGAACCTGGGCAGGGGCAGGGTCTGGTTCTTTGGGTGATACGGGTCACCGTATTTATTAATTAATAAATACTGCGCACGGTGTTCACTAATTATTTAGGGGCAGGTAGGGTCATAATTTTTCTACAGTGTCAATACACTAATTGTAGTATATTTCAAGTAGAATATTATCGTATTTTTGTTTGGGCAAAACTGGTGCAGGTTGGGCCTCAAATCTCTAGGGGTACAGAGATAGGTAAAGAGCAGAAAATTAAATAGGAATTAAATACGGACTTTTGTAATGATATTTGTGCGTCTCAAACGAGGCTCAAAAATAAAGCATCTGGGAGTTGCACAAAATTCAGAAAAATAGTCTAACATGTCTAGGGCAGGTATGTGAATTTTGTTTAGAAAATACAACTAGTGTAATGCTCTAATTAATTGTGTGTGGTACAGGTGCATGTTTAAATAGGATATGTAAACAAAATAAATTTTTAAAAAGTTACAATAATTCTAATTAGCTAAAATAATCCTAAATTACTGAAATCTGGTCGAGGGAGTTTACAGCTGTCTAGGTCAACAATATTATCTAAATATCTCACATAATATATATGTATCTGTCAAGATATCTCAACTCCAAATGGAGGACAAAGTAATAATCAATACTCAATCATAATAAATTAGAGGACGATGTAGCACGATATGGAATAGAAGAAAAAAAATGAATCACAGTCACAAATAGAACCCATAACCAAGTCTACTAGCACAATAGTCTCAAATATAATACATGCCAAAATATCTAAACTGAGACATAACCAATCCAATAGTCTAAATATCTGTAACTAGCTGATCATCTCCCAATATCGGCTCCTCCCGAGCCACCGTCTCTAACTCTACACCCACTACGTCCTGAGGTCCATAGTGTGTAGGATACTAGTCATCTAAATTATCTAAAAAATATATCCATTCAGGATTGGAGCGAAGCACACCTCTAACAGCAGTTACAAATAAATGATAAAGACTATATAACAGTAAATAGAGAGAATATACAAGATAAATAGAGCATGACCAGAAAATATACATAATATAAAAATATTATAAATAGTACAAGAGAGATGAGCATCATATACATGAGTCAGGAATTACAACTAACTAAGTGAGTGAGTACTAGCTTCGACATGTGATTGGCTTGGGAATTTGTATATGAATCATGACAAGGCTAATCATACGTGAGGTGTATGATTAACACTAATAGGTTACTTGTACATAAATACTCGTACATGATGGGTATGATCCCATATGTAACCAACACTCCTCAACACCCGATTGGTATAATGGATCCAACCATGGCACGTTACGACACGGGATTCGCCGAGAAGGTAGCTAGTCTCTCCAGGAATCAATATCCATATAAGTATAAGAGCAACATGGCATGTAGAAGATACGCCAGGAACTACCGGAAATAACATCTCATGAAGGGATCTAAAAAATACCAATTCGTGTAACTATGTGTCAAGAAGCCAAGAATATTTACAATAAATACAAGAAATATAGAAGATATGATAAACAAGAAACTATTAGAGAATGTACTCGCCTGAGGTCCAGAGCTGAAAATAATAATCTGTGTCTGGACTGGTGTTGTAAACCCCCTCGACCGAATTTAGGTCTACTTAGCTTAGATAGAGAGACTAGGGTTAATTTGAAGCATTTAAGAATTAGAACACAGTGTTTTAGATTTATTGTGCAATATTCATATCACCTTGTGCACCTTACCATTGCTTCGATATTTGAAGCGCTACACTAGCATTTGCCTCCAAACTAATTTCACACACTTTTTCTAGTCGTGACAGCCTTCCATTCTAACCTTTGTATAACTCATAAATATCCTCTCTTGTGTTTCATTTTAGTCGCATAATATTCGTTACAAACATCTATTCTTAAATCTAAATAAATCTAACTTTGCATCTTTGTCCGTTCCAATCGAAATTGGAGACACAATCTTGACCCGTTTTGTGCAACCCAATTTATGACAATATTCTATTCCGAGTCTTCGACATCCATGACACTTGTGTTCCACCCAATTTTAACCTTATGCACTTCCAGTTAATTAGAGAATACCACTTACACTAATTTTAATTAAATTGGTGTAAGGACCCAACCTAACCCAAAATTAGACCCAACACCAACCCAAACCCCCATTCACACCCTCAAGGTTCATATTAAACACCACACACCCTTCTTATCCACTACATCACACCAAATATGGTATTTTTTCTCATCCAATCCCAAATTTCATTATTTGTACAATTTCCCAATTATTAGGGACCTTTATGCAAAAATGCAATGAGGTATCCACCTCCCATTGGATCCAAGTCATGAAGAAAATCACCCCCCTTCTTTGACCGGTCCACCCAAAATTTCCCTCCATTTGTTGTACTTCATGCAACTTTCTCTCCTTGTATCTCCACCCTCCATTCAAACCCACATCATCCTAGCCACTCACTCTTCATGTAGAGGCTTCCCTCATCCCTAGGAGAAACCCAAAGCCGGCCCTAATCTCAAGTTGAGCACCCCCCCCACTCTCTCCTACTTAAACACCTACCTCTCTCTCTCCTAAAACCCACAGTCAATATCCTTACCGAAAACCCTAAAAACTACAACTACACCTTCTCCAACCCGGCCACCTCCCTCTTTCCAACTCCGATCAACCACCACCCTGCCGCCACAGAGCCACCACACCATCCCGTCGGCCTCCCTACTCCGGTCAGCAACCACCCCACCGCCACAGCGCCACCGTAGCCACCACCATTCACGACCACAGCAGCCCCAACCCGACCTCTTCTTCAACCTGACTCCCCTTCTTCCCCAGTCACCCCCACCGCCACCACAGCCACCATCATCACCATCTCCACCGCCACCGCCATCACCATCACCACTCCTATCACCGTCACCAACATCACCGACACCAACACCATCATCACCATCGTCACAACCACCACCACCACCATCACCCACACCACTATTACCAGTACCACATCTTCTCCCCGACTCCCCACGACCTTCCCCCGCCGGAGATGACCTAGCCACAGCCACCACCAGCAACCCACCACCCTGCCTCCGCCGCTGCGAGCTGCTGCCATTGCTGCGAGCTGCTGCCAGTATGCTGCCGCTGCTGCAGTGCAGTCTTGCCTGGCCGGAGCACCAATCCCCCCCCCCGTCGGAGTCCGGCCATCCTTGAGCAGCGAGCCGATCACCCCCCCGATCACGATCACTAAGGTTTATACGTACTCCTCCTCCTTGATTAATACATGAATAAATATTGAGGTGTGAACCTAATACCTAGTATTTATATCTAGTATTTTTATGTGCGTATTTTAGTGTAGCGATTATTGTTAGTAATTATTTCATAAAAAAATTGGTTAGTTAGTTTAGTATATAGTTGTGTTGACCTAAGTGTTAGACTAAATTGTCCTTGAGCACACTAACCTAATATCTAGGACATACGTTTAGTGTTATACGTTATTTGTAATTGTAACATATTTTGGTAGTCAACTGTCTCATTCTGCACAGTATATGAGGACATGACGTACCCGTACATGGCAACCTAGAGGGTTACCAATATAGAACTCATCTTGAAAATCTTAGTAGGTAGAATACCTGGTACCCATGTGTTAGAGGTGCAACTTAGCACCTACACTAATCAAAGATGTGACCGTGATTGTAACATGTGAGAAATGATACCTTAGTGTACACATACCCCCTTGATCCGTGACTAGTCAAACCTAGCCAACGTATTTAATTAGAACATTTATTTGGTTTGGTATCTGCATAACTCATGACGTTGTGTAAGTCGTACTTGTGTACGTGATTAGCATAGTATAATGTAGTAATTAATATATATTGTTATTTATTCATAGGCATCCAAGATGATTCTACCTTGGCTGCTGGTTCCGGATCCTTACTTGTGCACACCAGAGTTCCAGGCAAGTATACCTTGCCTTGTTGTACTGCTTAAATTCAGATATTATTTAGTTGTATATTTTATTGTTTAAATATTATATAACTGTACGCGTCCGAGAAAGACTCAGGTGCAGTCAATGAAGACGTTGACGTTAGGACTTGTGTCTGACCTAGTGTCTAGTGAATGCACATAAAGTTATGGAGTTATCGATATGACTCCCCAGGCCTTGACACGTATCATTGCACATCACAGAGTGAATTCATATAGGGACGCGTGCTTCATGACTGACTGGCCATCGGTGTGAGCAGCACGTGTGATGGTATTTAGCTTAGTAGTATATTTTCTTAGTGACTTGCATTATAGTACGAGATGTCCACGTCGTATTCGCGACTTGTACATTAGCATTGGGCAGGGAAGACAATTAGTAGGCGTATAGGACAAACATTTAGCTACTGTAGTTTCAGAGTAAACTACGGGGTCGTGAGCCTCAGCGTTACCCGGTTATGGGCCATATGTTACCCGGTTATGGGCTATGTGTTACCCGGTTATGGGCGTATATGCTTGTCGATACATCCGACAGAGGTTACTAGCTGCGCGCTATCATGATCGATGATATAGTCAGCATATACTCCTGGCATCCAGTTTATAGCTAATGCTAGGTACTTAGCCTCTGGCTCGACTCTACGCTTTATACCTTTTACCTACCCATACGTACCAAGGTTGTCTTCGAGTGATTTTTACTTAGCTGGTTAGATAACCCTCGAGTTTATACAGTATTTACTTTATGGCATATATTTTTGTATCTTGTTACGTCCCTCTGAGGACCTGGTTCCCTTCCAGATCCGGACGAGCACTTGTACCCGACCATCTATGGAGCAGGAGTAGAGACAAGATTTGTGGTTGAGGACTTTGAGGCATTGCCAGAGGAGTTCTCATGATTTGGGTACGCTGCTATTTCGGAATAGAGCATTCTTATCTAGCTAGTTGATGCTCTAGTCTAGCTATCTTCCTACTTTCCGTATTTTTATTTCATTGCTGTATTTTAGTGGGTTTGTCCCCATCAGACTTATTTGGATTATATTATGACTTTCATATTTTAAACTTATTTTCAGTATATATTTTAGTACTTCTTATATTGTATTCTATGGATGAGATTAGATATTTACCTGCTGGATGATAGCATATTGGACTTGTTAGTATTTGAGGATAGCGTAGTACGCTTAAACGAGTCCATTAAATTGGGAAATCCTTCGAAGTCATATTAGCTGGCCATTGCCACGTGGCCTGGTCCCGTGTATTTTGGGACTGGGGCATGACATGGTTTTAGTGGTGGCCCATGCAGGTCTCTGTTTATCGCTTGTGGTATGGTATCATGCCCAGCGAGCCTGCGATAGGATTGAAATTATTAGATCTCATTTACCTTGATTACCGCCCTTGAACCTCCTTCGTATTTGATTATTTGAATATCTGCATCATGTTTGTTATTCCTGTACTCTTCTAATGTAGTTCTATTTCTAGTAGAGATGAACTTGCGCAGCGGACGCGAGGCATACAGTGCCATTGTGCCATCCGCCACCGTGCAAAGGGAGGATACACCCCTTGGACCACCTGGAGAGGAGCCCCCACCACAGGCCCCGGTGATACCACATGCCCCATTGATACATTGGCACAAGACTTCTCAGGGTAATCCGACGCAGCAGCACGAGGGACAGACTTCACAGATGGTCCCGACACAGCATCTCGAGGGTCAGACTTTGAGAGCCACGCCGATGCCGTAACCCGAGAGGCCAACATCTGAGGAGATACCTACATCACAGCCGGAGGTCCCATTTCTATCACCTCTACCCTTTCCACCTCAGATGCCACATCCAGAGGGACAGTCGCAGATGTTCCAGTTCTTCCAGGCCATGATGCAGGCGCAGTGGCATCAGACCGAGACTATGAGACAGAGCTTGATGGCAGTTCTGGAGAGGACACCTGCCCCAGCACCCGCAATAGCACCTGTACCTATTCAGCCAGCTGGTACTGTTCGAGGAATTCGTCAAATGGGCCCGGATACCTTTTCGGGCAGCGAGACCACAAAGGAGATCTCTGATTGGGTCGCCAATACGGAGATGCTACTGGAGGCTTCTCAGCTACATCCGTACCTTTGGATGACCGCAGTGAGGGACCAACTGAAAGGCAACGCCTATCATTGGTGGGACTCCATATAGCGCATCGTCGGCAAGAATCAGACGTGGAAGCAATTTTTAGAGTATTTCAATGCAAAGTACTTTCTGACTACGGTCAAGAATGCGCTCTACTCTCAGTTCCTGCACCTGGAGCAAGGGAACATGACCGTAGACGCGTATAACACGAAGTTTAGTCGACTTAGTAGATTTGGTGCCGCCCTGATACCCAATGATCTAGAGAAGGCCAGGAGATTCCATCATGGTTTGACGTATGAGCTACAGAGGTATACTACCACCCAGGCGAGGATCTCTTACGAGGAGGTTTTGTCAGGGGCTAGGATCCAAGAGGCTATTGGTAGAGGATTGAGGCGTTTCAGTGTAGCTGCACCAGCTATGGCACAACCATGAGCAGGAGGACCGATCCATCATCCAGGAGTGCAGACGCAATAGAAGATTCTGCCGTATCAGCAGAGAGAGCTACCGACATGTCACTTTTGCAGGAAGAAGGGGCATGTTCAGAAAGATTATGGGAGAAGATTAGGATAGTGTTTGAGGTGCGAATGTAAACCCCCTCGACCAGATTCTAGCATTTTAGGATTATTTTTAACAATTTAGGATTTATGGCAATATTTTAATTTATTTTGCTTACATATCCTGTTGATTTATGCACCTGTCCATCACCAAATTATTTGGAACTCTATCTTGACTATTATCCCCAAACGAAGTTCCCATACCTCTCTTAGACATGCTAGTCTACTATCCTGCACTTTGTGCAACTCCCAGATACTCTGTTATGAGCCTCGTATTAGACGCACAAATATCGTTACCCAACGTACGTATTTAAATTCCTAGATCGGTACCCATCCCTGTTCCAACAGACATTAGAGGCCCAACCTGTACCTGTTTTGCCCAGACAAAAATACGATAATATTCTACACTGAGTATACTATATTTAGTGTATTGACACAGCAAGAAAATTATGGCCCTACCTGCCTCTAAATAATTAGAGAACACCGTGCGCAGTATTTATTAATTAAATAAATACGATGGCCCGTATCACCCCAAAACCAGGCCCAGTCCCTGCCCAGACTTACCCCCACCCCCTCAGGACCCTCGCACAGCAATTTCCCTCAAATCTGTGAATTTTAGTATTTTCAGGAATCAGGTGTTTTTCCCAGACAATTTCGTAATTGTGCAATTTCCCAAAATAGGATCTCTGCGCAATTTATGAAATTTCAAGAACTTTTCTGCAAATTACAGTGTGAGGTGTCATCCCCTCATTGGCCGGTGAACCTGCACCGTCTATTTGGAGACGGGACCCACCCAAAAATATTCTGAAAATATCCCAAAAATATCCTGAAAATATCTACAAAATATCTTGTAAAATATCTCTAGATATTTTACTTATTAAAATAATAATTTTTTCTATAAAAAGAAAACAAAAGAAAAAGAAAAATAAAATAAAAACCCAACCCCTGACCCTAGCCCGCAGCCCCCCCCCCCGTCGGAGTTGCTCCGCCGCCCCTGGCCGGAGTCGACCCCCTCCCAGCCGCTGGCCCCGACCTTCTCTCCTCCTCCTCCTCTTTTTCTCCACCTCGACCCCCCCTCCGCCAGCGTCGGCTGCCCCCCCCCCCCCCCGACCTCCGCCTCCCCTTACCGCGGTGAGCCGACCTCGCCGGAGAGCTCCGCCGCCGGTCTAGACTTCCCGACAACTCCCCAGCCGGCCTCGCCCACCTCCTCTCTCCTCAGCCTCCTTCTCCCCGAGCTCCCTTTCCCCTCCACCACCTCCACCATCTCACCACTTACCCATGGCCGGAGCCGACCCCGACCTCACCGGCGCAGCGCCGTGTCGACCTCATCCTCCCCCTCTTCCCCTCTCCCAGCCCTCTTCCCCGGACGGAGCCCCATCTCCAGGAACCCCACGACAGCGCCTCCGGCCCTCGCCGCTGCCACCCTCTCCCCTGAGCCGCCGACCACCACCCGTGTCTCCCTCTCTTCTCCGTCTTCTCCGGCAGCATCTCGACGCCACCACCATCACAGCACCGACCCGCCAGCGCCCAGAAGCGGCTGCCCCCCCCGCCGCAAGCTTTTCCCAGCACCCTCCTCCGGTCATATCCGAACGCCGCCCGACTCTAGAATACCCCAGCAGCCCTGAGTCGGATACGGCGAAGCTCCAGCGAGTCTCCACTGGACTCAAACCGGACACAGCAGCATTTCAGAGCCCGGACACGATCAGCGTCGTGTCGCACCTCTTCACGGACACAGAAAATTTATTCTGCGGAGCCCTGTTCAGGTAACCCGTTCTATCTCCTCGTAGTTCCGTTTTTAATTCTGTCAGTTATGACACGTAGGCTATGTGACCCTCTCGATGCCCGTGCAACCCGCTCGGTGTATCGTATCCTGTGGCGATCGCGGCACGCGATCCAAAAACAGAAAAAATAATGACCCGATTCACCCCGGAACTGAGTACGCCCCGCCAAACGGGATGACTTGGTCGCACGCGGTCTTTACCGAAACGTGCGCGTCATTGATACGGACGTGCGGGATTTTGCAGAAGTTGATTTGGATGTGCATGCACACCGGAATCAACGCGTATCCGCCGACAACGTCCCGTATCTGCCTGTTCTGGAATACGCTGCAACTTTGTGTACACACGTCGGATCGAGACGAAACTTACGCCATCGGACTCGTAGCAATACGCTGGTCCTGTGATCCAAAGTTTGGTTCGATTCTGAGAACGTTGGCAAAATCCCGTATCGTGGGCCCCATAGGCTCCACTTGACGGGCAATTTTGTGACCGGCTCATCGGAATCCAATTCTGGAAGTTCCGTTGGGTTCGTATCATCGTTCCTGACTTGTTGACACTAAGTTTGGCGAATTTGGAGACCTTTGACCCTGACACGTTTTTCGGTGCAAAGCGGCCCACATGAGGACCCCGCTCTGACCAGAAACTGTCATTTTTGCCCCTGTGTCCAAATTGGACTTAAGGACAGGCATTTCTAGCTATTTGATATTTTCTGAGACTGTTAGTGATATTTATTTCAGCATCCGGAGACTTTCCTTCTGAGGCCATAGTTTCTGACTTCTTGGCATTTGATATCTGGACATTATATTTTGCAGCTCTTGCCAGGCACGTATACCTTGCCTTGTTGTACTGTTTAAATTCAGTTATTGTTAGTTACATATTTATTTATTTTAATAAAATATAAATGTGCGCGTCCGATAAACTCGGGTGCAGTCAACGAAGGCGTTGACGTTAGGACTTGTGTCTGACCTAGTGTCTAGTCGACCTACCTAAAGTTGTGGAGTTATTGGTATAAATCCCCAGGCCTTGACACGTATCATTACACGTCACAGAGTGAGTTCATGTAGGGACGCGTGTCTCATGCGCGACTGGCCATCATTATGAGCAACACGTGTAACGGTATTTAGCTTAGTTGATTATTTCTATAGAGACTTGCATCATAGTTCGTGATGTCCACATCATTTTTACGACTTGTATATCTACATTGGGCGGGGAAGACATCTAGTAGGGGTATGGGACACCCCCCCTTATATATACTCAAGTTACCATGCTCTTCGGAGATGGGGATCACGGTATATATAGCGAGTTACCATGCTCTTATGAGATGGGGAGTTGTAATATATTTCAAGTTACCATGCTCTTCGGAGATGGGGAGTTGCAATATATTTCAAGTTACCATGCTCTTAGGAGATGGGGATAGCATCAATGCCCTTAAACGGGGGCATATGTGGCATATACTAGCCAGTCCCGATGATTGGTGAATTACGTCAGCATATGTCGAGCCTATACATTCCCATGCGTACTATCAGGTCTTTAAATTGCATTCACTTAGATGGTTAGTACACCCCATTTATTTATTCATTATTTACATACATGACATATTGTTTTTCTGTATCTTGCTATGTCCCTCTGAGGACCTGGTCCCTTGCCAGGTGTAGATGTTCATGAGTATTCGCAGGAGCGCAGATCCGAACATGTTACGTATATTCTGAGGTCTTCTCTTCGGGCCTCGTGATTGTCAGATGTTGTTCTTATATGGTGTGTATCTGGTTCCTTTTTATATTCTATTTCGGCAGTAGATTTGTTTCCATCTGACTGTCATTCTTAGATATCTGTATTGAGATCTAGTTACATGGTTATTGGTTATTCATATTTAATTTCTGTGGATGAGATTTAGATTATACCCTGTGACTTGTGATAGTTTTACCACTTATGAATTATTGTTCATTATACAGCGTACGCTCGTATATATGGTTTTCATATATTGGAGTTGCCATATATACAGGCGGCTGGCATGTTTACGTGTCCTAGTCCTACGTATTTTGGGACTGGGGCGTGACAGCGAATCAAACAACATCAAGCTTAGGAGTGTTTCCAGTATGTCAATAGAGCCCAGCAGATAGTGCAAAGGCCAACTCCACCGGTCCTAGGTATGTCCGTAACATTGCTTGATAATTTATAGTTTATTATGTGTTTATTTTAATTTCGAGAACAAAATTCTTATAAGTTGGGTAGATTGTAAACTCCCTCGACCAAATTTAGGTCTACTTAGCTTAGATAGAGAGACTAGGGTTAATTTGGAGCCATTTAAGAATTAAAACACAGTATTTTAGATTTATTGTGCAATATTTGTATCACGTTGTGCACCTTACCGTTGCTTCAATATTTGGAGCGCTACACTAGCATTTGCCTCCAAACTAATTTTATACACTTTTGCTAGTCATGCCAGCCTTCCATTCTGACCTTTGTGTAACTCATAAATACCCTCTCTTGTGCTTCATTTTAGTCACACAATATTCGTTACAAACGTCCATTCTTAAATCCAAATAAATCCAACTTTGCATCTTTGTCCGTTTCAATCGAAATTAGAGACATTATCTCGACCCGTTTTGTGTAACCCAATTTATGACAATATTCTAATCTGAGTCTTCGACATCCATGATACTTGTGTCCCACCCAATTTTAACCCTATGCACTTCCAGTTAATTAGAGAACACCACTTACACTAATTTTAATTAAATTGGTGTAAGGACCCAACTTAACCCAAAATTAGACCCAATACCAACCCGAACTCCTATTCACACCCTCAAGGTTCATACTAAACACCATACACCCTTCTAACACACTACATCACACAAAATATGGTATTTTTCCTCATCCAATTCTAAATTTTATTATTTGTGCAATTTTTTAATTGTTAGGGACCTTTATGCAAAAATGCAATGAGGTGTCCACCTCCCATTGGATCCAAGTCATGAAAAAAATCACCCCCCTCTTTGACCGGTCCACCCAAATTTTCTCTCCATTTGTTGTACTTCATGCAACTTTTTCTCCTTGCATCTCCACCCTCCATTCAAACCCACATTATCCTAGCCACTTACTCTTCATGTAGAAGCTTTCCTCATCCCTAGGAGAAACTCATAGCCGGCCCTAATCCCAAGGTGAGAACCCCCTCTCTCTCTCTCCTACTTAAACACCTACCTCTGTCTCTCCTAAAATCCACAGCCAACATCCTCACCCGAAACCCTAAAAACTACAACTACACCTTCTCCAACCCAGCCACCTCCCTCTCTCCAACTCTGAACAACCACTACCCCGCCGCCAAAGAGCCCCCACACCATCCCGCCGGCCTCCCTACTCCGGTTAGCAACCACCCCGCTGCCATAACGCCACCGTAGCCACCACCATCCATGACCATAGCAGCCCCAACCCAACCTCTTCTTCAACCCGACTCCCATTCTTCCCCAGTCACCCCCACCGCCACCATAGCCACCCATCTCCACCGCCACCATCATCACCATCTCTACCGCCACCGTCATCACCATCACCACTCCTATCACCGGCACCAACACCATCATCACCATCGTCACAACCACCACCGCCACCATCAGCCACAACACCATCACCAGCACCACATCTTCTCCCCGACTCCCCACGACCTTCCCCCACTGGAGACGACCTAGACACAGCCACCACCAGCAACCCACCACCCTGCCTCCACCGCTGCGAGCTGCTGCAATTGCAGCGAGCTTCTGCCAGTGTGCTGCCATTGCTGCAGTGCAGCCTTGCCTAGCTGGAGCACCACTCCCCTCCCGCCGAAGTCCCAGACATCCTCGAGTAGGGAGCCGATCACCCCCCCTCGGCCACCATTTTTAAGGTTTACACGTACTCCTCCTCCTTGATTAATACATAAATAAATATTGAGGTGTGAACCTAATACCTAGTGTTTATACCTAGTATTTTTATGTGCGTATTTTAGTATAGTGATTATTGTTAGTAATTATTTTATAGAAAAATTGGTTAGTTAGTTTAGTATATAGTTGTGTTGACCTAAGTGTTAGACTAAACTGTCCTTGAGCACACTAACCTAATATCTAGGACATACGTTTAGTGTTATACGTTATTTATAATTGTAAGGTATTTTGGTAGTCAACTGTCTCATTGTGCACAGTATCTGAGGACATGACGTACCCGTATATGGAGACCTAGAGGGTTACCAATATCGAACTTATCCTAAAAATCTTAGTGGGTAGAATACCTGGTACCCATGTGTTAGAGGTACAACTTAGCACCTACACTAATCAAAGCTGTGATCGTGATTGTAACATGTGAGAAATGATACCTTAATGTACACCTACCCCCTTGATTCGTGACTAGTCAACCCTAGCCAACGTATTTAATTAGAACGTTTATTTGGTTTGGTATCTGCGTAACTCATGACGTTGCATAAGTCATACTTGTGTACGTGATTAGCATAGTATAATATAGTAATTAATATTTATTATTATTTATTCTAGGCATCCAAGACGATTCTACCTTGGCTGCTGGTTCCGGATCCTTACTTATGCACACCAGAGTTTCAAGCAAGTATACCTTGCCTTGTTGTACTGTTTAAATTTAGATATTATTTAGTTGCATATTTTATTGTTTAAATATTACATAATTGTGCGCGTCCGCGAAAGACTCGGGTGCAGTCAACGAACGCGTTGACGTTAGGACTTGTGTCTGACCTAGTTTCTAGTGGACGCACCTAAAGTTGTGGAGTTATCGATATAACTCCCAGGCCTTGACACGTATCATTGCACATCACAGAGTGAGTTCATGTAGGGACACGTGCTTCATGACTGACTAGCCATCGGTGTGAGCAGCACGTGTGACAGTATTTAGCTTAGTGGTATATTTCTTTAGTGACTTGCTTTATAGTACGAGATGTCCACGTCGTATTCGCGACTTATACATTGGCATTAGGCGGGGAAGACAATTAGTAGGCGTATGGGACAGTCATTTGGCTACCTTAGTTTCAAAGTAAACTACGGGGTCGTGAGCCTCAGCGTTACCCGGTTATGGGCTATGTGTTACCCGGTTATGGGCGTATATGCTTGTCGATACATCTGGCAGAGGTTACTAGCTGTGCGCTATCATGATCGGTGATGTAGTCAACATATACTCCTGGCATCCAGTTTATAGCTAATGTCAGGTACTTAGTCTCTGACTCGATGCTACGCTTTATACCTTTTACCTACCCAAACGTACCAAGGTTGTCTTCGATTGTATTTTACCTAGCTGGTTAGATCACCCTCGAGTTTACACAGTATTTACTTTATGGCATGTATTTTTGTATCTTGTTACATCCCTCGGAGGACCTGGTTTCCTTCCAGATCCGGACGAGCACTTGTACCCGACCATCTACGGAGCAGAAGTAGAGACATGATTCGTGGCTGAGGACTTTGAGCCATTTTTAGAGGAGTTCCCATGATTTGGTTACGCTACTGTATCAGACTAGAGCATTCTTATCTAGATAGTTGATGCTATAGTCTAGCTATCTTCCTACTTTCCGTATTTTTATTTCATTACTGTATTTCAGTGGGTTTGTCCCCATCAGACTTATTTGGATTATATTATGACATTCATATTCTGCACTTATTTTCAGAATATATTTCATCATTTCTTATATTGTATTCTGTGGATGAGATTAGATATTTACCTGTTGTACGATAGCATATTGGACTTGTTAGTATTTTAGGACAGCGTAGTACGCTTCGGTGGGTCCATTAAATTGGGAAATTCTTCGAAGTCGTATTAGCTGGCCATTGCCACGTGGCCTGGTCCCGTGTATTTTGGGACTGGGGCGTGACAGGGGTCACACTGACCTATATATGAAATATCATGTTATTGGGTGTAATGAAGTGATAAAAATGCTACAATGCAATAATTATGCTTTTCTAGGTCAAGACTGGGTTAAAATTGTCAACTGAGTCTTAACTAGGTGTTTACCATAATTTTAGGACCATACCTAGCTTCTAGGTTAATTACAAAGGTAAACTAGTAATTACTAGGTCATCCTAGGTTTCTAAGTTTATAATTAAGGTAATTAGCTCAAGACACTAATATCTAGCTAATACTAGACAATACTAGACATAATATCTTTTATACTAAGTATCTATATATATACTAGATAATATATATAACACTATTTATACTTACTAGTTAGGATACTTGGTATCTAGGCTAATTACTCAACCCATAACTAAAACCTTAGTATCTAACTTAACTAACATTTACCTTGATAACCCACTCATTACATACACTTACTGATACCGGGTGCTACTTACTGACACACCTGAACTTAACCCACATATATTCCTATTTATCTCACTCACACACTCTAACATGTGCATAACACATCCACACATACATATGTGTATAACCCACTTACAGACATATGGGTAACCCTAATACAACACCAAATCAACAGTTCATAATCCCCCCTCATTATATTGTCATGCCTATACTCCTTCACATCCCTACTGTTGTTGCCACTGTTTATTACACCAACTGCTATGGTCTTCACCCCTTTCCCTCAATACATATACCTGTGTATATGTACTTGCATTAGTTAATCCCCAACTCACCTTGCTGCATACTGCTACTTCTGCAGTATCACCATGCTATTACCTACTTCAAAACCAAAAAATCTGGCAGCTCCACCTTACACTTCCCTATTGACACTTAAACTGACCTACTGCACTTCTACTTGGCTTGAATCTCCATTGCACATCAGTGTGCACTGCTGCAATTGCAGGTTTGCTACCTACTGGATACCCAAGCTCCCATCAGTCTTGAACCAAGTCCCCATGTTCTAAACCTGCTACTAATGACTGCAACATCACATCTCCATCTTGCAACTCCCCTACTCCCCAGCAGCAACATTGCTGCAGCAGGCTTGGCCAAAGCTTGGAATGCCCTTCGTACAGTGGCTTGCACCTACTGATCATGGTGCACACAATCTAACCTCCCTACAGAACAACTCATAGTCTCACTGCTATGCCCATCACACACAAGTGTATACACTCAACCATACTCACAATTCATATACACACACTAATACATAATGCATAATGACTGAACCCAACCCGCTTCCTCTACTGCTACCTGCACATAGTCCCTTGGACCCCTTCATCAACAACAACTTCTAACACACCACCATATAAACACAATATTATCACCAACACACAAATACACACACACCCGATCATCTCACTGCACAAACACACGAACACTCCTCACTTCTCCCTCTTACACAACAATATATATATATATATATATATATATATATATATATATATATATATATATATATATATATATATATATATATATATATATATATGACACAAGTAAAAGCTTGGGTGAACACACTACATACACTAATAACCATTTCATCAAATATCTAGAGTGCACAATTTGGATACTCATAATACGTTCTTAATTGAGATATTAAAACTCCCAATTCTCAATAATTAGCATTTATAAATATCAAATACATATATAAATAACTAATGCAACTAATTATAATAGAAATTGAAGAGTAATTACACAAATCACCCAAAATGAATCCCGTGTCATAGCGTATAACAAAATACTATGATACGCTCTACTCGTGTCCAATTGTGGACATGTATCTAGTCCCATATCTTCAATCTAAGTCTAATTAGATCTAATTGGTCTCATAACACACAGTTGATGCATCAATCTCGGAATTCCCCCAAATTGGACACAAAAACCTATATAGAAGTCATAATACAAGTCATATGAACCTAGTTCTTGTTCCTATGGATAGCCCTAAGCCAAGGCAGATTTTGTAATGGCCAAATGTATGAATTAGAGTCTAATTAAGGAGAAAATTTAGAATGATACCTATTGGAAGATAGATTCCCAATATAAAGCCCAAATAGACATAATTAGGACACAAGCTCTATCTAATAGCTCATTCTTCAAGTGCTCCTTGCAATCCAAGCTCCAATGCTCCTTAGCTGATGTAAATAAAAGAAAATGAGAATGAATTGGGTAAATTTGGTGGAGGGATAAAGTGATTTGGGGAAGAACACAATTGGGGATCAAAAATTAAAATGAATTAATGAGAGGAGAGAGAGAAAGAGACCCTCTCATATGGCCGGCCCCCTCTTGCCCCTCCTCTAAGTAATTCACATTGTCAACAATGCCCCCCACTAGCTAGTTATGAGGTTTAATTAGGGAGGGCTATATTAGGAAGCTTCTAATCTAATAAAAATTAATCTAATCTCCTTAATTAACTAAAAAGAATGGGTCTAATGGGCCTAACCCAATGTTGGGCTCAATGTGTCATGCCAATCTAATGGGTCTACTAATGTCAAGTCCTATAATTAGGCTTGCCCACTAACTAATAAATAAATAGCACAACACAACATAAATAATTAGTAGCACAATATATAAATATTTAATCACTAAATATAAAATATGCTAATGATAAAAATATCCTCATCTAAAAATGTGGTAGTAACAAGTCTACCCTCCTTAAAAAAATTTGTCCCTAAAATTTAAGAAAGAACTAATACTACAACAAGCAATCACAACAAGCAAGAAAGAACGATACCTCACGGCTCAAACATATAAGGGTATCGCTCGCGCATCTCGGCTTTTCTCTCCCAGGTAGACTCTCCCGGAGAGTGATGCCTCCACGCGACGCGTACCAAGGGAATCGTCTGGTTCCGCTGCACCTTCTTTCTGTGATCCAGAATCTCCACTGGCTGCTATGGGTAGCTGAAAGTCGGACCCACCTCGATCTCCGAGTGATCCAATACGTGACTAAGATCTGCCACGTACCGTCTCAGCTGTGACACATAGAACACATCATCCACTCCCTCTAACGCAGGCGGCAAGTCTAGTATGTAGAATATTGCACCGACCCTCACAAGAACACCGAAGGGTCCGATGTACTATGGACTAAGCTTTCCGCCTCCTCCAAAGTGAATCGTGCCCCGTGTAGGAGAAATACGCAAGAACACCAGATCACCAACCTAGATCAAAACACAGCCTTAACACTCAACCTAAAACAAAAAAAATCATAAGTAATATAAATAAAACCTATACCTCAAACTCCAAGGGTCTCCGGTGGCTATCGGCCCAATACCGCTATCTGTCGTGTGCCACCCGAAGTCTATCCCTAATGAGTTTTATCTTCTCATCTGCATCCACAATAATCTTTGGTCCCAACACGGCTCTTTCACCAAAATTATCTTAAGATAAATGAGTGCGATACCTCCGTCCATATAGAGCCTCGAATGGTGATATCTCAATACTGGCATGGTAATTGTTGTTGTAACCATACTCAACCAGGTGAAGATGATCCTCCCAAGAACCTCAGAAATCCAAAACATAAGTGTGAAGCATATCCTCAAGGGTCTTAATAGTCCTCTCTGACTTCTCGTCTGTCTGGGGGTGATATGCGGTACTAAACTTGAGCTGGGTGCCCAAGCTAGCCTGCAAACTCCCTACTTCAGTTGCACACAGCTTGAACTATTATTGTAAATAGCACAATACAATTAAATAACTTATAGCATAATATATAAATATTTAATTATAAAATATGCTAATAACAAAAATACCCTCATATAGAAATATGATAATGACACACAACTTGAACTCCCTGCTTCAGTTGCAAGTAGAAGCTATGAATGGTGATCTTGGATGACTCTTCTACGTCGGTAAGGGTCGAGGGAGTCAGAGGAGCTTGAATAGAAAGGGCCACCATCGATTGAGAAGAGGGTGGCACAATACTAGATAGCCCATGAGGTAGAACCGTAGTGGCAGAGCGGCGAGATGCCTTAATCTCAGTCAACTGCCTCCCCGTCGAAAGCAATAGCTGAACGCTAGACAACTGGGTAAAGTTGACTACTGCAGCTTCGGCACTAGAAGATATGCTGATATTAGGCTGTTTAGAAGCTACTTCATCCACAATAGTAGAGGCCTTCCCTACACTAGCCTCAACGGGAAGCTCCATCGAGTGTTCTTCACCCCTAGTAGAGCGGAAAGGGGGACAAACTTCCTCCAAATAAGCCCCCCACCTCTTTCTTCTTTCGCATCTTCCTCAGAGGACACGTTCACCATCCTGAGAGGAGAAGTAGCGTCTGCAGGGTCAAAACAACCTGTGACCAACCGCACCAACAAAATAGTACCAGGGATGGGTAACTGGATTTGTGGAGCCATCCCGACAACATCCAAGTCATCTACCGAGATATGGGGAGTAGCTGGTTCCATCAGCTCCCCTTCGGGGATATGTCCACCAGAATCCTTAAGAACGGGCTCTTCAGTCGCAGCCTCAGGCTCGGGGAAGATCGACTCTTCGTCCCGCTCGGCATAAAGGACCCTAGCAGCCGTAGACCGCCGAGGACGGTCCCTTCTCTCCTATTTCTACAAAGTTTAAAATAGACTAGAAGAAATATGTTCATATAAAGGAGTCGTAAGAATCAAATTAAGAGGTTTTATGGCACCACTATCGCATCTAAGGTAGGATCTGGTTCAGAAGCCACCAGCACAAGGGGTCCTACCTCCTCTCTTATGACCTCCACAGAAAGACAAGATTCTCCTATAGGTCCCGTCCCAGGAACCACCTTAACTCGCGCCCGCTTGGAATGACTACGATGGTGAGCTATAGTTGTCTTGTGCTTAGGATAAGGAGGGCCATCAGAAGGAGTCCCCTCCTCAGATGGCGGGTCTGAGTCATCGAGAAAAGGTTGGGCCACACTCTTGCCCTTCTTGGGAGTTCATCGACCTTTCAAAGATGGAGGCACAAAAATGGTACCCGCCAGATAACTCGTCCCAGGATCATAGTCAGCTAATGGAGCATTGACTGTGTAAACTCCCTGCGGCAAACAACATGTTCGGCACGATGTCGATCGCCGGCAATCCAAACTCAACTTATGTTTCGACGACAGCATAATAATTCCACGCACGAGATCCATCAAGAAGATGCCACAATACCCAAGGGAAGCACTGGAAGTATCCAGCAGGAGTTGGCTGTACCCAAATGGACGGACAAACCGGCTGGGTAGATAGGGCTCCAAATAAACGTAAGCCCAATTTTGATACACCAAGTAGGAAGGACGGATAGAAAGAAGCCAGCAATAAAGTTTCACCGACAGTAGGTGATCAGCAGTCCCGCTATCTCGATGAATATTACTCCTCTCCCTCAGTGAATTCGGGCACAGTGCTAAAAAATGCCCAACCGTTCAGATAAGCAAGCTCCCTCCTACAGGAGGGCACATCCTCGTACTTCCTCTTTACCCTCCGATAACGGCGAATAGCAGCATCCCCCTCTAACATTCCTTCCTGGGTGCCGGGAAGCATTAAAGACCGATGGTGCAATAAAAGCTAACCCATCATATAGTGATAGGGTAACTCTACCCGGTTTAACTCTCCAATCCTTTTGTTGTGCTTCACCTTGGAGTAAAAATATCGAAAACCGCGGTGGATGCAGCAGACTATCGTGGGTAGTAACGCCAGAGGGTGGCCAAAAGCTTGACGCACAACTGAGAGAATAAGGTTACGACTAATTTTCTCAAGTGAACCTGACCCCCCGCAAACATGCAGCTCGTAGCCTGATCATCAGGTATCCCGCTAGCAGTGCCTTCTCAGATAGCTCGTAGGCATCTATAAAAAAGTAGCTCAATTCCTCGCTCTCGGCAGACGAGTCATGAGCGATAGACGCTTTGCGATACTTCTGGATCAAAGCCACTATAGCTTCTTGGGATTGTAGCCCACGGACATAAACCTCGTTCGACTCGGGCTCCTTAAAAAAAGATAGTGCATCTAGACAGTAATATCGGGGATATCCCCTTCAGACGTCTTCTCCTCCTTATATATTCTCTGACAGATACTATGATGGCACAGTAGAGCTCCGAATCCTTCTTTTTGAGGTCCTCCAGTTTTTCGTTACTCGGGGAATATTTCTCGTATGTCACTTAGTCTCAGGGAAGCTTTGATATCGAATGCATCTCATACAAGGCAAGCCCCATCTCACTGCCGGGCGTGAAGAAAGAGACAACGTTTTTGTTGTTCCCGCTCATAGTACTTCAGCACCCATCGAGTCAACCGACACCACGATGGACTGTAATAGGCCCAGCCAAGAGTCCGTAATTGACCAGAAGGGTACCCTATTTTTTTCCACTTAGTGGAGGAACGTATCCACAGTATAAGCATCAAGATTTGGCCCCAAGTCACTCATGACAACACTCGGTGCCAACCCAAGAGAGGAGTAGGAAGGCGACTCCTTATGACAAGAGAAAGCCCCCTTGTGCAGACTTGGTCCGTGTCGGATGTTACCAATAAGGGCCCTCCGTTGCTCAGGCATCAAGTTTACTACAAGAAAAATAATGTTTCTTGACGGTTTATTTTTTGACGGTCGTGCTAAACCGTCAAAAAAAGCCATTATCTTGACGGTTTCAGACATACGTCAAGAAAATACCATTTTTGTGTTATGCATCAAAATTTGACCATAATACTTGACGATTTTAGATGAACCATCAAGAAAAACTATTTAATTTCTTGACGGTTTGGTTATAACCGTCAAGTAATACTTGTGTAAAAAAATTGGCGCGCAGATTTCATCTGCCATTTTAGTAGTTATTTGAATTTTTTTTTACTGTATCTTCTACGTTGATGGTTTTAGAGAAAGAGACTTATTTGGATTTGATCAGGGCTTCGATTCATATCACGATTCCAAAAAAAATCTATTTCTCCTCTAAGCCACTCTTTTCTCCGCGAACCCCTGGCGACCTAGACCCCGACGACCTACTACCTAAAGCATGCTAGACCCCGACGACCTACTACCTAAAGCATGCTAGACCCCTGGCGACCTAGAGACCCCAACAAGATAGACCTTCGACGCTCTTCTCTATGGCGCTGTTCTCGGCCACGACCATCTACAACCTGGAGTCCCGACAACCTAGACTCGGGCGACCTGGAAGTTCTTCTCTGGTATAAAATAAAAATCCTTAGAAATCCTTCTTGAAATCAGAAGGTTGTAAGAAATTAGGGTGATTAGTGATGGATTTCTAGGCTACTTCAATTTTCCCTAATTATGGAAGAAATTTGGGTTTTTGTGCTTAATTTCTTCTCCGGACTTGACTTTAGTAGCTGTAAGAAATTAGGATATTTTTTTATGCTTGATTTCTTCTCATGTAGTCTCTTGCTTCTTCTGCGAAAGCTAATTGGAACACCATGAGAATGAGGTGCATATACTTTTCGACAGAGAATTTAAATTGTCGAGTAATATTTTAAACAAAGGGATATGTAGAGAAAATATGAATTAAAGTATTTGTATTTGTTTTCTCATGGCGGGCATGGATAAGAATAAGGATATCATTTGGAAACAATTTTTCTGTATAATTGGACTAGGCAGCATAGAACTTGACCTTTTCCATAGCCTATATTAGTAAGATCCTCATATTAGTAGGTTTGATCATTTAGTTTTCAATAAGACCAAAATATTAGAATGTTTGATCATTTATTTTTTTCTTTTGGTTTGAATTTCCACGGTAAGTGAAAAATAGCTTGATTATTATAAATAGTCATCACATAAAACTAAATAAATACGTGAATAACTTTATTCTTAAAGGATATTTAACATTGTTTTGAATTGTATAGGTGCACCGAGTATGCATTGAAATGAAAATTTATTCCATGCTGGATCATCTATTTCTTCCAATATTGTACACTTCATTTCAGATCTATCTTTTCATCTTTCTGTTTTGCTGTTAAGGAGCTATATTGATAATTGCATAATAATTGTTGCATCTCTTTGCTGTTAAGTAGCTATCTTTGCGGTTTATGCAACTACTACCATGGATCCAGGTCCAAATATGTATAAATATGCAGTATGGCCTTCAGATTCTTAAGTCCTTTTAGCATGATGTTTGATGTTCAAAATTGATTTTATTGATGGTGTCCTTGTTTGAACTGCAGGTAAAGCATGAGTCCTCATAAACTGGAAATTCTTTTCTTGAGAAGATCTTATCTTTTGCATTAAATCCTCTATTTTTTACAATTTTCAGGTTTATCTTGGAGCCAAAATCTCTATTGGTGAATGAGAAGGACCAGAAGATTAGAGACAGTGAGTTTGCTTTTACATTCCTTCAGGTATGTCCTTTTTGTCAAATTTCATCTAAGAACTTGATAAAAGTAGTAAAGACTTACCGTCATTCTAACTTAGTGTTGCAGGCTTCAAAAGAGTACTTAGAAAAACATATGGGGGAGGTGGAAAATAACCTAAGAGAATTACTAAAGTTGCACGACAGATCATGTCAATGACTGTGACCTGATTTCTTCAAGTTAATTTTATTGTTATGTTGTCGACCTACTTTGGAACAACATATAGTATTACAAGGTTGATACACTCGGCCACCGAATTACCATTGTCATGTATTGCTTGCTTCTATATTATTTTGAAATAGCTACAGTCTAAGTTGATTTTCTAGTCATTTTATTGTGTATAAGTGTCAAATTTTGTTAGTATTTATTTAGATACTATTGATGAAGATTATGTATATATGGTTATTGGAATTTAGAAGTCTGTGTCAAGGAGTCTATGCATGTTTCAACATAGTGCACAACTAGTGTGCTGTGCAGAGCTATACCAGTTTACACATCCAAGGAAATCTCCAGGAACAGTAGCAAGTTCAAGTGTGTATGAATGTTCACTAGGTGTCTTGTGTGTATCAAGGGTTTCTACTGTTGTAGTTTATAGAAATTGCAACTGCAAGTGTAGAGGTGCAATCTGAGTATGCAGTGATTATCATTATAGTAGTGACAGTGTGTTTCACTACAAATCATGTAGGTTAATGTCAAGGGTGTAATGTTTCAGTGTTAGGTACTGGAGTATCTGAGAACTTGGTTATCATAGGAAGTTATGTGCAGATAATGTAACTGAAATTTGCAGCAGTATAAACATGAGTTCATGTGAGTAAGCTATGGTATTAACTCTATTCTGAACAAAAGGTAGATTTTCTATAGTGTACCATGTGCCAATGTGAGTTTCTTTTGTGAGTGAAGTATGGATGGATACAAATCCTAAAAGTAGTGTGAACCAGTGAGTGTTTAATGTGAGTGTGAAGCATGTATGTGGTGTCATAGGGAGTATCAGAGGGTCCAAGAGGGTGTCTGTGCAGTGTGATTATGGTATTTTCTAGGTACTTGTGTGTGTTGGTGTATTTCTGAAGACATAAAAAACATGTCTCGACTTACAATTCCTGGAGATGATCAGGATAGAAGGTCATGGTTTCGATCATGATTATGTTGTTCTTACAAAAGACATATATTTATTACGGGTATGTTTCTGAAGACATCGAAAACAATTCAAATGTATTGATCTTGAGGCACATATCTCACTCTTTAGATTTTGAATTACCTAATCCTTAAAATTTTCTTAGTAAGGAAAAACTAAATATGAACTTGCAGAACTCAACACCCAGTATACCAGGAAGAAAACTAGGTGCCATACATATAATGAGGAGATACCTTCCATGCTCCAAACCATATTATTAGGCACCATTTGAGACATGGAGTATTGTATATGATGTGAATGAATACTACACTTTCTCTAACTTCACCCTCTAATTGGTGGATCTTACAGTAGAACTAACCTTAGACAATGGTAGAACCCCTTCTAGTTGCAGCTGGATTTAGAGTAGCTCGAGTGGAAATCACCATTAGAAAAACTAGGGTTTGCTAAATTGTAGAATAATTGGACAATTTGGAGAAGAAGAGTTCTTATTCTAAATTGGAACATGTGAGAAATATAGTTACTGCAAACAACAGTAGTTGCCAGTTTGGAGGACATACGACAAAAGAACAGGTGTATATATATATATATATATATATATATATATATATATATATATATATATATATATATATATATATATATACATAGTACCGGTGCTGCAAAATAAGAAAAAAAAGAAGATAAATCAATTAATTTCACCTAGCAACTTGCACATTCACAATAGCTCTTGACATAAAAGGATGGCATCAAGGAAATCCTAGCCATTGTCCTACGTTGTATTTATTTTGGGGAATTTTTTTTTTGGATTCCTCCAATTTTTGCTAGAATGGTAGGTATCCAGTTGAAAACTCAATTGTCAATGGATCCCTCAAGTTTTAGTAAATTTTGCAATTGTGCGGAGTTGCACTCAACCTTGTCTTGGGATTGGATACATTAATCAGAATGCATGTATGCTAAAAAATGGTATCCATATCTGTATTGTATCTATCCGACTCGGTATCCGTGTAAGGAAGGTGACTATATTTAATACCATGTATCCATATTGTGACCTTATCCGCATTCGAGTTTGTATTCTTACAACATAGTATACTATTAGATTTCATATGAATTTTAACTCATTCCTTGACATTCTTCTCCTCATTGAAGATATACTTAACACATTTCTACTAGTTCTAATTATCACATTTATACAAAGTTCTACTAGTTATCTGCAAAACATCAACCCTTTATTTGCCTCCAGCTGCGTCCACAATAGAAAGAAAGGATGGAGCTTGTTGTCCAACACTGTCGCTGCAGGATCTCCAAAAAGAAAAAGAAAAAGAAAAATGCTATGAATGGTCAACTTGTTTTAAACTACACAAACATGGGACATGATCCACTTATGCATAGAAGAGCTTAAAAATAAGTTCCAGATAAGCTAAGAACTAATAATGGTTAATTATGTTAAGAAATGACATAATAATAGCTTGTTAACTTTTATAAGGTACTATCACATATCAAAGATGCAGAAAGAAAAAAAACCATATAAACGACTTTAAAATTTTAAAATTAATGTTTGGCTAAGATAACTACCTACAACTAGTTATTTATATTTCAACACTGATATACTAAACTGTATACTGATTTCATATGCTTCCACGTAAGTAGGCCAAAAAGCTTAATAACATATATTTGAATATGGCTTCAACTTGAAACCAAGCATACACTTGGAGAACTATGAAAAATAGCACCAAGTCAGACTTTGAAGAACATAAAACTAATCCATGGTCACTAAAAGCATTTACATGGAAAAAAAAGCTAATGCTTTGCAAGAACATAAGTTGGAGATTAAATAATATATAGGTACATAAGAAAACAGAGAACTGTGTGAAATATATTAGTTATTATAGGGAAAATAATAATAAAGTATCCTAAAAAGCCAAGAGAGAATAAAGTATGTCCAGGCTTCCTTTCAGAAAACCAGCCTCTGGTACTCCCTGTTCCGAAGTTTTATTCATAACCTTAGATATTAAGAATGTTAAGAAGTCTATTAGTATAAATGGGTGGTTCTTGCTAAATAGGGACAAAATCCTTTTCATATTATGTGTTTTTTTATAATTGGTAGAAGGCGATTGTCCGTACATGTCTACACAAGTGCTGGACACAAAAGGCCAAGCATTGTTAGAACCTATAATTGCATTGTCCTACTTGAATGTCAATATATATATATATATATATATATATATATATATATACTTGTTATTAGTAGTTAATGCCAGAGTCTTGAACTCCAATGACAATATCAGAAGTAGTTAGTAGTTCAGTATAACACTAGTCCAAAGACAGTATTAGATGTTTTCATGTTAAGAAGTCGTCGGAGATAGCAGCAACGGGGAAAACACAAAGAAGAAAATAAGAAGTCTTTCTCTCTCCAAACTCTCATCTTTTATAGACAAGAGTGTCATAGAACCCGAGTCATCTCAAGATACGTGGCAATCTAGGATATAGAGCGACGGTTGAGTTCTTGATCCGCCATCATCAACGAGTGAACTGTCGCCTAAACGAAAGTGTATAAAGGCGGCTCAAAATCTCCAAAAATTCACTCAAGGATCGAGCCAAATCCTGCATTAAATGAAGATTGGACAGCCTGACAAAGACTCGTCCATGCGGCCCGCCATCCATGCGGCCCAAAATTATCTCCTCCATGCTTCTTATTCAAAGTATTCCAAACTTACCAGATTGAACACTTTGAAGGGAATATGTCAGGCTGAAAACCTGCCCATCATATGCATATACAGTTGCAACTATATTCTGTTGAAAGAGTCTCATGCGACCACCAAACAGAAGCATATGCGGCACCTATAGTCCACCAACAATATGGCTATAAATAGGAGCAAATTAGACATCTCTGGAGGGGGGCGTGATTTTTCTTCTTCAGAGAGTATACCCTTCCAGACAAGCTACGTACGTGAACACAAGCTCAAAAGAGAGAGAAGAGAAGAGAGCATCCCTCATTTCCTCGTCGGACCGTTAACGGAGTAAATGAGTCACTGCAGTACTCGATCACCATCGTCACATTACCCAGATTAAATATTGTAGTTAGATTTTCTGTTTAGGACTTCTTTGTACATTTTTGTTTGTTATTAAACGAAGGTTTTCCCAAACTCAATTCAATGAAAAATATGTATAAATCCATGTTAATGTTATATAATATTTAGAAATATTCCCATGCATTAAATTCATAATTTTTATGTACAAAAACTACCCCAAACCCATGTACAACCATAATACGGACATGTTGCAACATGGTTAGTTGCAGTTCAATGATTGTTACCATATTTTAAATATATATTATTATTTCAAAAATTAAGTAAATAATTCTAGAATATTAAATAGTATATTTTCATATTAAAAATAGGTTTTATGCAAGTTGATAATTTTGCATGCACAAACTAGTTGTAAAGTTGCTAGAACACCTAGTCGACGCGCAACGGAACTTTTGCATGCAATGATGATGTTTTGATAATTTTCAATTAATTATGAATAATTCCAGAATTTAATACCTATTTATTTTAGTTTAATATGATGTTTAGATGAGTGTTAGAAAGGTTATATGCATATTTGGCTAGTAGGTTAGCATTGTAGAGAGTTTTGCGACATTGATTCGTGCCCCCGTACATATAGAACTAAGCGTGTCTAACACATATAAATGTTTATACGTACGTGTGGTACATCGATGTATGAGACCCTCATGACATGTTAGAGAGTGGCGTGGCGTGTGTCTTGGCACGTTGTTCAATGCGATGCGAAGGTTGGATTATTGGCATGAACATCAAGCATTGGCTGATGTTGTGCAACTATCTTTCCTTGTGTTGTTGAGTAGATTAGTTGTGTTGGTATTAATTCGAATATGGCACCTTGGATCAGCTACGCTTTCAGTTGAGGACATTGGTCAAGCGACACCACAACAGCAGACAACAGACAAGTGTACCTTGCCAACGTTCACAGATCCTTGTGCTTTTACATATACATTGTTGGTTCTTGTCGTATTTTATTTATTTATTGCTCATATCATATTGCGACCATAGGACACTAATCAATACTTGGTGCTGACATCCATCAGCGGAGTCGTGTATCGATTAGTTGTATTGTCGACGTGATACCATGTTCGTGCTACTTCATGCACGATATACCTTCAAAAACTTGACACAACTTGCATAGACATGATCCATACTTGAGATATTCAGGGATTTCGGATTCTGTGCTAAGATAGCACTCGTGACATAAGTTAGATGACATGAGTATACTTACACAGTTGACTCGATACATAGTTAGTGATTTGTCTTGTGTGTTATGGACATGAGACGTGAGATAGATTAGTACGGGGAGAACAGACTTGTGTCGTTGGGCCACCACCTATATCATAGTTACTGTTGCATGCACTTCGAACATTCATAGTTGCTGTAGATGCCCTGATGGGGTCTGTCGCATAATTTTATAGTTTCATAGTTACTGTCATGTCTATTGAGATCTACAGTTATGGTGGTCTAGCGAACGAGTATGTTTTCAGTTGCATTCACATTGTCACGCCCTAGTCCCAAAATACGTAGGACCAGAGTACATGGCAATTGCCAACTACGTATCACGTGGACTCCAGCCCAGCTCGAATACGTATACGATATCTATAATAGAACATAAATTCTAATAAGGCAAGTCAATCTAAATCTCAATCAATATAATTAGTAAACTTCAAGAATGAATGATATGGTTCATGGTCTTTAGTCCACTAGCATATATGTTCGAATAGACTCGAGAGAATAATATAAGTCTATCAAAACTAGGCTATATCAGCAGAATAAGTTAAATGAGGAATAAATATAATAATGGATAATGATGAATGTAAATAAAAATAGATTAATTCCATCAAGAATCCAAAATTCGTCCGGTGGAGACAAATCCACTACTAGTAGACGAAAAGACAAGTATAAGAAAATAAACCAAATGCATGCTAAAAATAAACTAAGTAAATGGTCGAGTCGTCAACTGAGGTTTTACTATCGGTTGGTGCCTATCCGTAGGACTCCAAGTAAACTACACACTGGAGGACGAATCCAGGTCCTCAGTGGGACGTAACAAGATACAACATGCGAGCCAAGTATATCAAAAATATAGCGTTCTAAAATAGAAAGGTGATCATGCAGGAAAATAAACTAAGGCATAACCGAAAAATAGTCATATACAAAAGAGAACAACTAACTACATATGAACTGCAAAATATGAAGGAATACAAACACCGTAGCTCGCAAGTAAACCATGGATAAGAGAACACTAACCCGACCTTAGTGTTCACATGGTGAACAAATAACCTAACATTAGTGGTCACATAGTCTCAAAACAGATAACCCGACCTTAGTGGTCACAGGGTTATAAATAACGAGAATAAAGAAGAAAAACAGTCCATGTGTTTATAATCGTTCTCGTGCGTCTAACACTCACGTGGGTAAACCTTCTAAGATGTAGGTACAAACACTTATAATAGATATCTATAACAAATTCATATTTCTATGACAAGTCTCATATCAAATAATGATAATATCTACAAAATAAATTCTAAAACTGTCATCATGCGAATCTAATGGAAAACAATATATGTCATATAAAATAAACAAATTAAACTGAGCATGCTATAAGAATTTGAAGAGTTGGCAAGCTATACTTGCCTGAAAATTTGTCTGCCCAAGGTTACACTGACATCGCGGTTTACCAAGTCCAAGTCTCACTTGTTCGAGATCCTATAATCATTATTAATATAAACTTAATTCATTAATATTTAATTAAAAACATTACTTTATACTTATAACTTACATATTAATAATAAGTATGTATGTAAAAGAATGGCTGAATCTATTATTATATTTCTAGTGTCATGTTGTAACCTTTTAAGTGGAGGGGGTATTATGCGAAAATACCTATTCAAATATTTCACAGAAGGGGAAACCGTGAGGATTCTTCTTCTTCTTCTTCTTCCTTTGTTAATTGTTAGAAACTGACATATGCTTCTTCTATTTAAATAAGCGTCGAGGCTTGGTGATGGATTGAGGATCGGAAGCTTGCGAATGGTCGGTGGTACATGGAGAAGAAGCACAAGGAGAGGCCGAGAGCAACACATGTAGAGGGAAGGGTTGGAGAGATTTGTTGGTCTTGCTAAGTATAGAATTAAGATAGAGAACAGAGGGAAGATGTCGATCCCTCCCATTCTGTATTATATATATTGATGGCAGATACAATTAGGGATATGATTTGAGTTTTGTTTAAATACTTATTTCATTCTATCTTTATATATCATTAGGGAGATAATGATAGGAAGAGGTGATATCCTTAAATATTCATTGCTATCTAAAACTATTTGTTAACAGAGGAAGTGAATTAATTACATATTTTAAAGGATTAATTAAATTTTAATTTAGAAAATTTTGGATTTTCTTTTATCAATATTATTTTTACTATTTTGCATAAGGCTATATTTGTATATGTATGTATTTATCTTTTTTTGTTAAATCATGTATAAATATTACTATTATTTTATATTTTTTTTACTATATTTTTTATTGAGTTTATATTTGTTTAAGATAATAAATTAAAACTTCTTATAGTTCTATCTAATTTACTTATTATATTTATGTATGTGTGAGACCTGTCTCACTATTTTCATATTATTGTATTTTATCTGGTATATGTATGTTATAGCTGTATATTGCTTCTCGTATAATATATGGATTTTTCTAGCTGCTTTCATGTAATTTTTAGAATCGTGAATAGCGCTAGTCACCCTTTGATATATATAGCATTTTCTTTCTCTCTCCTCCTCATTCTTCTTCATTTCCTTCTCTTTTTTCATTTTTTCTCCCTCTCCTCTCCTTGGCCGAATCATAACCCCAGCCGTGAGCTTGCCTTGGGTAGTAGTGGTAGTAGTTTAGTAATGGGTTTAGGCAAGTACATCTTGTCAATGAGAAATAACTAGTTGTATAGCATTTATTTAGCTTCCTTGCATTTTATTGCTTTATATTTTTCTCTATGAGTTTCTCTACATGTTTAATTCTTGGTATTTTTGAATTTGAGGACTTGGTAGGAGTAGATCTGAATTCTAAATTTTTGGGTGTTCATGAGTTTACTTGATTTAGATCTCTTAAAACTTGATGTTTTCCAAAACTAGTAGTTCCATGTTGATGAGAAATTGATTTCATGCGATTTTGAAATTTACTTTGCTGGATTCAGACTTGAAATGAGAATTTTATGCAGAAAACAAGTTTTCAGACTTGGAGCTTTTTCATGGCTAAAACTTGTTGTTCTTGGACGAAGAAGTTCCATGCGCCCCGCTGGGTATGAGACATGGACTTCTCGCTCCAAGTCAGCATGCGGCCATCTTGTTGGACCCATGACTGAATCTGCACATGCGCCCCTTGGCCAAATACATGAAACTTGAATGAATGAAAGTTCTCTAAGTTTAAAATATTTTATGTGGCCAGATGTGTATGCGGCCAAGAGGAGCATGCGGCTGAGTCGTCCATGGGTCCGAAGCTATGTGTTCCTCTTTCCTTTGAATGTATGAATTACCACCGCCTTGGCACAACTTTCCATGATTTTGTCTTTTTCTTCTGACTCATTTTCTTGACCAGTCACATCGGTCACTTCTCTGACATGGCCAGTCATATATGTCACTTTCCTGACTTTGTATTTATTGTTTGTCACTCACCTTGTCCCGAGGAGTGGACTTTGCATCTTCTATGCGGCCAGTGTGCTGCATGCGGCCATCTTATTGCATGCGACCAGCTTGGTGCATGCGAACAGCTTACCCCATGTACCTATGATACTTGTAGTAGCCTAGCTTCTTATGATTTGTTCTTTTATGGTTTAATTGTTCCATTGTTTAGCCTATTCTGTTTAATTGTTATGAATGTAATATTTCTCTAAATTTCTTATAACCCGATTTGTGACAACCTGCCAGAACCTGAAATTTGTAAACCCCCTGATTTTTTAAGAATTTTAAATTTGGATTTTACACAATTTTCTGAAATTTTTTGGGATTTTTCTGTAATTAAAATCAGGGTTTTATATAATTAAATAATTTTTAATTGATAATAAATAATATTAAAATACTATGAAAATAATATTTTTGGGTGTAAAATGAAAAACTGGACTTAGGGTAATTTTTCTGGAATTTATTGGGCCCCGGACCTATTTTTAAACAACTAAAAATAATTATTTAATTATTATTTAGTTATTTATTTTTAAATGATTAAATCCATTTATCCTGGGCCCAGCCCATTGGGCCCAGCCCAGCCCGCAATTGCTCGCGGGTCGGGTCGGGTCGGCCAGACCCGGACCGCCCGAGACCCGACCCGGCTGACCCTTTCCCCTCCCCCACGATCTGCTGACCGCGTCCCCCGCCGTCCCCTCCGGCCACGTCACCGGCGACCTCCACCCACGCCACGACCCCACGACCCCGACCCCGTCTCCGCCTCACCCGGCCACCCCCGGCTCCCCTCCACCTATAAATCCCTCCGCCTCCCTCTTTCCCCCAACCCAGAATCCTCCCCACCGGAACCCTAACGCCGGCAGCCCCCCCCCCCCCGCTGCTCGCCTCCTCCTCCTTTCCAGCCCTCCCCGCTCCGACGGCCTCCCCTAGCTCCGCCGGCCTCCCCAAGCTCCTCCGCCGCCCCTGAACCCTCGCCGCTCCGCCCGACGAGTCCCCTCCAGACGCAGCAGCAACTTCCCGGCCGCCGCTCCGGCTGAGAACCCCTGCCCACGGTGCCAGAACCGGCCGCCTCAGACCCAGCCGGCCGCCCCCGAGTCCAGCCGCCCGAGTCTGGCAAGCCAGGACACGGCAGAGCCCAAACCCTAGTGGACACGGCTTGGACACAGTGTCTAGGACACAAGACGGACACGAAAACCCGGTTCCGAGGAGCCCAGTTCAAGTACTCGTATCTCACTCCTCGTAGCTTTGATTTCGATTCCGTAAATTGCAACGCGTAGCCTGCACGACCCTCTCGGTGCCCGGGCAAACCGCTCGGTGCATCGCGTCCTGTGGTGATCGCGAACCGCGACCCAAAAACAGGAAAAAAATATGCCCCTATTCACCCCAGAACTGAGTGCGTCCCGCCAAACGGGACAACTTGGTCGCGTGCGGTCTTCACAGATACGTGCGCGTCGTCGATACGGACGTGTGGGATTTCGCGGAAGTCGATTCGGGTGTGCGTGCACACCGGAATCAACGCGTATCCACGGACAAAGCCCCGTATCCGACCTTTCTGAATTGAGCCCTAACTTTGTGTACACACGTCGGATTGAAACAAAACTTACGCCATCGGACTCGTAGCAATACGCTGGTCCTGTGACCCAAGTTTGGTTCGATTCTGAGAACGTTGACGAAATCGCGTGTCGTGGGCCCCACAGGCCCCACTCGACGGGCGATTTTGTGATCGGCTCGTCGGAATCCAATTCTGGAAGTTCCGTTGGGTTCGTATCATCGTTCCTGACCTGTTGACACTAAGTTTGGTGAATTCGGAGACCTTTGACCCTGACACATTTTTCGGTGCAAAGCGGGCCCACATGTGGACCCCGTTTTGACCCGAAATTGCCATTTTTGCCCTTGTCTCCAAATTGGACTCAAGGCAGGCATTTTTAGCTGATTGATATTTTCTGGATCTGATGGTGATGTTTATTTCAGCAACCGGAGTACCGCCTGCAAATCCAACTGAAGTCAGAGCCGCAATTGGAACCGAAACCACAGGCAAGTGTACCTTGCCAAACCCTGCAGCTTGCTATATATTTTCTTGGCTTAATTTTGCATCAGTGGGCAAGTAGAGCTTGTCAACTCGCAGTGATTCTTGTCATAGTATTTTACTTGATTTCTTGTAGATTCATATGTGAACTTGTTTTAACTGCTTAACCTAGAAAACGTGTGACGTACTTAGTGTCCGATCATAGTCGGGTGCCAACCCCGTACGCGGTGTTGGGTACGTCATTTAGAGATGGACATTCGATACCCTTACTCTTGGTACTTGTCCTATCAAGTACAACAGAACCCAGGACACTTGACACTATTCATGAGACAGAATCCTCCTGAGATATTCACGGTGATTCTGTATAGGATACAGGTTTATGACATGGACAGTTTATTCCTAGATATTATATGACTGCTGCATTAGATATGATCTTGCGTAACATGGACATGGGGCCACATGGACATGGGACGTGTGATTACATTGGGTGGGGAGAGACACACAGGCTACAGGCTGTTCCATATATATATCTACTACTATTGTGAGGTCGTAGACTCTCCAGCAGAGCTAGACCCTTTACGTGTTATTACTGCTACCGGCTCCCCGACACAGAGCTTGTAGCAGCTTCAGCCTGAGTTCTAGTGATGCTCTCAACTTGCATTTATCACTTAGATGGTTACATAGTTTACCCTATTGTTTCATTTATTTTCTGTACTGCATTTATTTTGGCTTGTATTATCTGTACCTTGTTATGTCCCCTGAGGACCTGGAATGGACTATGTCCCCAGGTATAGCCGAAGAGATCCATCCAGAGATACACTGTACAGGAGCACTTCCAGGAGCTGTACCAGGACCTGAGGACGAAATCGCACCAGAGGACTTCTCCTGAGCATTGGTGGTGTATAGTCAGTTATTTCTATTTATGTTTCTGTTTCTATTTCCAGTTCCTTTATTTCCTGTCTATTGCATTGATGTATCAAACTTGTTCTCGGATTGTTCACCGAGACACTTTTATTGAGATTTGATAGTTATTTCTATTTGTATTATTCTGGCTTTTGATCTGTGATTATCTGTTGTGGATGAGATTAGAATAACCTGTGACATGTAATACTTGATCTATTTCCTGTTAGACTACAGCTTAAGCATGCCCTGATGGATCCATTAAATTGGGTTGTCCATCGGTGCGTGCTGCTGGCCATTGCCGCGCATCCAGTCCCTCGGCATTTTGGGACTGGGGCGTGACAAAATTCCTTGAACATGGATTGTATTGACAATGTTAATCTTAAACTCCTGATTCCAGACTTGCCCTGATATTCCTGATAATAGCTCATCGTATCGAGTTAACCTGATATGTACCGATACTCCTGATAGTGGCTCGACGAAGCACACTCCTGACATACTAGAATTTCCTAAACCGAAATGCTTGAACTAATAAGATAAATTCTCGTGGTTGATTTTCTTGCTCCTGTCCTGAATGTACTTGTCAAGCTACTGTCATGTCCTATCATGCATTATGTCTAAGACAAATTTTTGAGCACCACGGTCAAGAATTCTTAATAACTTGCCTAGGATAACAACTAGAATAATGAATTAGAGGCATCCAAAGAGATTTTTTGGCTACATGCAATCCCGGTATCCCAGCGATACCTGATGAATTTGGAGCTCTTCGTCGTGAGGGACACACTTCCAGCACGCCGTCGAGTATTGTATTTACCAGTAAATTACTATACCTGATATAATCTATTCTATGTGTCATTACGTCTGGATAACCTAGATATTCTACAGGGCATGTGGCTGTATGAAATCACAAACTGCATATATTAGTAACTAGTACTGTGATAACCCTAGTTAGCTAATAATAGCAAGCCGTAGGATATGATTGGTCGTGATTGCTTGATTTTTAGTCTAGTCTAGTCTTGTACTGATTTATTTAACAACTGATCCAGAGACTGTAACCCGAGTACTGATTTCAGATATCCTTGTTGTAATACTCCAGAACTATTTAGCTATAATTTTATCTGCTGCACTTATTTAACTATTTCTTGTGCTATTTCTTACTGATTTCTTTGCATGCTGGTTTTAGTTCATAAGTTGGCTCTCTTATAATACTTGTTGTTTTGGGGTCTGACCCCACATGTTTTGTATGGCCTGGTTTTGGAGCAGGACCGCAGGATCTCCCGTACTTTTTGCCTCAAGATGGTGAACACCAGGAGCACTCGAGGACATGAGTGAGTTTCTTCTTCATTACCCACTCGATCTTGTACTTATACTTGTGAGGCATTTAGCCACCGAGCACATGTTTAGCTCGTATTTTAAAATCTGACATTCTAGCCTGCATGTAAAGCATATTCTAGACTATAGCAAGAGTTGATCATGAATATTGTACTCTTGCTAGTTCTTCATTTTGTAACTAGCTTCATGATCATCTGTATATGTATAGTTTGGGACGCCTTGCTATTATATGTTCGATGATTATACATCTTATAACTTGTTGCTTACTTGAGATTGAGACACCTAGGACCCTTGTGTCCTTTATCTGAGCTATAAACCTTCATATTCCTTTTATAATCCATGTGTCCTTTATCTTTCAGGGATATTGTTCCTGGTCCTTCTGTTCATCCCGTCCGAGTTCCTCCAGTAGCAGGACAGCATCCTGATGCCCAATAAACCCTTGAGGTTCAGCCTCAGCATTCCGGAGCCGGGTCCAGAATAACTCAAAATGAGGAACCTCAGATCCAGCCAGTGCCTCTTGTGCAACCAGACCTGAGGCAGGAGGGGAAAATAGTGTGCTAATTGGTATCCTTTGAGAATTTTTTGGCATCTCAAGGACGTTGAGAGGACATAGTCACTCAGGCAGTACAAGAGGCTTTGGAAAGAGACGGACATCGTGCGAACAACTCAGCAAGCAACTTCAAGCGCCTCCAACCCTCGTATTTTTATGGTACCGAGGATGCAATTGCATCGGATGCATGGCTTCAGGACACAGAAGCTATCCTAGAGGCTGCTGGAAGACCGGCTAGAGAGCGCAAGTTTTAGTGGTACGACTATATTTTAATTATTGGTTCAAAATCTCTCATCCCAAAGAAACCCTAATTTAAGATAAGAAATTTGGGGGAGGGGGTTTACACACATAGCTGGTTATGGTAGTTACCCTTCAGCACATTGTAGTATTTACTGTTTTCTTTGGCATATTTTATTTTGCACCTTGCTATGTCCTCTGAGGACCTGGATTCAAATTTTGTCCTCAGGATATTGCTGAGCTGGATTGGTGGAGTATATTAGTGGATGATTTTTTTTAGAATTTCAGGTATCACTATTTGCTGCCTTCGTATCATTCTACCGCTGTTAGTTTTGTTCTTAGATCATAATAGTAGAGATAGTGTTGTGGATGTTTCCTATGGTTTTATAGATTATTATATTATCTAGACAGCTTATACGTGTTCAAGTCGGACAAGAGTATGGTTGAATACGTAGCTGGCATGTTTACATATTCCTAGTCCTACGTATTTTGGGACTGAGGCGTGATATTACAACTGTGTGCTTTGATTCAAAAGGCATGCCGACTTCAGATTTTGCAAAAGCAAACTTGAATTTTCAAACTTGTTACAACTCAAAATAGACTTCTAACCGAGATCGCACTTGGAAATCGAAGACTGAAAGAGTTGTCTTAGGAATATGAAGGTTTATAGCTCAGGAATAGAATATGAAAGTGAATTGCTTTGATTGAATTGATTGGTGAGAATGGTATAGAATTCAAATCTATTTAAAGGGTTTTCTGAGACTGAGTTCGGGCAGAGTTCGGCCCTCAATCGTTCATAAATTCGAACGTTATGAGCATGGTCATCAGGAGAAGGAGAAAGTCTAAGTATTCTGGTTTGACTTGACCGAGTTCGGGCAGAGTTCGGGCAGAACTCATTCCGAGTTCGGCAGGGTATTTCTAGAATGTTCCTGATTTGGTTTCAGGCTCTTTTGACTAAGTTTTTGCTAGGGTTTGAGTTTGACTCGAATTTTTAGGTTTGGTTTGGTTTAGATAGGCTCATTTTTAGTGGACTTGGGATTAGGTTTGCATCTAGTTGCCAAAATATGATCCGATTTACATAAGTCCTAGACTCAAAATAAAGTATAAAATATAGAACAAAATATAAAAATAACCAAACGCGTTGGTAGCAATCTTCTTGTGAAGTAGTAGCTTTGACATTGTCACAGTAACGTAGTAGCAGTCTTGAGTTGTACCAAATTGCAGTGTACCGAATCGTAGTTTAGTTAATTATCGAAATCAAGTTGACCATGAACAGATTGGCCAACAATCTCTCCCATTTTGATAATTGACAAACTACGACAGATACCACAATATGAAGTGGTACCGATGACTCCAAAATAGTGATAGCTCCCCCATAATGAGAGCTTGAAGTCTTTTGAAGTATCGTCGTCTCATCGTCTTTGTTAAGGTACTTGAAGTGTATCATTGTGTCTCCCCTCGTTACTTCATCGAAATAGATAGCTCCCCGTAAAAGGTAAAGAAAAATAGAAAATGACACACAAAAGTGAAGTAGAAACACACAATATGAAATATAATAGTCCAAAAGATAAATATAGAATGAACTAAGCGGTAGATATCATTGCATCAAGTAGAACCAAATCACAACTAGATAGTAAAAAAAGCACAATTTTGCCACAACTAATAATAATGAGCATAATGCATGACATAGCCAAACTAAAAACATAATATGCCAAACTAAAATATAGTAAATCAAACTAGAACATATTAGACCAAACTAATCTAGAACATCAACAAGATTCATCTTTAAAGACCAATATATTCAGCCATGGTTAGCTTGGACTAGTAGCAAGTCTAGGTGAATTTAACCCTACCAAACCAACTCCAAACGAACCCAAACTTGGTCCTACCCTACCCAAGTGCCTAGGGACCCCAACCAAGTCCTTAATAGAACCAAATCAAGCACACATTGGTGTGTGCACAACCAAAAAGTCAGCCAAGACCTGGCCGTCCATTACATCCACCCCGTTCCCCTTCTAAGTTGGAGAAACCACCTCCCCACTACTCCAAATCTCCTAAAACTTTGCCACATCCTTTCTACCTCAACCCCCTACATCCTTACACATCATTTTCAATTATTACATTCAGTTTTCACCACCCAAAAGATCTTCCAATACAGCTAAAACAATAGGACATTCTGTGAAGGGCTGTTGAAATTGGTCGAGTTCCATAGCTCGTAGCACCCTCAAACAGTAGGTAATACCTTAAAAGCTTTCACAAAACTCATAATCTATCACTTGGATATCTACCATATTTTTCCATAATTTGTCTCGGTGTTTTAGGCCTCATAATAGATGACGCATGACGAAGTGTCCAGAATAGGTGTTGTCCGGACAATTCGTGCAAAGAACGAGGCGTACACACAAAACCATTAGGTAAAAAATTTCCAAAAAAATTTCATCGCCTACCTCTGTCAATTTCTCTCATGTACGTATATGATTTGCTATATTTTCTATAAATTTTCCCTTTCCTAGAGACGTTCTCCGAGAAAGTGTCCCTGTTGAACCGTTGGTGTCGTGACGGTACAATGAATCCCAAAATGGGTAAGTAACATATTTTTATTTTCATTTTATGAATTTTTTAACTTAGGGTACAACTAGATACATCGATCTTCTAGGTAGAAAACATAATTAAAACTTGTAAAACCCAATCTAAATGATGATGAACATAATTTTTGTTCGTAATTTCAGTTCTGCCAACTTCTGTTGGCACACTATTTATACATGTTAGACTCATAGTTTGTGCACGAAACCTTTAGAAATATTTACACATGTTAACTCTAACATATTCTATAATTATTGCATGTTAGAAATACATTTACCTAGGTGGAAACCTTGTATTGTGCCTCATTTTAGTTAAATTCCAGAACTGTGACATCCTTTTGTGCACGATATTTTATGTGTAAAATTTTACTATTCTTGACCGAAACCTTTAAAATCAAAACCTTAGTTTAACTCACTATTATTCCATATAATTAATTTATGTTAATTCTACGTGAAAGTTGGGTTAAAATATGTTTTCTTGGCATAGTTTAGAAAATTCCAGAATTGAAATTATGTGTCATTTCATGAAAAACGTTATGATTTTATGTGCGAATTATTTTCGGAATAAAACCAAATTCGAACCACGTTTTATACACACTATTATGTGCTGGAAAAATATATATTTGCATATTAATTGTTTTCCAACAGTTGGTTTTGATAGCTTTAATTTCAACATACGCGACATACTAGTTAGAGACCAAAAACCATAGTTTGGGTGTATTGGACTTTAGAAGCTTATTATATTCTGAAATGGACTTATAGATGATGTACTAAAACATGTTAGAATGAGGTTTGGAAGGTTAGAAGACTATAGGAATAATCATGTATATAGATGTTGTCAATCACTAGTACACTAACTTCTAGGTTGAAGTCCCGAGTCGCCAACTTAACAAGTTATAGATGTTGTCAATCACTAGTGTACTTGTAGTCAAACTTGACTAGTTGAAGGAAAAATCATAGTTAACCTTATTTGTGGCATATACCCATGTGTTAGGAAGGTCTAAAAATGATTCAAAAAGTTTGTTATAACCTTAGTTGGTAAGTTGGTGACTCGGGACTTCAACCTAAAAGTTAGTACACCTTATTGGACATTTGCTAGTATAATACCATTTTGTAGCCTTAACGATTTTTAATTGAGACTAAAACTTAGTATGATTAACTTTAGAAATATGTGTCACGTAGTAGAAAATGAACCAAGTTAAGTTAGGGTTTGGATAAACCTCTAGGGTAGCCAATTTGGCTTGTGTCCTAGAACTAGTTCTCTTATTTATACTAAAACATTATTGACATATTCTAGCTTAAATGTGTATGGCTATTAATGTTGTGGATATGACTCTAGAATAATTACTAATATTGTTACATATAATATAAGCATTCCAGACTGTTCGACTTCAGGGACAGGTCCGGGATTGCAGCTTTACTATTTCGGAGTTACAGACAAGTATACCTTGCCTTGTTTTACTGTTTAAACATTCAATATTGGTGTTTATATGATTTTTCTCTGAAGAGAATATAGTTGTGCGCGTATGAGAATGACACGGGTGTAGTCGACGAAGGCGTCAATGTATGGTCTTGTGTCTAGACTTAGTCACTAGTGGACTTACCTGAATTTTGGGAAGATATATTTATATCTTCCTAGACCTTGATACTTTAACATATTACGACACAATGAGTGAGGATAAGAGCATGCCAGGACACGGGCTTCACACCCGACTAGCTATAGATGCGAATGGTTCGTGTGACAGTATATTGTGTAACTACGGGAGTCTAGTTAGTTAGTGACTTGCATTATAGATATGAAATGTCCAGGTCATAGTCACGACCTGAACATTGGCAATGGGCGGTGAAGACAATTAGTAGGCGTATGAGACAACCAAATTGGTCTGTCGTAGTCTTCAGAGAAAACTACGGAGTTTATGATTCCGATTTTATAGTTACCCGGTTATGGGATTATATACTAGTGGTTATATCCGACAGTTATCACTAGCTCTGAGCTAGAAATGACCGAAAGGTTTGCTAGTATATATTCTGGCATTATGTTTGCAGCTAAATGTCGGACACAGAGATTTACCTACCCATACGCACCAAAATTTTATTAAAACTGCATCCACATAGCTGGTTATTTTATCCCTGCCTTTATTCAGTATTTATATTATGGCATATACTTTTTGTATCTTGTTATGTCCCTCTAAGGACTTGGTTTCCTACCAGATTGCAAAGTTGATGGACGTTGTGATTTACTGGAGCTGTCGATGGATATCATTGTTAGCCCAATGATCTAATTATATATTTGATTATGGTTAATCGATTCATTTTTATATTATGACATCACTAATACTCAAGCTACCACCACATTATTAGTACTTAAACTTAGCATAGTCCTCATGTGTATTTATTGTATAATACTTGCTACATATATATTTTTTTATTCGTCTAACATGCATTTGCAGAAAAGCAATAAAGAAAGATCAAACATGGATATATGCAATAAAAAAATTATGATGGGCTAAAGACATTGTTATCCCAGAAGATTTCTCTCAAATGCTTATGACATCTTCAGAGCCATGCACTCAGGGGTATCTTAGGATAACTGCCGTGAAGGAAAAAAACCATCATCTATCAGTGAAGAAGCCAAGCTATGCCATCATCATTTCTAGACTTTGAAGAAGCCTACACCTGCTACAATCTGTCTAGAGTCTGTAATAAGTCTTAGAAATAATTGTAAACACAAGAAATGTATGGCAAAATTGAAAGCTAGGGTAGAAAATAACGCATGATCATTTTTGGCCAAAAAATCTGCATACCAACGGTATACTGGAGTATATTGGCGGTATATCGATTATATATATATATTGCTCTCTGTCGTTTGGACCGACATGCCGACGGTATACCGGTTCATCACAGTTGAAAATCCAACGTCGAATTCTTGGCATTTAGTGATCCGAACGGCTCTTTTTCTAGCCGTTGCTGCTACAAACCAGTATACCAACGGTATACTGTAGTATTGTGAGACCCATCTCACAATATTCATATTTTATGCCGATACGCATTTTTGTCCTATTTATTGTATTTTATTGGTTCTCGAGGAAGCTCAGAAATTATCAAAATTGAAACTTCACTACCTGACCATATACCTACGGTATACTATAGTATACCGACGGCATACTGCCTGGTAGATATTTGTTTTATTTTTTAGATATTTTTTAGAATCTCTCTATATATAGTACTCGAGTTTATTTCATTTCTTTCTTTCTCTTTCTCTCTCCTCTTCTTTATTTTTTTAATCCAGCCCGGAGCTTGGTCTTGAGACCTGGAGTGTGGTTTCTGAACCCCTTCGTGGTGGCGGACTAGAAGGTTTAGACTGGGAGCTCATTTTAGGTAAGTACACATTGCCGATTTCGTAAACTTCTTTTATTTTTTGTCATTTTACTTTCCTGGATCTTTGGTTGTTACCTTTTAGCTAGACATGCTTTGCTAAAGTTTTTCATATCGTGATTTCTAGCCTAGTGACCATTTTAATTTTGATTTCTGGTAGTATCTTGTTTCGTCCCTTTTTGGTAACTCGGTAACGGATACGGTACCGGAGTTGTGACCGTGAGAATTAGTCCATATTGTGATATGAGACTTATCCTAGACTTGACTTCTTGTTAGACTTAGTTCTGGTAATTTTTGGGATTTGATTTGGGTTCCGAAAACTAGACTTGATTTTAACGATGTTTATCCGTGAAAACCGGCATACCGACGGTACACTACATTGTACCGACGGTATACCAATTTTGACCGACTTGGATTTCTAGATATTTTTTTTGAACCCTATCAACACACCGACGGTGTACTATAGTGTACCACAGTATACCGATCCTTGCCAACATTGTTAACTGACTTCAGAATATTTGTCTTGGCCGGCATACCGACGGTATACGACAGTATACCAACGGTATACAGATTTGTGGAATTTATTTTTCAGAACCTTTATGGCCTACTTCGAACGGCATATCGACGGTATACTATAGTGTACCGAAGGTATACTAATTTGTTGGAATCAAAAACTTGCTCTGTTTTTTCTATCTCTGGACCAGTATACCGACGGTGTACTGGACTGTACCGACGGTATACTGATCGTGTTCTTTCTTTAGAAATTCTTGTCTTTTTATGATTTTATTTTGATTCTTCTAGCATTTGCTTGAACATGCGTTGACTTGACATGATTAGACATAAACTTACATAGCTTCCGATGACTTGACTTAACTTGGCTTTACTAGGTTTCACCCGGCTTTGCCCGGCTACACGTGATAACATGATTGACTAGACTTGACTTGGCATGACTTTACATGGCTTCATCGGATATGGCTTGACTTGGTTTTACTTGACTTTATCTGGATGGACATGGTTTCACATGGTTGTACATGGATTTACCTTGCTTCACATGGCTTTACCTGGCTTCACATGGATTCACATGGCTTGGTTGTTGTCGCGACTTTCATGAGGCAGTTTGTGCAGTATATTTTAAAACTTGTTTATATTATTATTAAAACTTGTTTTTTTGTATCATGTCTAGGATGGATTAAGCTAAATGCTACACCCGAATTCATACAAGAAACTGCTAGGGATTATTAAGTAGAGATTCACTTAGTACATGGCAAGAATTTTTCTAGAATGCATGCAGTCCCGGTTATTCATATGGCTATCTTATGGAGTATCTTGTAGAGTATCACTACAAGAATAAGTCAAATTAGCGACATCTGAAAATGTCGCTAAATGGCCTAAAATGTCGCTAAAAAAATAGCGACGTGATTAACGACATTTTAATGAAGTCGCGTTTAAGCTAGCCGCTAACGGGAAAAATGTCAAAAAACGGCGCTATAGCGACATTTTTAGCAACATATTTGTGTCGCTAATATTTTTCATATTAGCGACGTTTAGCGACTCAACGTCGCTAAATTAGCGACGTATTTGTGTGTCGCTAAACGTCGCTAAATTTTTCTGTTTAGCAATATTTTGTAACACATTTAGCGATATTTTATTGACCTGGCAAATACTACCATGTCAGTAATTTAGCGACATTCAGCGACGTATTTAGTGACGTATTCAACGACGTATTTAGCGACGTATCAAGTACACGGACTTATAATAGTTCATAAAAATAGACAGACCCAGAGCAACCCTTCGTTGAATTTTTTGGGTACGAAATATCAAGTATATGAAATATCACAGTCACACAATAAACACAAAATAAAAGTATCACAGTCACACAAAAAGCACAATATAAAAGTATCACAGTCACATAATAAGCACAATAAAAGTATCACAGTTACACCATAAGTCTTATCCAATTTCTCAATCTCTCAAGGAAATCAATACGCTGGGGCAGAACCTACTCCCTCAGATACTTCGCATAATCAGCGTATAGGTGATCAATATTCGCTATAGGTGATGGGTGACTGGAACTCCCCCTCAGAGATGGTGCCTGCCCAATAGTAGGAGGTACCACTTCCTACTTAACAGTAGGAGTTGTCACTTCCTCGTTAATAAACGCTTCCAATTTAACAGTAGGAGGTATCACTTCCTCCTTAATAGTCACTTTCTCCTTAACATTATGAGGTACCACTTCCTCCTTAACAGTAGGAGGTATCACTCTCAAGCGACGTGTACGTGCTCGGGTCATAGGTGTCATCTGGTAAGATAGATAAAAACAAAGAATATAATTGATAACAGATATAAATATATGTATCCATATAGTTAAAATAGATGTCACATTCCACATTAAAAATACAGTACATATATCGGTATCGGCCATATCGGGTCGGTATCGACCGATACTAACTTCAAACTCGTCCTCTTTTCCATCCTTTGGTGCCACACTGGATAGAGTTGAACGAGAATGGTGTTATATATATATATATATATATATATATATATATATATATATATATATATATATATATATATATATATATATTCAAACAATAACAATAAAATATGCATTATAGTTTTCTAGAGGTCTCATAATAATCTTTATTTTTGTAATTTTTTAGACTAAATGGTGGTAACTTATATATACTCGTTTCAATGGGCTGGACATATATAGTTTTGCTTTAGCCCTACCTCTGCGGAATCTATTTCTTGGTATGAATTCATTCAACCTGTAGCTGATGATCGGCTTTCTTGGTTATGTTCATGTCTCTTAGTAATGTGGTCGGATGGTACGAAAGAAAAGGCACCCATGTTCTGTAGAGCAATCTTTTTGCATGTCTTGATATATACCATAATCCTGAAACTATAATTTGCATAACTAATATTTTATTTTTTCTTATATTCTTTGTGTCAATTAATTTATCTATAAATATTCTGTGAAATAATGTTTGATTTCTTGTACATCTAGTGTGTTGGCAGCGAAAAACCTAGGTGAAACAGCTTACGATAATTTCTTGGATCACACTTTTATTAGTGACCCAAAGACGACCAATCGCAGAATGAGCCTTCTGAAGCAGTACTTCCAGAGCAAACTCTCGAGCACAGGTTTTTTATTTCATTGCAAATTCTGTAGCATACAAGTTTACAATATCCAATATTAATTTTATAACAAGTGTCCCAACTAATTCCTTAATTTGGGAAATACTAAATATTTTATAAACTATCCGAATATAAAATTATAAATACTTATTTATAATAAATAAAACTATAGTATCTAAAGAGATACTTGGTCCCATCTTAATCTAAAATTCCAAGTTGACACATGCGTACTTAAAATATAATCCAGTCAAATTAAAATCTAAATCTAATCTATTTAAAAAAAATTAATTACACGCACAAAAAATACATAGATAAAATTGATATATAAAAAACTGCATTAAATTTTGTAAAGGCCATGACTTTCTAATTGAAAAGTCATCTGTTGGAGTGTCCATGCTTCATAGAGCTATGGATTAGGCAGAGTGACTCATATGTTGGCTTGAAAACACTAACCCAGAATTAACTCTGGTTAAGTCCATTAAGTGTTCTATTATATTCTTGCACACTTCTTTCGAAAAACTGTATTTCACAAACAAAACAGACACAGGTCAGTGAAGCTTGGTTTTCTAATGAGTAAATGAGAGAAAATCAAGATACGTATTCTATTTGAATTAGATGAATCTGTAGAAACACATAGAATGCAACAAAAAGTGCATTCAAAAGAGAAGAAGCATTCACTCAATGCTCTGAGTAATGTTCTATTATGTCGATGAAAAAATTATATGGCTTGTTCATCAGTAGGACAATATTTATATTCCTCAAAGTGGCTACATGTTCCTATTTCTTTTCTCAAAGTGGTACAATAGTACGATAAGATTATAACATTGGTTGTGTATATACAGTGACGCTCCAAGGTATGCATTATAATTACTTGCTAGACTATTGATATAGACTTGCAGATCCTCACCTGTTTCAAAATAGTCAAGCTTGACACATAAACTCCTATTAAGCTTCTATTTTTGGAGGATTTCAGATGTCATAGGTTAGACATGTAATATCTTGAAAATGTATTGGAGATGGGACTCACGACCTTTAATTTCATGAGCAGACATATTTGAAGAATGATCAAGTGGTATACACAAACAAGCCATAGATCATCTAACTGCTTAGTTCCCAGGATGCCATAAATCGCTGGGAATCCATAATCATCTGGTCCGAAAATTTCCAGGAGACCATAATTACCTAGGTGGACATTGCATCAAATAATAAGGTCATGGACAAAGTAGTTGTCACGACCCGTACCCGGTGTAAGGATACTAGTCGAAAACAACGCCCAGCCTACGCCGCAGAATCGGCGGTAGAACGCTGTCTAGATAGTCTATCTAATGTAATGAACCACCAATAATGATAGAATACTCAATCACAGAACTAAGATAGAATGAGCACGAATCAGATAAGAATAGAATAGTCATCATACAACTCATGAGTTTAAAATAATACATCAATGTGTCTGATGAGTAACAAAATAAGCTGGAGACAAATCCAGTACAAAAGAATACTATCATACTACAAAGCTACACTCCAAGGTCAACTGTCTCAGTTGGGATAAGTCCCTCTTGAGCCAGGGTCTCAGAATCTAAACCCACAACATCCTGGGGTCCATAATAGGTAGGGTACTCCTCAGTGTCATCTGGAAAAATATATCCAGTCAGGAAAGGAGCAGAGTACATCTCTAACAGCAGTTCTAATCCATGATAAAAACTATGTAACAGTAAATAGCTGTGGATAAACAAGATGCACAATAGATACAAGAGATATATAGACAATAAGGAAATACTGGAAAGAAATATAATAATGAACAATATGCCAATAAAATAATAATACTAATGACTAAGTGTGTGAGTACTAGCTTAACATGTGATCGGCTTGGGCAAGATACAATGCGGCCTGTCTAATCATAAGTGCGGTGCATGATCAATACTATTCGCTTACCAATACTTTATTCAATAGAGATTTGATCACATATCTATACTAATACTCCCCACCCCCAACTGGGGTAATAGATCCAACTACGGTATGCTATGGCACTAGATTCCCCAAGAAGAGAGCGACTCCTCCCGAAAATCGGTGTCTGTACATGTACAAGATAACCAATGAAACAATACTTGCACCATATATACCATATACCAAGGAATAACATCTCATGACGAGATCCGGATATACCAATCCGTGTAACCATAGTGTCAATAAAAATATGTATATCTATACTAGATACAACGAACATAGAGGATATCATAAATGAGAAACTATCAGAGAATGTACTCGCCTGAAATCCAATGAACAGTCTCACAGATGTCAGACTCGGTACCTCGAAGACCTAGATATAGAATACCACATTAATACAAGGTCTCGAAAAGAGAACAAGTCAACTAGTCAACTTCTAGGTCAATAAATCAATTCTAAGTTAAAAGTCAACTATGGTCAACTCTAAAGTCAACTAAAGTCAAACATGGTCAAACCAAGGTCATCCTCACAAGACATCTATACAAATAATATAGAAAATAAAATACAACAATTTAGGAATCAAATTAAATCCCAATTGGTACCCACACAAAGTATACTAATAATACAATTAATGCATACTCTAAATAATGTATATACAAACCAATATTTATACAAATAAAATAATATATTATTATTAGTATTATACCTCACAAAAATACCTATATATATATATATATATACAAAAATAATATATAATAAATTAATTAATTCTGCCAAATCGTCACTGAAAACAGTGAGCTGAAAATACAATTTAAATAAAATAGCTTATAGTGACAGTCTCAACTGTCACAAAAAATCTGTCGCATAAACTCTATATATAAACCACTGCTGACTCGGATCGCTGACAGTTTAAACTGTCGCAGAAACTGTCGCAGAAACTGCTGCTTAATAAACCCGCCCACTGCATTTAATGACAGAACTGTCATTAAATGCCCTATTAATGCTACAGCGGCTGCTGTTTTAATGACAGGATTCTGTCATTAAATGCCCTATCGCCAAAGCTAATATATATATAATCTATATATTAATAACTATAAATCAATATAATTAAATATATATATATACATATATAAAACAATTTAATAAATATATATACTTATATATATATACACATAAACTTGCACATTAAAATATTAATAATTACTAAACACAATGCACATATTAATGTACATATTTTACATGGCTAGAAGCACACATAAAAATACATTCATTAATATCCAAATAATTACATAATAATTATAAATAATATAATTACACATTTAAACACATAAATATATTTTATAAGACATTTATGTATAATTTATGTTATTAACATAAGTACATATATATTTGCATGCAAGAAAGCTACATATATATATTTATACATCACATTAGAACACATAGAAATATATAGATCTATGCTACAATATCATAATAAATACACTAAAATAAATATATAATATCTATATATATTTACTAATTATAAATGAAGAATTTAAAGCATAATTAATTAGATCTACACAAAACACACCAAATTTGGAGAGTATCACACCGTATCCCACTAGATCTAGGATACGCATGTGACACGAGTCCAACACACAACCAATTGTACCCCGAAGGATACAAACAAGTCACAAATAATATTTATGAATAAATCAAAGTGTCAAAAGTAGATCTATGTGTCCGTGTCAAAATACGACATGTTCAAAGCCCCGTGTCGGAGAAAACTCCCAAAATGACACGTATCACCAAATAGTTGGGATACGAACCATATGTACCCAAATATGGACACGACACAAGCCCCAAACACATAATCATATGCCCAATTGATCTATAGGATCAATTGACACACACAACAAAATGTAAATTCGGAATTCCAACAAAATTGACACAAAAAGCACCAAAACTTTCTCCATGGGTCTCCTATGAACATAAAACAAAGTCCTATGGGTAGTACATACATATAGGTTGATTTTACATGATTAAATCTTAGATTTAGAAGCTATTTTAATGGAAAAAACTGAATTATACCTATTGGGAGATAGATTCCCAATGAAACCTCCAATTGAGATGAACTTGCTTCCAAATTGTAGATCCTTGCTCCTCTTTGTAGATCCTTGCTTCCTCCTTCTAGATCCTTGCTTCTCAACTTTCTAATGGTGAATTGGGAAGAATTTGGAATGAATTTAGTAGAGAATTGGAATGGGAATGGAGGGAATTTGGGAGTGGGAAATTCTAGATCTAGATTTGGAATGAGAATGAGAGGAGAGAGAAATTTCCCCCCTCTAATATAGGCCGGCCATGCCCCCTTCCCCAAGCAATTGTAAAATGTCCAATGTACCCCTTGGGGCCTCTCATGAAGAAATAATTAAGGAAGGAAGCTTCTAGTCTAATCACTTAATTAATTTAATCCATCTCCTTAACTATGGGCTTTCTAAATGGGCCAAGTCTAACTATTTAATTCATGTTGGTCCATGGGTCCAAACTACACTAGTTGGGTCTACTAAAATAAGTCCAAAATAATTAAATAACATCCAACAACAATTAAATAATACAACAAAAATTATTTACCATGCACAATATTTATTTAAATAGGAAATTACCAAAATACCATTTTTCCTAAAATGTGGTAGTGATAAGTCTACCCTCCTTAAAATAATTTCGTCCTCGAAATTCAAAGATAAAAACTACCCCCAGAAAATCACAGAACAGAACTAAAGAATCATAATTAACTAATGAACAGAACATAACTTGAAAATAACATACCTCAAGGTACAAACAAATATGGATAACGCTCTCGCATGTCATCCTCTCTCTCCCAGGTAGACTCCCCCGGAGAGTGATACCTCCATGCGACGCATACCAAAGGAATAGTCTGGTTCCTCAGCAACTTCTCTCTCCGATCCAGAATCTCAACTGGCTGCTCTGGATAGCTAAGAGTAGGGCCCACCTCTATCTCTGAGTGATCCAATACATAACTAGGATCTGCCACGTATCATCTCAACTGCGACACATGAAACACGTTGTGCACTCCCTCCAATGCAGGTGGCAAGTCTAGTCTATAAGCAACTGCACCGACCCTCTCTAGAATAGTGAAAGGTCCGATAAATCGCGGACTAAGCTTTCCGCCTCCACTGAAGCGAATCGTGCCTCGTGTCGGAGAAATTCTCAGAAACACCAAACCACCCACCTAGAACAAAACACCATCTTAAGAACTTAATCTATAACAAACAAGAACAAGCACAAACAAAATCTAAACTATACCTCGAACTCCAAAGGTCTCCGATGGCTATCGGCCCAATGCCGCTATCTGTCCTGCGCCACTCGAAGTCTGTCTCTGATCAACTGAACCTTCTTCGCTACATCCACAACCATCTCTGGCCCAAGCAAAACTCTCTCTCCAACATCGTCCCAAGACAAAGGAGTACGACACCTCCGACCATATAGAACTTCAAAAGGTGACATCTCTATACTGGCCTAGTAACTGTTGTTGTAAACAAACTCTACCAAATGGAGATGGTCCTCCCAAGAACCCTCGAAATCTAGTACACAAGTGCGCAACATATCCTCGAGAGTCTGGATAGTCCTCTCTGACTGCCCATCTGTCTGGGGATGATATGCAGTACTGAACTTGAGCTGAGTGCCCAAACTCTCCTGCAAACTCCTCCAGAAATGAGAAGTGAAACGACTATCCCGATCTGAGACTATGTTGACGGAAACTCCATGTATCCTAACGATCTGCCTCACATACATCTCTGCCAGCTTCTCCGTAGACAAACCCACCTTGAAAGGCAAAAAGTGGGCCGACTTGGTCAACCTATCAACAATGACCCAAATCGCGTCTTTCCCTCCTGGAGATCGTGGAAGTCCGGACACAAAATCCATAGTAATGTGTTCCCACTTCCACTCTGGAATGGGTAATGGCTGAAGTAAACCTCCTGGCCTCTGCCTCTCGGCTTTCACCTGCTGGCACACTAAGCATCTGGATACAAACTGTGCCACTTCCCTCTTCATGCCATACCACCACACACTCTCTCGCATATCCCGATACATCTTGTTAGCACCTGGATGTATGGAATACTGAGAGCGATGCGCTTCCTGCAACACCTCCTCGTGCAACTCCCTACTAGGCACACACAATCTAACTCCATGCCTCAAAGATCCATCCTCTGCAATAGTAAAATCATCCTCCAATCTTGCTCTTACTTGAGCTCTGATACTCCTCAAAGATACATCATCATAATGTGCTGCCTTAATCCTGTCCATCAAATCTGAGTGTATCTACAATCCCCACATCTGCATAGCACACCCAGGAACAATCACCTCAATGCCCAAGCTCTCCAAGTCCTCCAACAAATATCGATCATGCGTTAAGAACATAGCTACCGGATACCTGCTCAAAGCATCGGCAACTACATTGGCTTTCCAGGATGATATTGCAAAGAGATATCAAAATCCTTCATCAGTTCCAACCACCGACGCTGCCTCATGTTTAACTCCTTCTGCGTGAAAACGTACTTCAAGCTTTTGTGGTCTGTGAAGATCTCCACACGCTCTCCGTACAAATAATGTTTCCATAACTTCAGAGCGAAGATGACGGCTGCCAACTCCAAATCATGGGTAGGATAGTTCTTTTCATGAGGACACAATTGCCTGGATGCATAGGCAATCACTTTCCCATGCTGCTGAAGAACACAATCCAAACCCTTCCCCGATGCATCACTATAAATAGGGAAACCTCCGGACCCTGATGGCAACGTCAAAATAGGAGCAGACGTCAACCTCTTCTTCAACTCTTCAAAAGCAACCTGGCAATCCTCCGTCCAAACAAATTCCACATCCTTCCTTGTGAGTCTGGTCATCGGCTCGGCAATCCTCAAAAAATCTTGCACAAACTTCCTGTAGTAGCCTGCCAATCCCAAGAAACTCCTGATCTCTGCTACCGAACTCGGAGTCTTCCAAGATTCCACTGCTGAAATCTTCTTCGGATCCACTGAAATACCATCACCAGTCATAACATGCCCCAAGAATTCTACCTTGTCCAAGAAAAACTCACACTTGGACAACTTACCATAAAGCTTCTCCTTCCTCAGCACATCCAACACAATCCTCAAATGCTCCTCATGCTCCTCCGGTGTCCTCGAGTATATGAGTATGTTGTCGATGAACACCACCACGAACTTGTCAAGGTACTGGTGGAACACCTTGTTCATCAAGTTCATAAATACCGCCGGTGCATTAGTCAAACCAAACGGCATCACCATAAACTCGTACTGACCATACCGAGTTCTAAAAGCAGTCTTCGGTATGTCCTCCGGCTTCACCTGATGGTAGCCTGATCTCAAATCTATCTTAGAAAAGACCTTCGCACCACTCAACTGATCAAACAGATCATCAATCCGTGGCAAAGGATACTTATTCTTGATAGTGAGATTATTCAAAGCCCTGTAATCAATACACATACGCACCGATCCATCCTTCTTCGGTACAAACAATACCGAGGCTCCCCATGGTGAAGAACTCGATCTGATAAATCCCTTATCCTGTAATTCGTCCACCTGCTTCTTCAACTCGACCAGCTCGCTGTTGTTTACTCTATAGACATGCTGCAAAATTGGTTCTGCACCTGGCACCAAGTCTATAAAAAATTCAATATCTCGATCTGGTGGCAATCTTGGCAATTCCTCAGGAAACACATCCAAGAATTCTGCTATCAACGGATGCGGCAACTCCTTGTCTTCCAGCATAGCTCCACAAATAATGCCTTCTCCCTGCTCCGCAGCTCCTCTAGCAAACTCGAACTCTGGCTCTCCTGGCGAACCAAACAAAACTCTACCTCTTCTACAGTCTATGCTAGCACGGTGCCTACTCAACCAATCCATCCTGAGTACAATGTCGTAGCTCGGAAGTGGTATTACAAGTAGACACGCACTCAACTCCCGGCCTCCCAGAGTAACTCTCCGATCTTTGCAAATATCATTAACCAGGATAATGCCTCCCCCGGTCATGATCTTGCAAGTCCTAAGCAAAGACTCAGCTACCAAACCATGCTTCAGAGCAAAAGAAACAGATACAAAACTATGGGAAGCACCACTATCAAACAAAGCTAAAGCTGGAATGGAATCAAGAAGAATAGAACCTGCGATAACATCTCCGGTGGGTTCCTCCTCTTCGACGGTCATAGCAAACGCTCGTCCCTGCCGAGCACCTCCCTGCTGTTGATGCTGGACAAAATGCTGCTGCTGTGTCAGAAACGGTCCCCTCGGCTGTGCTGCAGGTGGTCTCGTCTATGTCCTCGGAGCTGGAGCTGCTTCTTGAACTGCACGACGAGGACACTCCCTCGATTGATGCCCTTCAGTACCACAATACAAACAAACTCCTAGCCTCCTCCTGCAAACTTTCCAGATGTGGCCGGGCTTCTTGCAGAAGTTGCATGGAGCTTGCTGTAACTGTCTCTGCTGCTGAGGTGCCTGGTGAAAAGGCGCTCTAGCTAGAGTCTGGTTCTGCTGTGGCTGCTGGAAAGGTCTGGACTGGAAATGAGGACGTTTGGCCGATACTGCACTGCCGTTGGCCCCCAGAAAAGAATCACGGTCTCTCTTGGTCTTCAAACCCAGATCCCGCTCAACCTTGCGTGCCTCCGCAAGTATCTCCGAGTATGTCTCATAAAAAGACGGAATAAGAAATCAATATGGCACATGATATAAAATATTCAAGGAAAGGACAGTTTAAGGGTTCAAGTATCAATGTCAAAGGAGAATAGTTGAATCAAAAGAATTTTCCTAGATGTGATTGAGTATCTCAGCCTATATCCTATATCCTATTGCAGGCTCGCAGTAGTACAACTAAGTTGTCGCACTACCACGACATCACATACTTGTGAAGCTTGACCTGCATGGGCCACCACCAAAAACGTGTCACGACCCGTACCCGGTGTAAGGATACTAGTCGGAAACAACGCCCAGCCTACGCCGCAGAATCGGCGGTAGAACGCTGTCTAGATAGTCTATCTAATGTAATGAACCACCAATAATGATAGAATACTCAATCACAGAACTAAGATAGAATGAGCATGAATCAGATAAGAATAGAATAGTCATCATACAACTCATGAGTTTAAAATAATACATCAATGAGTCTGAAGAGTAACAAAATAAGCTGAAGACAAATCCAGTACAAAAGAATACTATCATACTACAAAGCTACACTCCAAGGTCAACTGTCTCAGTTGGGATAAGTCCCTCTTGAGCCAGGGTCTCAGAATCTAAACCCACAACATCCTGGGGTCCATAATAGGTAGGGTACTCCTCAGTATCATCTGGAAAAATATATCCAGTCAGGAAAGGAGCAGAGTACATCTCTAACAGCAGTTCTAATCCATGATAAAAACTATGTAACAGTAAATAGCTGTGGATAAACAAGATGCACAATAGATACAAGAGATATGTAGACAATAAGGAAATACTGGAAAGAAATACAATAATGAACAATATGCCAATGAAACAATAATACTAATGACTAAGTGTGTGAGTACTAGCTTAACATGTGATCGGCTTGGGCAAGATAGAATGCGGCCTGGCTAATCATACGTGCGGTGCATGATCAACACTATTCGCTTACCAATACTTTATTCAATAGGGATTTGATCACATATCTATACTAATACTCCCCACCCCCAACTGATATAATAGATCCAACCACGGTATGCTATGGCACTAGATTCCCCAAGAAGAGAGCGACTCCTCCCGAAAAACGGTGTCTGTACATGTACAAGATAACCAATAAAATAATACTTGCACCATATACACCATATACCAAGGAATAACATCTCATGACGAGATCCGGATATACCAATCCGTGTAACCATAGTGTCAATAGAAACATGTATATGTACACTAGATACAACGAACATAGAGGATATCATAAATGAGAAACTATCAGAGAATGTACTCGCCTGAAGTCCAATGAACAGTCTCACAGATGTCAGACTCGGTACCTCGAAGACCTAGATATAGAATACCACATTAATACAAGGTCTCGAAAAGAGAACAAGTCAACTAGTCAACTTCTAGGTCAATAAATCAATTCTAAGTTAAAAGTCAACTATGGTCAACTCTAAAGTCAACTAAAGTCAAACATGGTCAAACCAAGGTCATCCTCACAAGACATCTATACAAATAATATAGAAAATAAAATACAACAATTTAGGAATCAAATTAAATCCCAATTGGTACCCACACAAAGTATACTAATAATACAATTAATGCACACTCTAAATAATGTATATACAAACCAATATTTATACAAATAAAATAATATATTATTATTAGTATTAAACCTCACAAAAATACCTATATATACATATATATATATATATATATATACAAAAATAATATATAATAAATTAATTAATTCTGCCAAATCGTCACTGAAAACAGTGAGCTAAAAATACAATTTAAATAAAATAGCTTATAGTGACAGTCTCAAATGTCACAAAAAATCTGTCGCAGAAACTCTATATATAAACCACTGCTGACTCGGATCGCTGACAGTTTAAACTGTCGCAGAAACTGTCGCGGAAACTGCTGCTTAATAAACCCGTCCACTGTATTTAATGACAGAACTATCATTAAATGCCCTATTAATGCTACAGCGGCTGCTATTTTAATGACAGAATTCTGTCATTAAATGCCCTATCGCCAAAGCTAATATATATATAATCTATATATTAATAACTATAAATCAATATAATTAAATATATATATATATATATACATATATAAAACAATTTAATAAATATATATACTTATATATATATACACATAAACTTGCACATTAAAATATTAATAATTACTAAACACAATGCACATATTAATGTACATATTTTACATGGCTAGAAGCACACATAAAAATACATTCATTAATATCCAAATAATTACATAATAATTATAAATAATATAATTACACATTTAAACACATAAATATATTTTATAAGACATTTATATATAATTTATGTTATTAACATAAGTACATATATATTTGCATGCAAGAAAGCTACATATATATATTTATACATCACATTAGAACACATAAAAATATATAGATCTATGCTACAATATCATAATAAATACACTAAAATAAATATATAATATCTATATATATTTACTAATTATAAATGAAGAATTTAAAGCATAATTAATTAGATCTACACAAAACACACCAAATTTGGAGAGTATCACACCGTATCCCACTAGATCTAGGATACGCATGTGACACGAGTCCAACACACAACCAATTGCACCCCGAAGGATACAAACAAATCACAAATAATATTTATGTATAAATCAAAGTGTCAAAAGTAGATCTATGTGTCCGTGTCAAAATACGACATGTTCAAAGCCCCGTGTCGGAGAAAACCCCCAAAATGACACGTATCACCAAATAGTTGGGATACGAACCACATGTACCCAAATATAGACACGACACAAGCCCCAAACACATAATCACATGCCCAATTGATCTATAGGATCAATTGACACACACAACAAAATATAAATTCGGAATTCCAACAAAATTGACACAAAAAGTACCATAACTTTCTCCATGGGTCTCCTATGAACATAAAACAAAGTCCTATGGGTAGTACATACATATAGGTTGATTTTACATGATTAAATCTTAGATTTAGAAGCTATTTTAATGGAAAAAACTGAATTATACCTATTGGGAGATAGATTCCCAATGAAACCTCCAATTGAGATAAACTTGCTTCCAAATTGTAGATCCTTGCTCCTCTTTGTAGATCCTTTCTTCCTCCTTCTAGATCCTTGCTTCTCAACTTTCTAATGGTAAATTGGGAAGAATTTGGAATGAATTTGGTAGAGAATTGGAATGGGAATGGAGGGAATTTGGGAGTGGGAAATTCTAGATCTAGATTTGGAATAAGAATGAGAGGAGAGAGAAATTCCCCCCCCCCCTCTAATATAGGCCGGCCATGCCCCCTTCCCCAAGCAATTGTAAAATGTCCAATGTATCCCTTGGGGCCTCTCATGAAGAAATAATTAAGGAAGGAAGCTTCTAGTCTAATCACTTAATTAATTTAATCCATCTCCTTAACTATGGGCTTTCTAAATGGGCCAAGTCTAACTATTTAATTCATGTTGGTCCATGGGTCCAAACTACACTAGTTGGGTCTACTAAAATAAGTCCAAAATAATTAAATAACATCCAACAATAATTAAATAATACAACAAAAATTATTTACCATGCACAATATTTATTTAAATATGAAATTACCAAAATATCCTTTTTCCTAAAATGTGGTAGTGACAGTAGTCCCATTTCAATACACCAATCTAAGGGTAGTTCTGTTAGATGGTAATCAAATAACAACTATTCTATTGCTAGGAGACGAGTACAAGGAAATGAATGCAAAAAAAAATTCTTTTGTTTTTGCCGATGATTGCTTTTCTTTAATTGTTAGAAAGAAAAATTAAGAAAAAAAAAACTACGAAAGGGTTTGATCTATATTTCTATTATCTTTCTCGTCTCTTTCTTTACAATCAATTGAAACAAGAAGCAACCTCATTATTTATTAACATAGTTTGCAGTATCGGTCGATACTGATACAGTTTGGCATGTCCCGATCCGAGACCGACTGATAGCAACATTGAGGGTCACTTTTCTAGTCAAATCGGCAAAGAAAATTGAACAAAAAGGCAAATTAACAAGGGTGTAAAAAAGCATAGTAAGGTTGTAAAAGCATGTAATAGAAGAAAACTTATCTATCGCAGGTAAACCAATCAACAAAGGTAACTAGTATTTCATTCAATTTCAAAACTACTAAAAACAACACATGGAAATACTTAAAATTATGCCTAAATGTATAAATATTCTTTCTAAAATTTTAATAATTTATTAATAATTATTTGCTTTTCGACACCAAAAATTCGATATTCCGATCCGAAACCACCGATATACTGTTGATAACACCGATCCCGATACTCATAGTAAGGGTCCGATACCGATTCCGATATCGATACTGCGAACCCAACTTAATTTATAATCCAATTGACATTGGTAGCTACTATTGCATATAATATCTAACACTGCAATTTTTAGCATCAAACTATAGTACCTTCTGGAAGATAAAAATCTATTATATAAGAAAACAAGATTTCCAGTATAACAAACAACATTGTTCTTCCAATAAAAGTGCCTTACAAGAATATTTGTCTGCGACATGACATGAACGAAATATTAACTTTATACAGTGGACAACTGACCATGCGATAATCTGAAACAAATCGGTTGTCTACTAACTGTCCTTACAAAATACTCAAAAGTCTATTTTCTTTAAAAGTTTCATAAGATTATCCCCCAGTAAAATTTTGAAATCCAACAATCAAAATTAAAACAATGTCCTGTGTGTGTTCATGTGTCCTAATTGTGTCTAGTATGTGTGTGTGTGTCCTAGTTGTGTCCGGGTCTGAGTTAGGGTTTACCGAGCCGGAAGAAAGGGAGGAGGAGCGCTTGAGAAAGGGGTCGACGGAGGAGGAACACGCCGGAGGGGAGGAGCCACGCCGGAGGGGGAGGAGCAACGTCTGGGGTCACCTGTGTCAGGGTTGGGGGGCAAAAAGGGCTGCATCATGGTTGGGGGCGAGGGTGGCGGTAGAGGGATGGGTCGTCGGAGCCGCGGTGGGTCGTCGGAGCCGCGTAGGGTCACCGGGGGAGGGTGGATCGCCGGAGGGGGCGCGCAGGAAACAAAAAGTTGGGGGAAAAAGAAATGAAAAGTTGAATAGACAAGGGAACCCTATATTCAGTAATTTAGCGACGTCCGCTCGAGACACCGCTAAACGTCGCTAATTAAAAAGTTTGCGACCTTAGAGACGTCGCTAAAAACATCGCTAAAGATCAAAAATAGCAACATCGGTAAATACGTCACTAAACGTCGTTAAATTATAAAAATTAGCGAAGTTTATCAACGTTAAAGAAGCTTATAGCGACTATTCTTTTTAAAACTGAAGTACAGTCACTAAACGTCGCTATGTGTCGCCAATAGCGACGTATAGCGACATTTTATTATGACGTCATTAAAAACGTCGCTATTTTATCATATTTTTGTAGTGTATCCAGTGATTTATCTTGTGGAGTATCTTGAGGAGTATCCGGTGGTGGTTTATGCTTATGGATATCCCGGACAGACTGCAGAGGCATGCGATCAGAAGGAAATCTAGTATCGCGTTGCATTATAATTGTTAGCAATTAGGATTGTGATAACCCTAGTTATTTAAAGTATTAAATCGTACTTATATGATTTTTCATGATTTATGGATGATGGTTAGTTTAGGCTTTACATGATCACACTTTTATTTTTTGCACTTATTACTCTATTGATTATCAGTTCAAGATATGTCTCATTGCAGGTTTACAATATTTTCTTTATTATCCTGAGATCATTTATATTTAGTCTTTACTTTAAGTATTTGTATTGCTTTTGTTGTTGGTTTAAGTTCATATATTGGCTTCCTTTGTGGTACTTGCTATTTGGGGTCTGACCCTACTAGTTTTGCCTGGACAGATACAGTAGCAGCACCAGAGGATCTTTTGTACTTTCCTTGGGATGGGGACCACCAGGAGCACCAGACCGCTTGAGTAGTTTTTTTACTTTCCCACTCTGATGTACATTCTACTTTTGTTAGCGTTTAGCCACCGAACACGTATTTAGCTCTTGTTTTGGTTTGATCAGTTAGACTACGGGCAATAACATAATTGACATATCATAGGGTTGATCATGGATGACTCAGATTCTGGCTAGTCTATTCATTTTGTGTTTACTAGCATCATGATCATCTGTATATTATAGTTTGGGATGCTTTACTATTATATTTTAGCTAATTTTACATCTTATTATTATTCCTATTATTCTTGTGATTGAGACACTAGGGTTTGTTGGACCTAGGTTTAATTGTTGGTTTGTAGTAGTGACCCCTCATGTCTTACAGCTTTACCATATATGCGGAGTTTCAGTGTTCTCTAAGTATACGTAGCTGGCCTTGTCAGCCCTGCTCTCCAGTATTCTGTTCTAGGGTATGACAAGTATACAGATGGTATATTGTAGTATACCGTCTGCGGGCTGAAAGTTGTATTATTTTTCTTTCTTTGTGCCTTTCTATAAATAGCTTTGAACCCCTTAATTCAAGGTTGATCCCTTTGAGCCTAAAATTTTTAATCTACCAAAGGCCATCCATAAACATTCCACTAAAGTTTTTATTTGCTTATCCGTAAATTGTATTAGAGTGTTCTTGAGTTGTAAAAGTTAGATCTTTATATTTTTTATAAGAAGATCAAAACCATCTTGTAAGAGGTTGAAGTGTACAAGCCTTCGGATCAAAGCTTGTGTGAAGTTGGAGAGCCTTCGGATCAAAGCTCTTCTGTAAGAAGTCAACGAGCCTTCAGATCAAAGCTCGTGGTGTAACTATTTTAATAATAGTGGATTCAAGCCAAGAAAGAGTTTTCGGGACTGGAGTGCCTCGAGGAGGATACCAAGATACATCGAGTGACGGTATTCTTATTGCTTTTGCTTCTTGCACACTTAATATTTTAAATTGTCAATTATTAATCATTTATGCTTGATTTATTAGCTTGACCCTATTCACCCTCCTCTAGGGTTCCAACAATCATCTTCTATGCAGCTATTTGCTAAAGGTATTTATATCCTTTCATTGTTCACCTTATATCTTCCTATTGCTTATTACTTATTGTTATAGCCTAGTTTTGCAAGCTTATTCTTTTATCGAGTTTGATCGAACCAAGTATGTTTTTGTACTGCCGATTCTAATGCACTTTGTTCATTCTTGAACTTTATTCTCCATGGATTGAGACAGATATATATATTTATTTAGTTTACTTTTCAGCGTAGTACGTATAGATGGAACCATTAAATTAGGAATTTTATTCTAGATTGTACCAGCTGGCCATTGCTATGTGGCCGGTAAATTATTGTGTCTATATTTGGCTTTTGTGTGATTTTTGGCAATTTAATTTTGTGGGTTTTCTTTGGTTCTCTCTTAACTTCTTAATTTTGGGAAACGTTTTTCACGTTTCGTTCCCAACATAATGTTATCAGAGCTTTTGGTTTTGCTGATGCCAACAGAGTGGTATCAGAACTTTGGGTTCAAAGTATCCGGTGTCATGGTTGACAGTCAAGGCAATGAAAAGAGATTAATGCGAAGTCGTTGCGCATGATAAATTAAAATAGTTTCAATTACCACTATTGGCGAAGCAAGATAAAAGATTTGTAATTCATTAATAAGCTGAATCTTCATGTATTTTCTTTCGAGAAGTCCAGTGATAAATCAGAAGAAGATTAGAATTTCAAGCATATACATGTGTATAGGTGTAACAACCCACTCTGCTCAGCTGGGCAAGATGATTCAAATGACATAATAACATTTATACTTGGAGTTTTCAGAGTTCGCTCGGAGTCCCTCTCGATCGAGGAAAGCCCTCGTTCGGGTGGGTGGCTTCGATGAACCTATCCTTGCTTGGCCTTCATACTAAAAATATGGACGATACATGCTAGTCGCAAGAGAAATCAATAATGCATGCTAATAAAAAAGATGAACCCACCTAGCTAAGGAAATAATCCCATTATATTCTATTGCATAGAGCATAGAGTAGTATGTTTCAAAGGTGTTTCATTTCGTGCAAGTAGAGTTTTCTTATACTTACATATCATATATCTTTGCACGATTTTAATATTTATCACATAGAACATGCCACGGATTCAAAGCACTTCAGAAAACACGATTCATTGAGTTAGACAGGAAGATTATCAAAATAATTATTCTGAGTCAGAAGTAAACATAGAAAGTTTTTGAGACTGTTAGATCGCCAAGACAATCCCCGAACCGGGGAGCTCCATAATAAAACATAGAAAGAAAGAACAAAAGAAAGAAAGAGAATATATACCTTTGGAAGCTCAATTTGTTCAGCAAAGAAATAGCTCAGGGAGCCTGTAGTAAAGTGGAGAAAAAGAAGTAAAGAAACATAAAGAAGAGACTTTCATGGTCATGGATAACTCATGCACGAGGTATGGGATTCCTCGGACGATCTTAAGGTACTGGGATCGTGCCGGTCTAGGAGGAATCAAGATATTGCATGCGACCTTCGCGGGTGTGCGACCTGGCCAAAGGGACATCACAGTAGGAGTAATTCGATGCTTGGCGGTGTGAATCACGCTCACTCAAGAAGGAAACTCGATTACCCAGTGTCCAAAATAGCTTATGGTGCCAGTGACCATTTCAAATAGATTAAGTCAGCTCGCTAGCGGTAATCCGCGTGCGAGTTATTGCATTTAGGCTAGTAAGGGATGCACGACACACCTTACATTTAGAGAATGGAGGCACGATATACTATAGTTTGAGTGTAACACGTCTATGACAGAGACAAGACTAAGACACTTGAGTTTATATATATGCCTTTGTTTCATCATTATACTTGACTAACAATTGTGCTTGACAGGGAAGGCTGGATGGTAAGAAATGGTAAGACGAACTCAACTTATTATGGCATGACTCTCTTATTTCAGACATGAACATGCTTTACAATTACTCTGCCATGAAACTGATCCAAAGGTAAGACTAAAAAGACCAGTCGGTGCACATAACTTAATGAACGTAATTGGTTTTATAGAGTGGGCGAGAAGCCTCCCCACCAGTGCATTCAATATACTGATAACCCACCAAATTGCTTGCAGGGTACGAGAGTATCTCATTCGGTACATAGTTTCCTTTATGCACACTAAGGCTTGAGTTCGCTTTGGAGCGTTGGAGAATTGAGGCTGGAGCTGAAGCACTTATACATGACATAATGTATTGCAACATCGCCTATTGTATCATTTCCAAAGTTGTATCCCGCTAGGCACATTTTATTGTAGAGAGAGAGAGAGAGAGAGAGAGCTTGAGCTATTATAATATTTGGCCTAGTATCGTTGTAACCTTTGTTCATATCAATAAAGAGATCTATTTTCTTATATACTTATGTTATTCAATTTTTTGCTTTGGGGCATTTGTGCGACTCTGTGGATTAGTATTTTCATCGGTCGTTTCGGTGCTTGCCTTGCATTGGCACAACTTAGGCTCGCGTGGCATTATGAACATGCGAGGACGTTCAGTTTTTTGGGACTGGGGCATTATATTTTGGTATCATAGTACGGCTTTACGTCCTTGGCCTCGTATCAATTCTCTCAACTTTGAACTGTGTTCATGGGTAATGTCATAGACTCCCTCTCTCGATGTTCCACGGGATGTTCCATACAATAAGTCTAGATATTTTATGAATCTTATCAGGTATTTATTCACAAGGATAGCTATACATAAGGCCTTATTAACTGAGTATTAGGCATTGCATATTAGACCTATGTTGGTTGGAGTAAGTTTGTGTGCGGGATTAGAATATCATTCAGACGAAGAGAGTTTGGATTCAGTTTATTAGATTTGGATAGTTAGCAATAGAGATGTTGCCGTGAGACTAGGATTATCGATGCGAACATAAGGAACATTCTTAGATTTTGAGGAATGGATCGGTCGGATATTCTAGAAAAATAATTAGAAATTGAATTCAATTTCAAGGATTTTTTGAATGGCATGAACCCTGAGTGGTCTATGGTGTAACCTTAGACGGATTGAGGATTTTAGGGTAGCAACTAGTCCATCAGCAAGCGACGAGATTGTGCAAAACATTAATTAGAATGTGTATTGCTTAGTTAGTCATGAGTTCGAAGGTTTCAAATGAGATTGGTTTGAAAAATTGAGAATAAGTCGAACGAATGATAAGGGGATATCGAATAGGGAGTCAAAGTAACGGAATATAATAACTTGGTTGAGGATCGTATCAGATATAGATTGTGCATGCGAATTGAATCAAATAGGATGAATCTAGAGTTGAGATTGAAGATTCGAGGATGCGTTCGGATTTAGCGCGAATGAAAGATAGTGCGCATAGAAGTTTAAATTGGAAGATAGTCAGGAATGATACATAAGAAGCAATTAAGTTGTTTGATGACGGGATATAGGCGATAACAAATTTTGATCTTGAATTTGGACAAATCAATCTTATATATAGCTCGGAAGTTAACAAATGTTTAAAACGAATACGAAGTAGTACAAATGAATAAAGTGATAATTTTGCAAAATACTTGAGGATGTCAAGTGTATTGAGGATCAAGGGATCTTGGTTTGAGGATAGTGAAACGATCCAGAATAAGTAGATGATAGGAGCTGAAACTAATAGTATTGTGAGAATGGATTTTGATGATTATGCAGACAAACTTGATGAAATAGAACGTAACGAAGATGAAAAGACATGGACTCGAGGATATTCAAGTTGAATGAATGATGAATAAATTTTTGAATTGATCTTGGAAGTAGGTTGTGTTGAGGAATGCTAGATATGAACTAAGAATTTATCGAACGATAACACTGTTCGGACGATTTGACTAAGCGAATGTGATCATGGCATAAACGGTTATTAGACGAACTCGGCTTGATTAATGTTAAAATTCTAATAATTTATATTTGATTTGAAGTAACGATATTGATGACTTAGAGGAAAATTTGAAATCAATCTATAACTTTGGATGAAACAAATGTGTAACGGTTAAGTGATTGGTGATTGTGAAGATTTCACGGACTTATGGTTGGACGATAAGGCGAGTTTGAGAATACGAGTGAAATCAAATATGTGTTTCGAGGATAAGTTAGTCTAAATTGGAAGCAAGTTACGCTCGATGGATTTATGATCGAATATACAGTTATGACGGATGACTTAGAGTTTATGAGTTGCGATCGGTGATCTAATATTTTGACTTGTGATTTGGGGGACGCTATCAAATTGGTTTGAGGATTTAGACTATAAGAATGTTTGGATTGATGTTTGTCAATCAGGATATATCGAAGATTTTGTTAGAATGGCCTTACCTTAGGAATGTCTTTGCTGAACAGACTCGAACCTCTGGATTAAGTTGTTAATACGAGTAGGAGAAACTATGCTCGATGTTTAGAAATCTTAGTGATGCGCGCTTGGGTAGAATATCATGTACGATCGGACTATGATTTGACCTTATATTTGGGTTGAGCGCAGTGCTTTGGATTGCACGTCGAGGATGGTGATTTGATATGTAACTATAACCTGGTGAGCTAACCTAGTGATTAGGCAAACGACTCTATACCGAGAGTTAGAACTAGTGTGATCGACTTTAGAGAATTGCCTGGGTAGAATTATAGAGTTGGGGCAGCAAGACGTAGAGTTAGGTTTTGGATTTGATGTTTGCATTAATAAAGTTTAATATTTGATGCGATTGGATGGGATTATAGTATTCAAATATTTGTCGGTTGATTACTTAAAGTTGAACAGATTGCTTAGGTTGAATTGAACATGATGGTGTCAAGGACTGATCGGATTGATGTTATTGTCAGACATATTGAATTGATCGAGGAAGTAGAATGACGAATTGAATCATGAATCAAAATTGTGTGCTCGAAAGATAGGATTGATGTTAGTACAATACTCGGGTTCAAATTGGATTTGAATTGGCTAGGATTTTTATCAACCCCGTTCAAGGTAATATTGTGGTTTCAAAAGGACAAGAATACATGGAAACAAACCGTATTATCTCAAGAATTGATCGGAAGGTAGATAATTAGTTAACGAAATAAATTTGACTTTGATGGTTTGAATTTCATGTTGCTGGAAGTAATATTTAGGCACAAGATAGATGCAAAGTTTATATGTAGCAAACGAGAGATGGATTCAAATTTTGTTCGAGGATAGAATAAAACAGAATTATACTTGATCGAATTAGATGATGATATTGATATTGAGATCGTGTTTGGAATAGTGCGATAGTGTTATAAGCAAAAGATTCAGATTCAGTTGGTTGTCTCATAGGTTTGAAAAATATTCGGAAGATAGAACGTAGACGATTCAAGCGATAACTTCAAAGATAGTGAAGTTACTTAGCGAGAATGGATGATGGCTCAAGATAGTAAATTGCATAACGGTATACGACTATATTTAGATCTTGATGCAAGACGAGATTGGAAGATTGGTTGGGATTCGTATACGAAGTATTAAAGGTTTATGGGATTTGGTTTAGTCATAATAGTTGGTTTTGAACGGGCGACGTCGAGTGATCGGTAAGTTATGTTCATGGATTCGAGATGATTGAGGAGTCTCGCTTGGACGAGCTTACCCTAATTTCTAAGTTCCCCCAAGCGCAATAAGTTATAGCATACCCCATGTTGAGTAGTACAGCTCTGCACGAGACATAGTAGAGATTGAGGGAGAGGATTTGATGGTTAGGTTTTAGAGATAGTCAGATTAAATTGAATGATATAGTTGTTCGAAGAAAATTTGCCTTAGGCATGAGCATGGCGTGATTGAAGGAATGGATAGAAAGTTATGTCGAGCGATCTTGATGTCCGGCAAGACGGATTCGAGTTTGAGATTGAAGTTGTGCAGTAGGATGAGTGTGCTTAAGAAGTTTCGAGGACAAAACTGTTTCTAATTGGTGTATTATGTAACGAACCTCTCCGCTCAGCTCAGCAAGATGATTCAAATGGTGTAACAGAATTTGGACTTAGAGATTTTAACAGTTCGTTCGGAGTCCCGCTCGGTCGAGGCAAGACCTCGTTCTGCTGGGTGACTCCGATGAACCTATCTTTGCTTGGCCCTCACACTAAAAATATGGATGATACATGCTAGTCACTAGAAAAATTACTAATGCATACTAATAAAAGAGTTGAACCCACCTAGCTAAGGGAATAGTCATATTTTATTCTGTTGCATAGCACATGGAGATAATATGTTTCATATGCATTTTATTTCATGCAAGTAGAGTTTTCTTATACTTTTATATCATATATCTTGGCATGGTTTCAATGTTTATTACATAGAACATGCCACGGGTTCGGAGTACTTCACGAAACACGATTCATTCAGTTAGACAAGAAGACTATCAAAATAGTCATTCCGAGTCAGAAGTAAATATAGAAAGTTTTCGGGACCGTTAGGTCGCCAAGACAGTCCCCAAAACGGGGAGCTGCATAATAAAATATAGAAAAAAAAGAGAAGAGATAACTTTGGGAGATCAGTTTGTTTAGAAAAGAAATGGCTCGGGGAGCCCATAGTAAATTAAGAAAGATAAGTAAAGAAAGATAAAGAAGAGACTTACATGGTCAAGGATAACTCGTGAACGAGGTATGGGATTCCTCGGACGGTCGTTGGGGCACTTGGATCGTGCCGGCCTATGAGGAATCAAGGTATTGCATGCGACCTTCGGGGGTGTGCTACCTGGCCGAAGGGGCATTTCAGTACCAGTGATTCAAGATCTGACGGTGTGAATCGTTCTCACTCAAGAAGGCACCTCGATTACCCAGTATCCAAAATAGCTTGTGGTGCCAGTGACCGTTTCATATAGATTAAGTCAGCTCGCTAGCGGCAATCCGCGTGTGAGTTATTGCATTGAGGCAAGTAAGGGATACATGGCACACCGTACATTTAGGGAATGGAAGCACGATATACTATATAGTTCGAGCGTAACTAGTATATGACAGAGACACATCCAAGACACTATAGTTTACATGTATGCCTTTGTTTCATCATTATACGTGAATAATAATTGTCTTTAACAGGGAAGGCAGGATGGTAAAAATTGGTAAGACGAACTCAATTGGTTATGGCATGACACTCTTATTTCAGACACGAACATGCTTTACAATTACTATGCCATAAAACTGATCCTAAGGCAAGACTAGAAAGATAACATAAGCAGTTGCTGCACATAACTTAATGAACGTGATTGGTTTTGTTTAGTGGCTGAGAAGCTTCCCCACTAGTGCATTCAATGTACTGATAATCCATCAGATTGCTTGTAGGGTGGGAGAGTATCTCGTTCAGTGCTAGTTTCCTTTGTGCGCGCTAAGGCATGGAGTTCGCTCTGGAGCCTTAGAGCGTTGCGGCCGAAGATGAAGCACTTATACAGGACATATTGTATTAGAATATCGCCTATTGTATCATTCCTAAAGTTGTAAGCTGCTTGACACATTTTAATGTATCGAGGTAGAGAGAGCTTGAGTGATTGTAATATTCGACCTAGCGCCATTGTAACCTTTGTTCATACCAATAAAGAAATCTATTTTTCTTGTATACTTGTGTTTATTCAACTTTTTGCATGGGGGCTATTTGTGCGACTTTGTGGATTAGTATTTTCATCGGCCATTTCGGTGCTTGTCGTGCGTTAGCTCAACTTAAGTTTGCACAGCATCACGCCCATGCGAGAACGTTCGATCTTTCAGGAGAGGGGAATGACAGTAGGTATATTCGATAGTTCGTTGACAATGACATGTATAACCACGTTGCCAATATAGAGAACGAAAGCACACTTTGAGATAAGCTGGAATCTTTGTACACGAAGAAGGCCAGGGTAAACAAGTTTTTCCTTAATCAAATGATGATGGATCTACGGTACAAAGATGGTACATCTATTACGAATTACTTGACCATTTATCCTCTATAGGAGTAAAGTTTGACGATAAAGTTTAGGGGATGTGATTGCTTTGTACGTTGCTAGATTCGTAGGAGACCGTATGAGTATCCATGATTGCTTCTACTCCAGAAGGTGTGGTTAGCTTGGAGTTTTCCAAGAACGGGGTGTTGAATGAAAAGATGTACAAAAAATCATAGGCATCTCACTTAGAGGCACTTGTTTGAGAGCCACAAAATGAATAAAAATAAAGGTTCGGGTGGTGAAAGAGATAAGAGAAGAGAAAATTCCAAGATTCAGTATGAGGACTCCAAGTACTACCATTATGGCAAGAATGATCACATCAAATAAAATTGTTTTATTTGGAAGAGAGAGAAAAATGGTGACAAAGGGAAGCAAGGTGAGAACACAATAGCAACTGTCTCAGCACATGAAGGCAATATGATTATTGTAGGTTATCAGGTATATGAACCTCGCCTACGATAATTCTTGGTTGGTGGAATTAGGGGTTTCAGCACAACAGGACAATGTTTACACAGTAGAAGACTCTGGAGTATTAAAGATGGGCAACAGAGATATGTTAAAAGCTCTTGATATTGAAGATGTGCATTTGAGAATCAAGACAAGTGCAATTCATGTTCTCAAAGTTATTCGTCATGTCTTTGATATTTGTTTCACCTGGTATTAGGTAGAAGGTTGGATGATGAGAGATTATTCAATCTCTTTGGGAACAATCAGTGTAAACTTTTCAGAGGTTCAATGGTGATTGCCAAAGGAAGCAAGAAGTCTGATCTCTACTTTACGAAAGGGAGTGCTCATGGGACACATGAGGTGAACTCAGTCATTGATGAGTCTACCGAGTTGTGGCACAAGCGGCTTAGCCATATCAGCGAGAAAAAAATAAGCTAGTTGTTGAACACTAAAGTAATTTTGGGGATCAAGTCTACAAAATTGGAGATATATACATACGACATTGCTGGAAAGCAAAATAGGGCATCTTTTCAAAGTCATCCAAGTTCATGGAAGTCGGCGTTGCACGAGTTAGTTCACTCGGATGTCTGCGGTCCTATGAAAGTAAACTTTATTGGTGATGCTTATTATTTTGTGACTTTTATTGATGATTGTTCCAGAAAAAGTTTAGGTCTCAAAGATCAACTGTTGCCTACTTTTAAAGAGTTTCAAGGCTGTGTTGAAAAGGAGACGGGCAAGAGATTGAAGTATGTTTGGTCTGATAATTGCGGTGAATACATTAGTCCTTTGATGATTACTAAAAAAAGAAAGGATTCAACACCAGAAGACTCCGCCAAAGATACCTTATCTCAATGAAGTAGCGGAGCATATGAATATGACACTGATGGAGAGGGTATTATATTTGCTGTGAGAAGCAAAATTATCGGACAGTTATTAGGGTGAGGCTCTCAATATTGCTGCTTATGTTATTTAATTTGTCTCCTAGTACTCCTTGGCAGGGTGATGTGTCTGACAAAGTATGGCATGCTAAGGACCCATCATACACACCTTTGAGTGTTTGGTTGTAAGGGCTTCATAAATGTACCAAGGACGAGAGATCCAAACTTGAGCCGAAGACAAGACAGTGCATCTTTGTCGATTATGGTTTGGATAAGTTTGGCTATAAACTCTATGACCCAGTGGAAGGAAGGCTCTATAGAAGCAGGGACGTGGTGTTCATCGAGGATTAGACCATGACCAACATTAAGGATTCCAAGATGCCTATTGAGCTTGAGGAATTTTTTGAGTTAGAGTCATCACGCTTCGAGCTGTTTCTAGAGGACACTATAGAGATTCCAGTTATAAGGAGCCAATACATGGAGATGCTCCCAACCATGATCATCAGCCTGCTGATGGTGGTGACACTCAGAAGGATGAGCATACTGAGTAGGCAATTCCTTAAGGGAATAAAATTATCCGTATACAGCCAGCCCTAGAGGTTCCATTAAGGAGGAGCATGAGAGTAATTCAACCTCCCACGAGATACTCAAAAGATGAGTATATGATATTGATTGACGGGGGAGAGCGCAAAAGTTTACGGAGGCAATGAAAGACGAATACAGACATGAATGGATGCAAGCCATATAGAAGGAGGTGAGTTCCTTACAGGTAAACTCCACTTATGAGCTAGTGCGGTTGCCAAAGGACGAGAAGGCTTTGAAAAATCGATGGATGTTCAGAGTAAAGCAGACAGAAGATGCTACTCGTCCTAGATACAAAGCGTGGCTGGTAGTTAAAGGCTACAGTCTGCGGAAGGGCGCAGATTTTAATGAGATCTTTTCGCCGGTCAAGTTGTCATTTTCGGGTGGTGCTAGCGTTAGCAGCGAGTTTTGACTTAAAGATTGAGTAGACGGACATGAAGACGACATTCATCTACGGTAATTTAGAGGAGGAGTTATATTTGGAGTGATCATACGACTTTTGTGAGCAGGACATGTCATATTTTGTAAACCCCTATCGAATTTCTAATTTTTAATTGTTTTCTTAATTATTAAACTAGGATTCAAAATAAGTAATTAGAAATAACTTGTAGAATAAACAATTCTTCTAGGATTTGAATGATATTATATATTTTATACTAGATATATCTTAATAAATATACTTTGTATTAATAAGATAAGATATAGATTAATTGAATAAATTATATGTATAGATTATATGTACTAGCTATGGCAATTCTAAATAATTTAGATAAATCTAAATTATATTTTAAATTAATTCAAATACTAAGTCTACTAGGAAAGCAACTTCATTCATATCATATCCTAATAAATCAACTCCTACTATTTAGACTAGTAAATCCATGTGCGTTGCACATAATTATTTTTAATATTATTATAAAATAGTTTAAATATATTTTAATTATAATTTGTTATGAATGTATGTCTAACTTTTATTAAAAGCCTTGAAAAAGTTAGTCATCTAAGTTGTATGTATATCCTCACGTAACTAAAAATTAAAATAAATAAATAAATTTAACTAATTTTTTAACTACATAATATTATATAACTATAGTCAAACACCTCTTCTATCTCATGTGGTTAAGGTGAGAGGCATTATTCTTGAATGGTCAACTTTGATTCTCCATGACATTATTTATAACAAATTTAACTTTTTTTCCAATAATTTTTTATATAATATTGTTTTTTAAATAAATGGTTGGGGATTTATAAACGGCTTAGACGGCTCACTTTTGAGCCGTTTTGAAGCCTCGTTATAAGAGTAGAGATAGATAAATCTGAAATAAATATATATATAATCCCTCTATTTTTTCTTCCTATCAGCCAAAATTCATCTCTACTTTTCATCCAAAACAGCAAAACAGCTCCAAATTTTGCTATAAAAACAGCCGAGGTTTTCAGCAACTACATCTACTTGGAAGTGTCATATCTCCTAACTCGGGACTCTGATTCATGTCCAATTTTTTTAGAACTGTATCGAGGTAAACTTTCATAATATATATTTTAATAGATTTAATTTAAAACTTATAATGTTGTAAAATTATTTTAGTATCAGTCACCTGAAATACGACCATGTCTCATTGTTTTTGAGATTTTGGGAGATTTCGAACTCGTTTTTGCGATCTATTTGATATTTCGAAAAGCTGATACTAAGACCTATAACATATAAATCTTTCAAAAATTAATTCATTAGTTTATTATTCCGTTTAAATAATAAAATTTGTAGACAATTAGGGATATACTGAAACCGTAATCTATAACTTGTAAATTTAATATTTCATAAATGATTTGAGATTCGTACAAATCGTCAATTTTAGTATTCTTATAGAACTAAAATCTACATGTTTGTGTAGTCAATTTGTGTTTGTTGACTTATTGGTCAACATATTACCTCATTTGCATTCCATGAATCCCAAATTTGCAAACATGACTTATTTTACTTAAATTTTATGTTTGACCTACAAATTAGAACTTATTGAGAAGAAAATATAATTTAAAGTTATTTTATTTAGATTTAATAGTAATCTTCTTAGGATAATTTATTGTTTAGGATGATCGGTTATAAGTGAATTCATAGATCTAACATATTTTAAATTTAGTACGATGGAGTACGCGGGTTGTGTGGTGCCCCGTTCCCCCTTTTGGGGAGCGCGACTAAGAAATAATTACGGTATCATTCGATCGAGATAGATTGAATCGAGATTTTTTCCTCGTTATGGATTTGCTTCTTCGGAATCGATTTCCATAATCAGTAGACCATGCCCCAATGATAGACTTAGTGGCAGAGTCAAGAGGGACCTCTCCGCTGCAAGTTTTCTTGCCTAGTTTTCGCTATCGTCTTGTTGCTTTTGTGCTTTTGAGTTGGCTTTCAGATTTACATTTTTTTGAACGGTTTCAACGGATTTTATTACTTTCGTTCGTTGAACTACATTTTTATTCTGATCTTGGAAAGAGTAGAAGAGATATTGATCATCTGTTTGTGACAATGAAGGTGATCATGCAGTAGGCGTCGCGCGAGCGGAGTCTTGAAGCACCTCTTTTCTTTCCTCTTTCTACCAACTTGTGAGTGGCTATAATTTGATTAGTTGACCCTTCTTCCAAGTCTTCACATCTAAATTCTTGCCTCTTGATTGTTCCGATCAAACGATACCATAATAATTAAAAGATGTCAAAATAAAATAGACTTGGATTACCTTGTGATTGTCAATCAACTTATGAAAGGTTACCTTGTTGCATGCTAGTTCGTTAGAATATTCTTTCATTGTGTTTCATTTCTAGTTAGAATGTATACTTCTTCTATAATTGTGCTATGTATAGAACACACCTTGCTATGCAATAAACTGATCAGGGAGACTATGCAAAAAAGATCATGCCATATTACTTATCTCGTGCCCATGTTGCCTTGAACTGCTTCATTTGAGAACTTAGTATAGACGTCGTTTGATCACAGACAACTTGTGCACAAGGTCTTAGTTCCTACGGACGGTCGCTGAGCCACTGGCACCGATCCAATCCGAACGAAACTTTATGTTAGTCTCGTGTGCTGGACGAGATGGCTTATAGCGCACCGTGTATTTTTTTTGCATACCATCCTCGTCAATGACTATAACTCGTCCACTATGGCATTATGCTAGTGATCCCCACGTATATTTAAACTATGCAAGCTAACTATGTCTTCGTGGCAGGGAAGGTCATGGTAAGTATTGTGCAGCTGATTCAGACGGGCAAGTAAAAGTTACCGAACGGTGGCATATATATTTCAGTAAACTTCCATATATAATACTTGCTTGTAAAATAAACTAAGGCAAGATAGAAAGACCACATAATACCTTGCTTGCTTCATATAAACAATATGTTGATTGGTATAGTTGGGTTAGCTCACTTTCACCAGTGCATTTCGATGTACTGACCCTCGTAGCAACAGGTTCCCCGCGCTAAAGCGATCCTACAAGGAGCTTAGCGACTTCCCAATCCAGTCCACCTACCGGAATGCCTTGATCGTGCCTTCGAAAAGACATTTTGATGTTTTCAGGAGCTCGTGCACATACCTTATGCAGCTCCATAGAAAGGCGATAGCTTCGCCCGAAGGTGTCTATAAGTTTGAAGATTTACAAAAAGGATGTAATATACATGACGGTTATCTCATTTTGCGTCCACTTTTGTAAGCCGTGAGAAAATTATCTGACTCATTCAAGAGTTTGTAAAAGATGTTCACTATCAATAAAGATAACTTTTCCATGTTTCAATATCGGGTTCAATTATCTACGTACTATGGATATGTGCTCGTTATATAAAATATTTTGGCTTTGTATATTGCGCAACCTAGGAACGCACGACATCACGCCCGGGGGACGACTATCGATACTATGGAATCGGGGTGTGACATGTTGGTATCAGAGAACAGCTTCAAGTTTCTTTGGCCCTCATGTCAAAAAAGTTTCTCTAACGATCTATTACCTATGCGAACTCTTGAACTCGTTTAGTCAAAATGAGATACGTTCCATAAATGAGTTCATAATACATTATGAGCCTGATGCATGTTACTTTATTTTAAAGGAATGACTCAAACGCAATCATCAGCTCTATCACAAGGAGAGGTACAAGCCCAGGAAAGTAGTTCCGACACCTCGGGAAGTTCCAAAAGCCAGCGAGCCATGCCCCATGTCGATCCGATTGAGCCAATGATGCAGATACTTGAAGCAAGCCAACAGAGGGATGCGGCTCGTCATGAGCGAGCCAAAAAGCGGGCGGAAGAGCGACAGAGCAATTTCGAAGGCAATCTAGAAGCCCGATTTGCAGTCCAACCGAAGCAGGTAGATGTCCTACAGCGGATCATTCAGACCTTAGCCTCTAACTATTCTAGAATGACAGCAGCGGCACCAGTGGAGTGATCCACGCCTGAAGTCAAAATGCCTCAGACTCCAAAGAAAAAGGATGTGACTACCTTCGACTTTGCCGACTTCAAGAAGGTCTGCAACACGCCTTTCCGGGGGACTGAAGATCTGGTCTTGGCTCTAGATTGGCTGGCAGAGCTTGAGGATCACTTCAAATTGCTAGAGGTACCTGAGGAGAAGCATGTTGTGTGTGCCCAACTGAAGCTCCGTTTGAACGCACACGATTGGTGGGACGTGCAACGAAGATCTTTCTCTGCAGGCAATAAAGAGGAGACGATCGTGTGGGCTATATTCCGTAGCGTGTTTGAAAAGGAGTTCATACCACCTCCTATATGTCGGCAAAAGGAGAACGAGTTCATGCACCTTTGGCAAGGCAATATTATCGTGAAGCAGTACTCCGACGAGTTTAGCTCGCCAAATTTGTAAGCTCCTACCTACCTGATGTGGTGAGTCGTGCAAGACATTTTGAAGGTGATCTGCGACCTTCCATCTATGCACACGTAGTCGTTCCCCAATATATGACTATGCGGGAAGTTCTCAATCATACCCTTTCCCTTGAACCGCAGTATCCTTCAGTTGCTGTCGGCGCTGTGGATACTTACAATCACAAGCGCCCTAGCAACACGGGAGGAAACATTGCTACAAAGCGTCCAAATAATGATGGTCAGCAGACAGGAAATTCAGGGCAAACATGTCTCTTCTGTAAGAAGGCAGGGCATACCATCAACGAATGTAGTAAGAAGCATGGGTTATGCCTCGCTTGTGGTAATTCAAACCATGTAATTCGTAACTATCCACGCCTCTCTAATCGTTGCCCTCAACATCCAAATTTTCCACAGCACCTCAAGCCAACCGAGCCGCTCCGTAGCAAGAGCGCCGTCAAGCTCAAGGCCGGGTATACACTTTGACATGGGAAGAGGCCCTAGTTTCGGACACCGTTGTGTCAGGTATATTGCTTTTCAATAACATACCTACTCACGTGTTATTTGATTCTGGTGCTACGCATAGTTTCATATCCATAAATTTTGCCATGGAAAATAAGATGGAAATAACACCATTATATCTAGACCTTAGTGTTAGCACCCTATCGGGCAAGAAGATACATGTTTCAGTATGTCAGGATGGTCATGTCTGTATTGGGGGAAGAAAACTATCGCTCGATGTATTAGTCCTAGATGTTCGGGATTACGACATCATCTTGGGGATGGATGGGCTTGGCGCTTGCTCGGCAACTATCGAATGTGCAGAAAAATGGGTCATCTTTCATCTAACATGTGAGGCCAAATTCTGCTACATGAGTGGTTCAGCAGTTGAAGCGTCAAAGACCTGCATTATGATTTATGCGATGTCAGCTCGGTGGATACTATACTCTGGATGCGAGGGATACTTAGCGTCGGTTCGGGACACACAACAAAATTATAAAAATGTTGAGTCTTCTTTCGTTGTGGCAGAATTCTCTAATGTGTTTTCGAGCGAACTACCTGGCATGCCATCCGATCGAGAAATTGAGTTCACCATCGATACCTTCCCAAATACCCAACCGATTTCCAAATCCGCGTACTAAATGACCCCTGCTAAACTAAAGGAGTTAAAGTGCCAACTACAAGAACTGCTTATCACGCTCCAGTCCCAAAATACCGAGGGACTAGCCACGTGGCAATGACCAGCAACACAACTCTAATGGGCAAACATAATTTAATAGACACGTTAGAGTGCACTTAAGTTGTAATAAATATAATTACAGTCTACAATATCTAACATAGTATAATCATAATCTCATCCACAGAAAGTAAACTCAAGTCAATATGATAAATCAGTCTAGATAATAGATAAAGGAAATAATCTATCAATAAATCCAAATAAATAGTGTCTCGGGAAACAACCCGACAAAATAAAAGAAAGAGAATATCACCAATATATATGTCCAGATATGAAATAACAATGAGCATAAATAACTGAGTATGAACTGAAATACTCAGGAGAAATCCTCCGGCACAACATCGTCCTCTGGTGCTAGTACTACTCCAGCATTAGCTCATGTCCCGTATATCTCGGGGTAAACATCCTCTGTTGTACTTGGGGACATAATCCGGATTCAGGTCATCAGGGGACATAGCAAGGTACAATAAACACTCAAGCCAAATGAATTACAGTATATAAAAATAAATTCTCAGGGCAAGCTATGTAACCAGCTATGTAAAATGCAAATAAGAGCATCACTAGTACTCAGGATGAGACCGCTACAAGCTCTGTGTTGGGGAGCCCGTAGCAGCAAGAATATCACGTAATGGGCCAAGCTCTGGAACAGAGACTAAAGCACCTCAATAATAAAGTATATATATATAATCAGCCTGTAGCCTGTGTGTCTCTCCCCACCCAATATAATCTCACGTTTTATTTCCACAATGTCTCATGCCCATAACACACAAGATCATCACCTCTAGCTAGTACAACGAGTCATAATGATATCTATGTATATGCAAGTCTCATGTCACGAATCCTGTAAGCCTATACAGAATCACCATAAATAACTTAGGAAAGATTCTATCACATGAACAATATCAAGTGTCCTATGGTATGACGTACTTAATAAAGCAGGCACGTAAAAATATATAGGATCGTGGTATGAACTCTCTAAGTGACGTTACACGACTCCGCGTACGGCGTCGACACCTGAATCTTGTTCGAACACTAAGCATCGTCTCACGGTCCTAGGTTAAAAAGGTACATCATAGAAGTATATATATATATATAGAAAGAACTCAAGCAAATAATGTCACATAATCTACTGCAAGTTGGCAAGGTACACTTGCCTGTGTTTTGAGCTCCGTCAGTTGCTCCGATATAAGTGGAATATCCAGGTATACATTCGGATGCTGAAATAAACATTACAATTATTCTTAGAATACTTAAAATAGGTAGGATTACTACCCATAAGTCCAAATTGGACACAGGGACAGAATTGACAGTTTCTAGTCAAAGCGGGATCCACATGGGGCCCACTTCGCACCAAAAAATATGCCAAAGATAAAGTTCTTCACATTAGTAAAACTTATTATTTACAAGTCTAGAACAATGGTACAAATCCAACGGAACGTCCAGAACTGGATTCTGATGAGCCAGTCACGAAATCGCCCGTCAAGTGGAACCGTAGGGACCACAAAACAGTATTTCGTTAACGTTCTCAGAATTGAACCAAACTTGGGTCACAGGACCAGCATAAATCTGTGAATCTGATGACGTAAGTTTTGTTGCTAAATGACAAGCACACACAAAATTATGACGAGTGTCAAAACAGGCCGATACGGGACTTTTCGACGGATACGCGTTGATTCCGGTGTGCACTCAGATCCAAGTCAACTTTTGCAAAATCCCACACGTCCGCGTTGAACATACGCGCCTTTTGGTATAATTTACATACGACAAAGTTGCCTCGTTTAGCGGGATGCACCCCATTTCGAGAAAATTTGGGTTTAAGAAACCAAATTTTTGACATATTTCAACAACAATTAAAATACAACATACATCAAATTAAAATAAACTAATTAAAGAGATTAAAAATTGGTTATGTTGTCTAAATTATTATTTAAGTAGAATTTAAAAATATTTACTAGATTGGAAGAAAATTAGACATGAACATGGGTGTTTGGAACAATTTCTGAAATACAAACTCGGTCATTTTTTTCCTGTTTTGCGTCACAAATTACGACCGACACAGGACACGAAGGTTAAACTAATTACACAGGATTCAAGGGGGTCATGTGGTCTTCGCATAGGATTTGACAGGTCGTTAATAGGTCTACTATGCAGGGAGATACAAGGGCGAGAAGATGGGTACCTCGTGATCGCTATTGCTCGAGATTTGGACGGGCTGTGCGGCGGCATTTTACGGCGTGCGACGATGACGGTCCAGCGGTCATCGACGGTCGGGGATGGTTGGGGTAGTAGAGGAGATGATGGTGGTGGTGATCGACTAGGCTAGGGTTTAAATAGGGTGACGGGGAGGAAGTTACTAAAAGACGAAGAGGAGGGGGTCGGGGTTGTTGTCGGGAGGGGAAGGGGTCCGGTCACGGGCTGCTAGGGGGGTTACTATAGCGTGGGTTCGGGTCAGGTTAGCGGGTCTGGGTTATCGGGTTATAGGTATGGGATTCGGTTGGCGTTGGTTTGGTTTGGTTTGGTTTGGTTTAGGTTGGTTTGGTTTGGTTTAAAAAATAAATCCATATATATATATAAATATATATATATATATATATATATATATATATATATATATATATATATGGTCATCTAAAAATAGTTTTGGACCTCAATAAATTTCAGAAAATTATACAATACTCTATTAATAGTTTTACACCCAAAAATATATTTTTTGCACTATATTATTAATTAAATACAAATAAATATAAATTTATGAACTAACACTTATTCTAATTAGCTAAAAATACAAAAAAAATATCCCTTAATCTCAATAATTACTAATAATAATTAAAATTTATTATTAGTAAATTCAGATTCTTTTAAGTATAGAGGTACTTGAGGCTTTTGTGATTCGTGAAGATTTTACACGGTACGCCATAGAGGTAATATCGCCATAATTTCAACGCGAACACTACCGCTTTTAGCTAGTCGCTGACGGAAAAAATATTGCCAAACGTCGCCATACCGACGTTTTCTAGCGACGTAAATACCTAGCGACGTTTAGCGACTCAACGTCGCTAATAGCGACGTGTTCATTTGTCGCTTTATGTCGTAAATTAGCGACGTATGTAGCGACTTTTATAGCGAGGTTACTATGACCTGGCAATACTGCCATGTCAGCAAGTTGCGACATCAAAAGACATTTTTAGCGACATTTTTTGCGACGTCATTAGCAACGTGTAGTAACGTCGCAACTTAGCGACGTATTTAGCGACGTGTATGAACGTCACTAAACGTCGCTAAAAATGTCGCTAATGATACAGTAAAAAATAAAAAATCAATACTGAAATATTTTTAAACTATTATTCCTGCAGTTTATTAATTCATAATCTGTACAAATAGACCCGGAGCAACCTTCCGTTGAATTTACTGGGTTCGTCGACCCCTTGGGTTGAACACTCAAAACTGGTAAATTAATATATATTTAATATGAATAATATAATAAAATTTGAAGAAAATAAAATATTGAAATTAAAAACCTAATCAGGAGAAAATATCGTCATAAAGAATACAACAAATATCCATACAACTGAGTCTTATCCTAAATAATACAAATGTCCGACAAATATCCATACTATTGCGGATCTGCAGGAGGATGACCACCGGCGCGCATGAAGGATAAGAACAGATCATACTGCTCCCGTGAAATCGATACCGATGTCGATGAAGAAGGCAGTGACGTCGGTGTAGTCTATGTCGATGTAGGCACACCAGGAGGACGTATTCGTTCTAACTCTGCGAGTCGCTGGTTGTAAGAATCTATGGTAGATAACAGCCTCGTACTGCTATGAACCATTGAATCATGCATCATCGTCAGCCTCTCACCCATGGATAGCTGTGATGCCTGCAGCTCTGTCACGCTGCACTCTGTCGAGGTTCTAAGATTATTTGTCAAATCCCGGAGCTCCGTGATGCTGTGGTCGAGCATATCAAATAGTGCGATGAGCGTCGGATCGTCCGCCTGCGGCTGGGACCGGGGCTGCTCCTCCATCCTTCGCAGCAACTCATCACAGAGAGACGCAATCTGACGGTCAACCGCCTCCTGGACTCTGGCCGACGACTGCGAGGGCTGTGGGGAATGCGCACTTGTCGGGGAGGCCCTAGATGACTACGTCGCAACCAGGGCACCATAGGATCCCGTACCGTAGTACGTACCCCTCTGGAGACCACCAGCGGCGGTCACCCATAGCTCGTCCGTCGAAGGAGCTGGAGTGGGCTGCGAGAAAGTACCAGCCTCTCCAGCTGTAGGTGCACTAGTAGTCGTCCGCTCACGCAGCCTAAGATACTCGGCCTAGAAAAGTTTGGATACTCGATAATTGCCTAAGTTATATTAAAATTAATACAAAGTAAAGTAATACTTACATAGATCTGCGAGGCCCTCTCATCGATGAGATTTTGTCCTTTCGATGGGTGGCCAAGAAGACGGTCACCATGTTTGCATCCTCACCCCTCTGTACCTGTTAAAAATAAATTATTTAGTACTAAAATTAAACATTTTTTCCTACTACCATTTTATCGTACTTACATTAAAATAATATATCTTAAATAAAAAATATACCAAACGACGGAAATATTTCGTCATCGGAATCGAGCCACCACATCACTTTACAGCATTCCGCTAGCCGCCTTGGCCTTCTCAGACCTTTCCTTCTACCTCGGATCGTAGAATCTAGCCCTCATCGCAGTCCACTGCTCAGGCGTGATCCAACCTTGGATCAATTTTTTAGTACGATCACGAGCCTTCTGGTCATCCAGAACATCACGGATAAGCTTGGCGGCAACGGCAGAAAATATCCGCTCGAGCAACTCGGCCCGGTACGGAGGATAGAAATATATTTGCTACAATAAATAATTTAGTAAGTGAGCATCACTGATAAGTTATATAATATGCATAAATTAGAGGATTTATATAATATACTTTTACCTTGAAGTGCGTAAACTAGAACGCCTTCCTCTCCTCCGGAGCTTCAGAGTAGTTGATCCAAGGGCCACCATAGTTGTTCCTCGGAAAGAGGCCCAGGCATCTCTGAACCAACGATGGACGATATCTATACAAAGATAATTATTTTGATAGAAAAAGTCAATATATGATGAATAAAGAAATACACGATATATATGATGCTAAACCATCTAATTGACTTACTTTGTACCGTTGGCCTAAATCTCTGTCCTCGTCTGCTCCGGAGGTGCGCATGAAGGATCTAGCTGATGCTGGAATAACCTCGGCATAATCTCCTCCATATGCTCATCTGTCTCTATAGTTCCGTCAGCAGGAAAAATGCTGGATGAGGGAGTACTATCATGCCTGGAACTACTCGTCCCAGGAGTGATGCCGTGTAACGTCGTCGCAGTCAGAGATGTGACTGATCGATATACTAGAGTATGGGCGACGAGGATCGATATACTGGAGTACTAGGCGACGAGGATCTACCTCGGGACCTGCCGAACCCTCCGCATTGTCCTGTCATACCTGATAACAACATATGATGAATAAAGAAATACACAAATATATAGTACATTCTACAGTCAAAATGTTATGCATATCTCACAGCATTCATAGAATTGTACAGTAAATAATTAGTGGTGTCACAAGTCTAAATGGATAGTACATTCTACAGTCAAAATATAATACATATATTCGTCAAAATAGTACATTTTACAGTCAAAATATAGTTACATTCTACAGGAAAAATATTTTATTTTCAATCATCTTCAGAAAATTTATCTTGTTCGCCTTCCTCGTCCTCCTCCACGTCTTTACTTTCATCTACTTCGTCTTCCTCTTCGGATAATTCTACATCTTCTACATTATTACTCGTGTAATGAGTAACTTCCGTTGAGTCCACATCTACAATATTTGTTACAAGAGGTAGCTCGTCCTCCTAATAAGCTATTTTGTCAATGTCAAAGGTATTTCTCGCTTTAGTCTTGTATATTGTCCACCAATTCGACCTTGTTGTTCCCCGTCTAGGATAAGTTGTGAAGTACACGAGCTAAGCCTGACTTGATAGGACAAATGGTTCGTAGCCTTGATATCTACGCTTGTAGTTTATATCCACAAGGCCATGCTTGTTAATTTTTCAACCTTGATCTTGAATCGGATCGAACCATTCACACTTGAATATGACGATATTAGCAGGTTATGTGCCATAATTATATGTCAACTCCACAATCTCTCGTAAGATGCCAAAGAAATCATTGCCTGGATCGACGTCTTTGTAGTTCAAAGATTTGATACACAAACAACTATTTTTCGTGGAATCAAGATCCAAAAAGTTGTCTCTGATAATAGCATTTGTTGACTTGAACCTAAACCCATTCACACAGAAACTTGGCCATATTTTAACGGCAGTAATTGGTCCCTTGGCTAGAGTTCTAATAGATTTAGTCTCAGGTGTTATTAGACGATCGACCTAAATACCAAAGTAGCGATAGTAAGTTATTTGTTTTGCAAGTGCAGAAATAAAAAGTAATTACTAAGCACCTTACATATGCGCTCAACCAAGAAGAAAAATGGTATCTCATTTCTTGTTCTACTTCTTCGTCTATTATATAGGGTCTAACCGACCTCAACTCATTATTATATGTACTAAAAAATAATGAAGCAACTGCTGATTAGTAGCATAATAGTAGCTTATACTATTACATTGAGATGATGTAAACGTGGACGTATTAATTACTTACCCCTCTAGCTTCTCCACTTCATCCTCATCGTAATTGAGTAATATATACAACTGAGCAGCCCTTAGCTCATTGTCATTTAAATATCTCTTCTTTATTTTCTCCGAAGGCTCTCCGGACGTATTGAATACTTTGAGTATTGCATCATTAGATTCCGGATATCCGTCGTCGTTTCTTGGAGCTTTCATTCTATTAGTAGCAATATGAGGTTTGAAATACGTTGAGCAAAAGTTTGTAATCTCCTCGAGAATATAAGCTTCACAAATAGAACCCTCAACACGTGCCTTGTTTTCACCTTTCTCTTTAGGTGATTCAGATGCCGCTCAAAGGGATACATCCACCGATAACCGACAGGACCACCAACACGTGCCTCATAGAAAAGATGAATTGGCAAATGCTCCATAGAGTCAAAGAATCTAGGAGGAAATACCTTCTCGAGCTTGTTCTCCTTGAGGTCAACACGTGCCTCATAGGAAAGATGAATTGGCAAATCCCAAACGACCGGCGATAAGAATTCCCAAAATACAATCGAAATTAACCTCTCCATGAATACGTGACAATCTTGGCTCTTCATACCTGCCAGTTTGTTCTCCTTGAGGTCGACGCATCTTCTCAAGTTCGACACGTACCCGTCTGAAAACTTTAGACCCTGAATCCACCTACAAAGTCTCCCTTTATCCTCTTTCTCCAGTGAGAAAACTGACTTAGGTTGCTTTAACTTTCTATTCCCCTCCTCTATCAAATGTAACACAGGACGTCTACATATTTCTTCTAACTCTAACCTGGCCTTCGGATTATCTTTCGTCTTCCCCTTTACCTCCATTACAGTATTAATTATGTTATTAAATACATTCTTCTCGATATACATGACATCAAGGTTATGTCTGATCAAATTGGTGCTCCAACATGGCAGATCCCAGAATATACTCCTCTTCGTCCAGTTATGGGTGTGACCAAATCCGTCATACTTGTACCCCTTAGCAGGCTCTTCGATAGCACTTGGTAAATCTTCTACCTCTTTCCATATCGAGTATCCGGGCTACCTTGGCAGTGGATTGGCATTCTCCACAACGCCCGTACGAAAAGCATTCCTGTTCCTCCGATACGGATGATCCTTCGACAAAAATTGTCGATGACAATCGAAGAAGTATGGTTTGCCTCCGTATTTCAAACGGAAAGCCTTAGTACGGTCCATGCAAGACGGACATGAGAGACAACCATGAGTGCTCCATCCCGATAATATTCCATAGGCCGAAAAGTCGTTGATGGTCCATATAAGTGCTGCCCTCATCTAAAAATTATGCTTTCTAGAAACATCGTACGTGTTGGCACCTACTTCCCACAGCTGATTCAACTCATCTATCAAAGGCTGTAAATACATATCGATGTTCCTCTTCGGATTGTTCGGACCTGGGATAATAACGGTTAGGAACATATACGGAGTCTTCATGCACATCCAAGGCAGTAGATTATACGGAGTGACGATCACAGACGAACATGAATACTGGGAGCCCGAAAGTCTGAATGGGAGCCCCAATCTGACATTACGCGGATCTGAAGCAAAATCTGGATACTCTCGATCAAAGTGCTTTAATGCTTCTCCATCGGATGGATGATCCAATACACCTTCGATCAGTTTCCGCCTGTGCCAACTCATATTTTCTGCAGTCTCCTTAACCATAAATAACCTCTGCAACCGCGACATTAAAGGCAAGTAGTGCATCGAATCGGTAGGCTTCCTTGCACCCATAGACTTTCCTCTACCAGTGACCTTGTAGCGATCAGCACCACAGAATCTGCACGCATCTTCATCCTTGTCGTCTTTGTAGTACAACATGCACCCGTTGCGACATGCATCGATTTTCTCGTATTCCATCCAGAGCGATCTCACCATCCTCTTAGATCGATAGAAGTCTTTAGGCAACTTTGCACCCTCGGACAAGATCTATATAATCAAATCGATCAGTCGATTATAGCATTCTTGCGACATGTTAAAATCGGACTTGATGCTCAATAATCTTGTAACCACCTACAACGGTGAATGATTCTCACAATCAGGATATAATAGAGTCCTTGCATTCTCCAGCAACTCCATAAATTTTGTAGCATCGGCATTTGGTGCTTCCTCAGCTGTATCATAATTGTCCGGATTGAAACTAGGCTCCGCCGCATCAAAAATCATGTTCACCCATCCGTCGTCGTAAGCAGCGTGGTCATGGACATCCATATACGGCTCCACATAAGGCTCCGACTCCGATGCTAGAGACACAAGTTCTTCGTGTGTGGTCCACTGATAGTAATTTGGCATGAAGCCCTTCAAGTAAAAATGATATGTGACTTCCACTTCTGGATGATATTTCAAGTTACGATATCTCACACACGGACACTTAATTTTGGTACCATCTATATACTGAGGGAACACCTTGGCGAACTGCAGGAACTGTTGTACACCCTCAATGAATTTATCCCGCACATCGTACATGTCATCAGAATGACGGTTGTACATCCACGAACAATGACGCAGATAGTAATTCATATCCATTTTTAGATACTTCTGCAAAAATGACAGTATGTATCCTATAAATTGTTACATACAGTGTGATTCTCTGGAGAAAGGTAAGAACTGCTCTAACTTGATACACAATGCCCTATGTATATGTGTGTGTGTGTGTGTGTGTGTGTGTATGTGTGTGTGTGTGTGTGTGTGTGTGTGTGTGTGTGTGTGTGTGTACATATGGTTGTTTGAGTGATTGGGTGAGCTCGGGTCACTAGGGAGAGCAGTTCACAGTTTTTAGTGTGTATCATTTGGCAGTGATCAACTTAAGGAAGAGCACCCATTGGACCTAGAGGAAGCTTGAAGCGGTGTCTAAATCATGTCTGCTTCATCTTTCTCGTGTCCAAATTCAGAGTTCTTCAAGGAGGTCACTCAAAACCTAGGTAATACTCTATTTTCTACCATATTTATGGTTAAGAGCACCCATTGGACCTATAAGAACCCTCCCATAGGTAGAATTTATTTTCTATGGCTAGATCTAGGTGCTAGAAATCCTCATTTATCTAGGTCTATAATTTTTTTCTTGTGGAATATGGATTTGTGTCTCAAAATTGGGGAAAATATGAGTTTAGACCACAAAGTGTTTGATGGAATGTCTATTATGCTATTTATACTCTATTGACTATTTTAGATGTGTTCTCATAGTTTTAGTGGTGTTTGGTGATGTTTGGAAGGAGTATCTTGAGTGTATCATGAAGTACCTCATTGGTGCACTACAAATATGGACTGTAAGTTGTAGTAAAATACGTTTCCTATTGGATTAAATGCATGGATGCATTCAGTTGGGTGTGAGGGTAGGTGTTCCTGAATGCAGGGTATCGAGAAGAGGTTTGCAACACTGTAAGGGCAGTAGGGGAGGCCCTGTAGGCTGAGCATAATTTATGTGCAACAGTATGCACAGGTTGTACAACCTGATTTGGGGTAAACAGTGTGCATAGGTTTGGGTAGTGCTTATGACCAGTCTTGAGGTATTACGAATAATGAGTAAGTGTTGAGGTTATTTAGGGACAAGATTGAGGTATTGAGCGAGGGGTGGTAATTTGGGGTAAATGATACTTGATTGTATTAGTGGGTTGAGTAAGGTGAATATTTGGTTTCTAAATATTGGAGGGTAAGTGTGTGTAGGTAATGTCATGAGCAAGGTGTTAAGTAAAGTATGGACAGTGTGTATGTTGGGGGATTGAGTTCCTGCACCTACAGATAGTAGGTGGGGGTAATGGGTAAGGGGTACAGGCCTTGAGTATAAGGTATCAAGGTCTAGTACCAAGTTGTTTATGTAGCGTCCTCTAGAGGAGTGACTGATACCTGATAGTATCAGTAGGTGGCAGGCCTATGTGTTAGAAATTGGCTAAGGGTGACTATTAGATACTAGGATATATGTCATGCCCTAGTCCCAAAATACGTAGGACTAGGACACGTAAGCATGCCAGCCGCCTGTATATATGGCAACTCCAATATATGGAAACCATAAAACATGCGTACGCTGTATAATGAACAATAATTCACAAGTGGTAAAACTATCACAAGTCACAGGGTATAATCTAAATCTCATCCACATAAATCAAATAGAAATGAATAACCAATAACCATATAACTAGATCTCAATATAAGGTATCTAAAGAATGACAGTCGGATGAAAACAAATCCACTGCCGAAATAGAATATAAAATGAACAAGATAAACCCCATATAAATACAACATCTAACCATCACGAGGCTCGAAGAGAAGACCTCCTTGGAATATAAGTAGCATGTCCGGATCTGCGCTCCCGCGAATACTCCTGAACATCTACACCTGGAAAGGGACCAGGTCCTCAGAGGAACATAACAAGATACATAGAATCATTCCATAAAGTAAATACTGAATAAATAAAGGGGGTGTGCTAACCATCTAAGTGAATGCAATTTGAGGACAACTTAGTGCGTAGGAAAAGTGTAGGCTAGACATATGCTGACGTAATTCACCAATCGTCGTGACTGGCTAGTATATGCCACATATGCCCCCATTCGAGGGCACTTGCAATCGTCCATCTCCGAGGAGCATGGTATCTGAAATAGTATAACGTCCAACGTTCTTTAGAGTGTGGTATCTGCAAAAATAACAAGTGATGCCCAACACTCTAAGGAACGTGGTATCTGCAATATATATATATACGTCCGTATCACTCCGTCGAGTGCGGTATCTGTATAGAAGGAGTGGGTGTCCCATACGCCTACTAGTCGTCCTTCCCGCCCAATGTAGATATACAAGTCGTGAATACGATATGGACATCTTGTACTATGATGCAAGTCTCTATAGAAATAAACAACTAGCTAAATACCGTTACACGTGTTGCTCACACTGATGGCCAGTCGTGCATGAGGCACGCATCCCTACATGAACTCACTCTGTGACGTGTAATAATACGTGTCAAGGCCTGGGAAGTCATACCAATAACTCCACAACTTTAGGTGGGTCTACTAGACACTAGGTCAGACATAAGTCCTAACGTCAACGTCTTCATTGACAACACCCGAGTCTTCTCAGACGCGCACATTTATATAATATTAAAATAAATAAACATGTAACTAAAAATAATTGAATTTAAATAGTACAACAAGGCAATGTATACTTGCCTGGCAAGAGAGCTGCAAAATGTAACGTCCAGATGTCAAATACCAAAAGTCAGAAACTATGGCCTCAGAATGAACGTCTCCGGATGCTGAAATAAATATCACCAACGTTCCCAGAATAAGCAAAATAGCTAGAAAACACTATCCTTTCGTCCAATTTGGACACAGGGGCAAAACGGTAATTTCGGTCAAATCGGGGTCCACTAGTGGCCCACATTGTACCGAAAAATGTGCCAAGGGTAAAGGTCTCTAAAAGAGACAAATTATATGTTAAAAAAAATCTAAATGTTAGTACGAACTCAACGGTATGTCCAGATGTGGATTCCGATGAGTCGAACACAATTTCGCCCAAAAAGTCAACTATGGGACCCGCCAATTGGCGACTTGGTCAACTATCTCAGAATTGCATAAAAATTGGGTCACAGGACCGACGCGATACCACGAGTCCAATGGCGCAAGTTTTGTCATATTCTGACGAGCGTGCACAAAATGCGCAGGACTTTTGTAAAAGTCGCGACACTGGGAATTTGCTGCGGATACCGGCTGATTTCGACGCGCACACGCGTCCAAATTAGTCTCCGCAAATTTCTACATGTCCGGGTATACTGCGCGCACCTTTTGGTATACTTGGTACACAATGGGGCGGTCCCGTTTGGTGGGGCGCGCTCCGTTTCACAATTTTTAAAATTTGAAAAAAGTAAGTTTTTGGGTTTTTCTACCTATTTTATTTTAACATACAGCAACAAATAAAATATTGTATTTGACAGAAAATAAACTAGGTTTGGTGGTCTTCGCATACCAACAAGAAAAACCGGATTTGGATATCTGTGGTGGGAGATACGAATCCGAGAACAGGGGTGGTTGCAACATAATTTCTGGAATTTAGAAAGTGGTCATTTCTCCTCAACTTGACGTCGATTTTTACCTAGGTTGGCACGCTGTTCGAGATAAACTAACATACAAATATGGAAGGGGGATAGGTGAGGATCATACCAGTGAAGACGGGATCGAGTTTGGTCGAGCGGGAAGATGGGAAACGGGACATGAACACAGGTTCGATGTTCATCAGTTTATGTCTCGCGCGCGCGGCATCGCGATGTGCGGTCGACTCCGGCGCATGGCGACGGGCCTGGGGTGGTCGACGGCGGGCTCCGGTGGCACGGCGGCGGCGGCGAGGTGGAGAGAGAGGATTAGGGTTAGGGCTTTGGGTGAATATATATAGGGAGAGAGAGAGAGAGAGAGAGAGAGAGAGAGACGGCGGAAGGGGGGGTTGTATGCGCGGGGGGGGGGAGATGCAGTGGTATTCAATACCACTGCTACTGCCGCTGTTTTTTTTTCTTATTCTTCTTTCCTTTCTTTCTTACTTAGTTCCTTTCTTTCCTTCTTACTTCTTTCTTAGTCTAGGTGCTGCTGCTGTTTCAATTTAGTTTTGGTTTTGGTTTGGGCGAGTTTGGGCTTATGGATTTGGGTTTGGATCCACTAAGGATCCAAACCCATTATCATTTTCTTTTTCTTTTCTTTTTCATTATATAATTAACTAATATATACATACATACATATATATATATATATATATATATATATATATATATATATATACATATATATATACCTATAAAATTCTAGAAAAATATATTTGTGCACGCCATTAAGCTAGCAACTGCCCAAAGGGTCTCCTACATAGAATAAATTAGGACAAATTTATAATATCTCCAAAAATCTCCTAGATGCACAAACACCTCAAATAAAAATTAAATAATTATATATCCTCTATTTAGCCACTAATTACTAATAACCAAATAAATAATTTAAATAAAATAAAAATAGCTAATACAGTTTATAAAAAAATTTGGGGTTTAACAATATATAGATACACTAAGGTATTGGGGAAAATTGACATAAGTTAAGGTATTATGTGATAGTAGCTAGATATTAATACCAAGTTAAGCGGTAAGTTAGGTTAAGGAGTAGTACCAAGGTAATGAATTTAGATAAGGTATATGAGTTATATTAAGATACATGGTAATGTTGGGATACGGGTTGAAACACTAGGATACGGGACTAGGTATTTGTTCTTGTCACGACCCACACCCGAAATTGGGATACGAGTACGTGGGTACGTCCAGCCTACGCCGCAGCATCGGCGGTAGAACGCTGTCTAGGTCTTTATGCTATCTAAACAATCTCACACGAGCATCCGACTCCATGAGGAGACACGGATACCACAATATAATATGAACAACATACTCAATCACAACTACAGCACGATAAGATCTCGAAGAAACAAGTAAGATGCAACACAAGTCTAAAATAGAAATAGTCTAACTCAACAATATAATCCAAGTCTCAAAGAGTATGCCGGAGACAAATCCGGTACCAAAATAATCTACTAAAAGAACTAACTATATAACTAGTGATTCTGGCTAGACCTTCCGGAATCACAACTGAACTACCAAGTCCAAGTCTGCAGCTACTCACCCTGTGGTCCATAAATGTCGGACACCAGTCCTCTAAGGCATAGCCTGGAAAATATTTTCCAGTCAGGAAGGAGCAAAGTACATCTCAAATAACATTTCCATTTAATTGATAAGGACTATAAACAATAAACAGATGATGCTATATACTGAGAGAAGACAATGAATAAATGCAATGGCAAAATAAAGAGACAAACAATATAAGAGAAATGCAATATAGGCAATATGGTACAGTCAGTGCATATATGAAACGAAGAGAACGAGGTACAATATCATATACGGGTGATGTGGTATATGATCTAAAATAGAGAACTGTAACTATTCTAAGTATTTGAAATATCAGTCTATCATGTGATCGGCTTGGGACAAATCAGGCTGGTTACATATGATTAGCTATGATTCATGTAAGGTCAGGCTAACCATTTGGTTAGCTATGATGCAAGTAGTGGTCAGGCTAATCATATATAACAGCTATGAGGCATGTAATGGTCAGGCCGCACCCGACGTGAGATGTGGGGTGAGCTATGATGCATGTAGATTTGGGTATGATCACATAATCTACTAATATTTCCCCCACCCCCGACTAGTACAGTGGATCCAATCACGACACGTCACGATACACGAGCAATATCCAATATATCATGTACAAGGTCTAAATATCAATGTCGTGTACAATATCAATACTATAATCAATGTAACATCTCATGATTTCAGATCCAATCTATATACTAGTCCGTGTAGCACAGTGTCAAGAATCAAATGTAATATTTCTAGATACTGAAATTATAGATATTATCAAATAATTGGAAATTATCAGAGAATGTACTCGCCTTGGGCCCTTAGCTGGTAATACCAATATCCTGTTCCAGAGTATCGTCTGGATGATCCAACAGTCCTATAGACATATCATAAAACAATACAATATTGCATCAGACATTACACTAATCACACAATCAAAATATACTAGACTCAGGGCTATGCTAGGTATGATACTGGTCAACTAGGGTCAGTGTGCGTCAAGTTGCACGAGCGTCGCGTCTGTAATTGCTGTGCAATCAGACAGTCGGTGATACGGGTCTTGCCAGTACGTTGATGTACATATGGCAGTCTGCTAACAATTCACAGGGTCACAAGGTCATGTGTAGTTACGGGATATCCGTATTTACACTCGGGTTACCTAGAAGAGGTATATATTTAAATATACATAGTACACTCATAATATATTACCAATTAATTACATACATAATATATATATATATATATATATATATATATATATATATATATATATATATATATATATATATATATATATATATATATATATACACTTGATGAATTTACACTATTATATATATGTACACATATACATACTAATCAAATTATACTATGTACATATATACATATATTAAAAAGGGTATTAGGGATGCATGTACAATACGTATACATATGTATATATATACCAGTTCGAGAAATACATCATATATATATATATATATATATATATATATATATATATATATATATATATATATATATATATATATATATATATATATACCAATAAAAATATATATTAACACATATTATGAATACGTATATACTAGTATATATGTTGAATACATATATACTAATAGGGAATACACTATATGCTAATACATACATATATATATATATATATATATATATATATATATATATATATATATATATATATATATATATATATGAATACAAAAATATACTAATAGAGAAATATATACGTACACTCATACATACATACATACACGCGTACGTGTACGCGAGGAGAGGGTCGAACCTGAGCGCGTCTACGACGACGGCGAAGACGTCAACGATGATGACGATGACGAGGAGGACGAGGTGGCTGGTGATGAACACGACGATGGTGGTGAAGGTGTTCGCGATGGTGGAGATGACGACGACGAAGACGGCGAGGGGGAGGTCGTTCAGGCAATATGGTTGGCCGTCGGGGTATAGTCCGGCACGATGGCGAGGTGGGGAGCTCCGGGCGGAGGACGAGGCGGTCGGGTCGTCGCAGCGGGAACGGGGTTGACGGGGAAGAGGGAGCTCGGTGGTGCTGGGCTGAAGGGGAGGAGATGGATGCAATAGTGCAGCCGGGGAAGGAGCCGAGCTACGGTGATGGTGGTGGTGCTGATAGCTTGTGGTGGTGGTACGGGGGATCTCGGCGGCGGCGGGACGAGATCGAGCTGCTCCGGTAGGACTGCAGAAGGACGGTGGATCTCGGGTCGGTGCAGTGGTGGAGGGAGATGGTGGAGGGTGGTTCAGTGTCGGTGAGGCGGAGGGAAGTGGCCGGAGACTGGAGCAGTGGCCGGGGTCGGGAACTGCTCGTTGATGGGGCTCGACGTGGAGGCGGGGATGGAAGCAGGGGACGTCGACGGTTCGGCGAAGGAGAGGGAGATGGTGCCGGGTCGAGACGGAGGACGGCGTCGTGGAGGAGAGCTGCTGGGTTGTAGTCGGCTGCTCGACGCTCGGGGAGGAGAAGACGGAGGAGCGGCTGTGTAGGGGTGGTCGAGAAGGAGGAGCGAGTGCAGCAGCATCGGCTCCGACGTTAGCAGCGGGGTGGAGGAAGTCGAGTGCACGCCGCACTAGCAGCCGGAGCTCGGGTCGGGGTGGCCCGGGCTGAAGGTGGTGATGGTGGTTTCTTTTCCCTCTTTTTTCTTTTAAAAAATAGGAGGAGAAGAATAAGAAGGAGAAGGAAAGAAGAGAATAGGAAATAGGAAAATTTTTGCTACGGTTGAGAGCTTATGAGGAGGGAGGAGAGAGAAGATGGGGGCTTCCCTAGGTTTGGGGATTAGGGCATGTTGGGAAGGGTGAGGTGATGTGACATTTTATAGGAAGGGTGATGGGAGGTGTGTGGTGATGATGAGCCCCATTTTGAATGGGTGGCCAGGATTTGTCATGGAAAAAATTAATTATACATGGAGAGGGTTGAGTTGAGTAGTCAAATTTTGGGCTTCTCTATTTGGTTGAACCAATGGGGTGTTGACACCTAATACAATATTTGCAAATGAGCCCCCTTAAATTTGGGTAATTGCACAAACACATGAAATAATGAAAAATTTGTAGGCGATTTGGTGTTTGGTGTTTTGTAGGGTGAGGGGGTGTTGTGTGTTTGGTATGGGCTTAATTAGTGTGGTATTTGGATTAAGTCGGGATTAAACGGGATTAGTCAAAATGGTATCCCTAATTTAATTAGAAATAAATGCAAGCGGTGTTCTAAAATTAATTAAAAATATATGGGGACAAAATTAGGTTGGGACACAATATCATTAGTGAAGAAGACTCAGAACAGAATATTACCCTAATTTGGGTTGCACAAAAAATGGGTCGAGATTGCCTCCAATTTCGATTGGAACGCACAATGATACAAAGTTAGAATTTATTTAGAAATTAAATAAACTTTTGCGACGAATATTGTGCAGCTAAAATGAAGCACAATAGAGCATAATTATGAGTTACAAAAAGGTCTGAATGGAAGGCGGACACGTCTAGGGCAAGGTTGTGAAATTTGTTGAAAGACAAAAGATAGGGTAGCGCTCCAATTATCAAAGCAACGGTAAGGCGCAATAATTAAATAAAATTACGGTAATTAATCACAATCCCAAATAATTAAATTCTAATTAATACACAACCCTATAATTCGGTCAGGTGTTCATCTAGTGGGCTTCTAGGTCAAGTCTACCAGCTCAACATTAATGAACACTGTATATATATAATATTATAAATACACATCTCATGCAATTATTTAAATTAAATACACGCAATATTAAATATATATAAAAAGTCAAAAATACCCCTATTTTTGGAACGTGGTAGTGACAAGTCTACCCTTCTTAAAAGAATTTTGTCCTCGAAATTCAAGATCCTCAATAGTAGAATTTACTCGTTATATTATCTTCCATCAAAATTTAAAATCCACATAATCAATCCACATTGTCATTTCAATATTTTTTAAAATTTCGTAATTATTGGATTCCTGAAAATCCTCAAATTTAAAAATTCAAATTCAATTCTTATCACAATCTCCTCTGAAATCTTAAGTTCATATCTAAATACTCGAAATTGATATTCAATCCTCTAATTTAAACTCAATCAATGCACACTTTTATAAATTAAAAAATCCCATCTAAAAATACTAATCCATGAATCCAATCGATGTATATTTATAAAATTTAAAAATCTCGTCCAAAAAGTTTATGTTCAAACACTAACCCATTTATCATCTCACTCCTCAATTTTGAGCAAATCACTAGATACAAATTTTTACTATCCAATCCTTTAATTAAAAATCCAGTCGATGCATATTTATAAAATTTAAAAATCTTATCACAAAATTTGAATTCAACACTAATCCATTAGTGATCTTAATCCTCGAGTTCTTTTTTTTTCCACACAATACTCAAATAATATAATACTCGCAAAATCTTTAATTGCAATATTCAAAATAAATCTATATCTTGCAGTCAAATAAATACAATAATAATCTTCTTAAATTTCTCAAAATTTAATGACAAATTCAATCATTTCATAATCCTCATAAAATCAACGTTTTAACAAGATTGCCTAATCCTGTCATATTAAATTCTCAACTCTTTGTTTAAATTATTGTTTATCCTCAAATTTTAAGGCACATTGCCTCTTTCTGTCAAATCACATCCTCTTCATTGATTCTTTACTACAGTCAATCCTCAACAATCAAAGTCTAAGAGAATCCTACCTATAGTCATACAACACGCAATAGAACACGCAATCTAGATAAAATATGCAATCTAGATGAAACATGCATGGTCATAGTTACTTTTGTCGTGGTATTATGGTCTCTGTCGGGGTGTACTACTAGCTATATTCTAGCAAGAGAATCATTGATACAAGTTACGGTACTAAAGAATAAATCAATCAATCAACAGACGGAAAAGGAACAGAAGGAAAGATTAGAGCATAGTCTTCTAACCCATTACTTGGATATCTTCATCCTCTAATATACACTTAACTCTGGCACATTCACTAACTAACTCCTATCCTTGTACACTGGTACCCATATCAACTAATCATTAGTCCACAACATCCATGAATACATCCTCATTGCACACACCTGTCTATTAATACCAAAATCTGATACCAAGGACCTCTAACACAATCATAGGTCATTGATGCATTCAAAGTTTGATACTCCTATCCCTTTAGGTACCTCTGTTCTACTACAAGTACACCCACTGCTAGTTCTCTTTCCTACTATAATTGTCCATACTAGTTGTTCTTATCACTCAAGTGCATGCCAAGTGCAACATAACACACTAAGTACTACTCCTTATAATACAACTCTAGATGGACACCCAAGTCTGTTTGCAATGCCATCTCAAGCATTCTCAAGCCAATAGATCCTTACACATGCACATCAACCACATATATACTGTTATACATTTCTTACCTACCGTAAAAAATTAATCCTCAAAATAAGATCATCAAAGTTTAACTTCTTGAACAATTTAAAATAAAATGCATATACTTCCTCAAAAGTCAAATACTCAATATCAAAATAAAATTTTAATCACTTCTAAAATCTTTATAGCCTTGACCATGTTTATTGAATCAAATTTTGAATCCTCAATAATTTAACAACATAAAATCTCAACTCCTTAAAATTCTCAAAAATTGCAATTTATTTCCACTCTTCAAACGATAAAATTAAATCCACAAGTATACATATAAATACTCACAGTCTCTAATACTCAAGGTGCACATAAATACACCAATTATCTACAACCTCAACTGTGTACTAAAATTTGTACTACCCGGATTACTTGCACTATTACTCCCAATAATTAAAGTTATCATCACACGTATTTTCTTCCATAATTTTTAATCTATATCAACGAGTACACCAATCTAATTATTATCACACGAAGTACTTATTGTTACTAGCACAATTTTCAATAATCCTCGATATAGAAACATTAATACTCTTGGCATGGTAACACTAACTTCATTATTAGATTACCTCATCACACTTATTAGAACTCACGATTTCTTGTACCTTCTATAACACTCATGTTTCACTTTACTCTGATGGGCAAGTATATGATTTCTTATCTCGATTGATGTATATGTATTTCCCTTTAATCTTTTACAGCCTGTTAAACTAAGCTGTGATACACTTCATACCTTGCACGATCCATATTAATATTCCTCAACCCATGGTATCTTATTAATACCTTTTATGCATATATATTTCTTTACTCTTAACACACCCAAGTATCAATCATCAAATTGAACATCATGCTCCATTAATCTTTAACACAATTCCTTGATACTTAATTGTTTACATAGATCATCCAATTACATAAATTCATGACTATCCAGGACGGGTGTGCTGGCTCTGATACTAACTCTTGGAACCATCACTGATACTCTTTTCGCCTTCTACCTATAGTACCAATACTAATAATAATGGCACATTTACATAGAACCATTGCTACAAGGCACTACGCTATGGGTTAACTCTAGATTAATGCCTACTGCTCACTTGTCCAACTAAGAAACACTTGCAACGAACAAGTCACACTCAATCAACACTAATACAAGACACAGATATAATTATAAGTCACTAATTATCATACTTAACAAGGAATCCTCAAAGAATAGAAGCTCAAAAAGGAACTGGATTGAGGATTGAAGGTATTTCTACTGCTAGTAAAGAAAAGAAACAATGGAACAAGTCCTGTAATAACGGAAAATAAGTATTGAGATGAGACTTTAAGAACCAATTTAAGATACAACCTGATAATCATACACGTCTGTCCAAAATTATGACACTCAGAATCCTCGCCACGCCAGTAAGCATAGGTACGATAACGACAGGTTCCGTAATTAAGGTATGCAACTCTATAATCATGTCATCTAGAATCCTCGCCATGCCAACCGGTATGGTTGCGAGAGACTCCAAGTTTTATAACTACAGTATGTACATCCAAGTCAGGTTCCTACGTTCTCATCACGACAGCTAATATGGCTGCGATAAACTCTAGGTTCCATAACCAAAGTAGACGTTTTACCTTTCTTACTGTCCTTATCAACATATGTTATCAGATGATACCGTAAATTTTAGCCCGTAAAATTAATCTTGATATAAAATTAACTCAACAACGAAACCAAGAATTAAATTTAACAACTGGTTAACAAGAATCAAACTCAATATCAACGAGTGAGGACGGACGAAAACAAGGGCGAAGGATTAAAATTAGAAATTGTAATAAGATTCTCAAGGGGTCGTCCCAGGAATCTCTCAAGAATTTTGTGATTGAGTATCCTCTCTCATCCTAGTATCCTATGTCCTATATTCTATAGCAGGCATGCAGTAGTATAACTATGACGTCGCACTACCACGACATCGTACAACTTGCGAAGTCTGACCTGCATGGGCCACCACTAAAAATGTGTCACGACCCGCACCCGAAATTGGGGCACGAGTACGTGGGTACGTCCAGCCTACGCCGCAGCATCGACGGTAGAACGTTGTCTAGGTCTTGATGCTATCTAAACAATCTCACACGAGCATCCGACTCCATGAGGAGACACGGATACCACAATATAATATGAACAACATACCCAATCACAACTACAGCACGATAAGATCTCGGAGAAACAAGTAAGATGCAACACAAGTCTAAAATAGAAATAGTCTAACTCAATAATATAATCCAAGTCTCAAAGAGTATGCCGGAGATAAATTCGGTACCAAAATAATCTACTGAAAGAACTAACTAGATAACTAGTGATTCTGGCTAGACCTTCCGAAATCATAACTGAACTATCAAGTCCAAGTCTGCAGCTACTCACCCTGTGGTCCATAAATATCGGACACCAGTCCTCTAAGGCATAGTCTGGAAAATATTTTCCAGTCAAGAAGGAGCAAAGTACATCTCAAATAACATTTCCATTTAATTGATAAGGACTATAAACAATAAACAGATGATGCTATATACTCAGAGAAAATGAATAAATGCAATAGCAAAATAAAGAGACAGGCAATATAAGAGAAATACAATATAGGTAATATGGTACAATCAGTGCATATATGAAACGAAGAGATCACGAGGTACAATATCATATACGGGTGATGTGGTATATGATCTAAAATAGAGAACTGTAACTATTCTAAGTGTTTGAAATATCAGTCTATCATGTGATCGGCTTGGGACAAGATCAGGCTGGTTACATATGATTAGCTATAATTCATGTAAGGTCAGGCTAACCATTTGGTAAGCTATGATGCAAGTAGTGGTTAGGCTAATCATATATATCAGCTATGAGGCATGTAATGGTCAGGCCATACCCGACGTGAGATGTGGGGTGAGCTATGATGCATGTAGAGTTGGGTATGATCACATAATCTACTAATATTTCCTCCGCCCCCAACTAGTATAGTAGATCCAATCATGACACGTCATGATACACGAGCAATATCCAATATATCATGTACAAGGTCTAAATATCAATGTCGTGTACAATATCAATACGATAATCAATGTAACATCTCATGATTTCAGATCCAATCTGTATACTAGTCCGTGTAGCACAGTGTCAAGAATCAAATGTAATATTTCTAGATACTGGAATTATAGATATTATCAAATAATTAAAAATTATCAGAGAATGTACTCGCCTTGGGCCCTTAGCTGGTAATACCAATGTCCTGTTCCAGAGTATCGTCTAGATGATCCAACAGTCCTATAGACATATCAAAAAATAATACAATATTGTATCAGACATTACACTAATCACACAACCAAAATACACTAGACTCAGGGCTATGCTAGGTATGATACTGGTCAACTAGGGTCAGTGTGCGTCAAGTTGCATGGACGTCGCGTTTGTAATTGCTGTACAATCAGACAGTCGGTGATACGGATCTTGCCAGTACGTTGATGTACATATGGCAGTCTGCTAACAGTTCACAGGTTCACAAGGTCATGTGTAGTTACGGGGTATCCGTATTTACATTCGGGTTACCTAAAAGAGGTATATATTTAAATATACATAGTACACTCATAATATATTACCAATTAATTGCATACATAATATATATATATATATATACACTTAATGAATTTACACTATTATATATATCTACACATATACATACTAATCAAATTATACTATGTACATATATAAATATATTAAAAAGGGTACTAGGGATGCATGTACAATACGTATACATATGTATATATATACCAGTTCGAGAAACACATCATATATATATATATATATATATATATATATATATATATATATATATATATATATATATATATATATATATATATATATATATATATATATATACCAATAAAAATACATACTAACACATATTATGAATACGTATATACTAGTATATATGTTTAATACATATATACTAATAGGGAATACACTATATGCTAATACATATATATATATATATATATATATATATATATATATATATATATATATATATATGAATACAAAAATATACTAATAGAGAAATATATACGTACACTCATACATACATACACGCGTACGTGTACGCGAGGAGAGGGTCGAACCTGAGCGCGTCTACGACGACGGCGAAGACGTCAACGATGATGACAAGGACGACGAGGTGGCTGGTGATGAACACGACGATGGTGGTGAAGGTGTTCACGATGGTGGAGATGACGACGACGAAGACGGCGAGGGGGAGGTCGTTCAGGCAATGTGGTTGGCCGCCGGGGTGTAGTCCGGCACGATGGCGAGGTAGGGAGCTCCGGGCGGAGGATGAGGCGGTCGGGTCGTCGCAGCGGGAACGGGGTTGACGGGGAAGAGGGAGCTCGGTGGTGTTGGGCTGAAGGGGAGGAGATGGATGCAACAGTGCAGCCGGGGAAGGAGCCGAGCTACGGTGATGGTGGTGGTGCTGATAGCTTGTAGTGGTGGTGCGGGGGATCTCGTCGACGGCAGGACAAGATCGAGCTCCGGCAGGACTACAGAGGGACGGTGGAGCTCGGGTCGGTGCAGTGGTGGAGGAGATGGTGGAGGGTGGTTCAGTGTCGGTAAGGCAGAGGGAAGTGGCCGGAGACTGGAGAAGTGGTCGGGGTCGAGAACTGCTCGTTGATAGGGCTCGACGTGGAGGCGGGGATGGCAGCAGGGGACATCGACGGTTCAGCGAAGGAGAGGGAGATAGTGCCGGGTCGAGGCGAAGGACGACGTCATGGAGGAGAGATGCTGGGTTGTAGTCGGCTGCTCGACGCTCGGGGAGAAGAAGACGGAGGAGCGGCTGTGTAGGGGTGGTCGAGAAGGAGGAGCGGGTGCAGCAGCGTCGGCTCCGGCGTTGGCAGCGGGGTGGAGGAAGCCGAATGCATGCCGCACTAGCAGCCGGAGCTCGGGTCGGGGTGGCCCGGGCTGAAGGTGGTGATGGTGGTTTCTTTTCCCTCTTTTTTCTTTTAAAAAATAGAAGGAGAAGAAGAAGAAGGAGAAGGGAAGAAGAGAATAGGAAATGGGAAAAATTTTGCTACGGTTGAGAGCTTGTGAGGAGGGAGGAGAGAGAAGATGGGGGCTTTCCTAGGTTTGGGGATTAGGGCATGTTGGGAAGGGTGAGGTGATGTAATATTTTATAGGAAGGGTGATGGGAGGTGTGTGGTGATGATGAGCCCCATTTGGAATGGGTGGCCAGGATTTGTCATGGAGAAAATCAATTATACATTTAGAGGGTTGAGTTGACTAGTCAAATTTTAGGCTTCTCCATTTGGTTGAACCAATGGGGTATTGACACCTAACGCAATATTTGCAAATAAGCCCCCTTAAATTTGGATAATTGCACAAACGCATGAAATGATGAAAAATTTGTAGGCAATTTGGTGTTTGGTGTTTTGTAGGATGAGGGAGTATTGTGTGTTTAGCATGGGCTTAATTAGTGGGGTATTTGGATTAAGTCGGGATTAAACGGGATTAGTCAAAATGGTATCCCCAATTTAATTAGAAATAAACGCAAGCGGTATTCTAAAATTAATTAAAAATACATGGGGCCAAAAATAGGTTGGGACACAATATCATTAGTGAAGAAGACTCAGAACAAAATATTACCTTAATTTGGGTTGCACAAAAAATGGATCAAGATTGCCTCCAATTTCGATTGGAATGCACAACGATACAAAGTTGGAATTTATTTAGAAATTAAGTAAACGTCCGTGACGAATATTGTGCGGCTAAAATAAAGCACAAGAGAGCATAATTATGAGTTACAAAAAGGTCTGAATGGAAGGCGGGCACGTCTAGGGCAAGGTTGTGAAATTTGTTGGAAGACAAAAGATAGGGTAGCGCTCCAATTATCGAAGCAACGGTAAGACACAATAATTAAATAAAATTACGGTAATTAATCACAATTCCAAATAATTAAATTCTAATTAATATAAATTAATACACAACCCCATAATTCGGTCAGGTGTTCATCTAGTGGACTTCTAGGTCAAGTCTACCAGCTCAACATTAATGAACACTGTATATATATATAATATTATAAATACACATCTCATGCAATTATTTAAATTAAATACACGCAATATTAAATATATATAAAAAGTCAAAAATACTCCTATTTTTGGAACGTGGTAGTGACTGTTCTAGACTAAGGTATTAGTAGGTAAATACTATAAATATATGTATTAGCAAGGTATTGACCTAGAAACCTAGGTATAACTTAGTTTTGACTAGTGTTGACTAGTTTGAAGAGTCATTCCCGTGTTCGTATTCGTGTGTCCGTGTCAGTATTAGGGTTAGTGTCCGCATGTATTAGTGTGTCCACGTGCGTGTGTGTGTGTGTGTGTGTGTATTCGAGTTAGGGTTAGGGTTAGTGTGTGTCATGTCATGTCGTGTCGTGTCGTGTCGTGTTAGAGAGAGAGAGAGACAGAGAAAGGAGACAGAGAGAGGAGCTCACTGAGGAGGGGAGCCGAAGGAAGGACGCCGGAGGGAGGAGGGGAGCCGGAGGAAGGAGGAGCTGACGGCGGAGGGGGGAGGACGCTGCCGGAGGGGGTTGCCGGGAGCGAGGAGGGGACGCCGGAGGGAGGAGGGGAGCCGGAGGGGGAGGATGCGGCCGGAGGGGGGTTGCCGGGAGGGAGGAAGCTAGTCGCCGAGGGAGGAGGGGAGCCGGAGGAAGGAGGAGCCAGAGGGAGGGGGGTTTAAATTTGGGAGAGGGAGAGATCGAAGGAAATGGGGGGAATCAGCCCTAAATAAAAGTTATTTAGCGACGTTTTAGCGACGAAATAATGACGTCGCTAACTTAGCGACGTCTGTAACGTCGCTAATGACGTCGCTAAATGTCTAAAAGAGATACGTCGCTAAGTACATCGCTAAACGTCGCTAAATAAAATATATTAGCAACGTTTAGCGACCTTAATTGAACTTATAGCGATTAATCTTTTAAAAACTGAATTACAGTCTTTAAACGTCGATATATGTCGCCAATTAGCAACGTCCAGCGACGTTTTTACTTAGAGTCGCTCATATATTTAATATTAGCGACATTTTACGTTGATGTCGCTAAAAAATGTTGCTAATCCCGCTTATTCTGGTAGTGAAATGGGAACACATAACCATGAATTTTATTGTCGGTTTGCCAAAGACACAACAGAAAAATGATGCCATCTGGGTTATCGTCGATCGACTCACCAAGTCAGCTCACTTTCTGCCTATCAAAGTTACTTGGAGTGCCGACTGTTTGGCACAGATCTACCTCAATGAGATCATTCGACTCCACGGTGTGCCCATATCTATTGTCTCCGATCGAGATGGACGATTCTTATCACGCTTCTGGGAGAGTCTTTAGTCAGCAATGGGGACAAAGTTGAAGTTCAGCTCCACCTACCATCCTCAGACAGACGGTCAAACGGAGCGGGTAAACCAAATCCTCGAAGATATGCTACGGCTCTGTGCCTTGGACTTGAAGTCAAGTTGGACATGCATCTACCGTTAGCCGAATTTGCATACAATAATAGCTATCAATCCATCATTCAAATGGCGTCCTATGAGGGGTTGTATGGGCAGAAGTGTAGATCCCCTATCTGTTGGAATAAAGTTGGTGAACGGTAAATTCTTGGCCCGGAGCTTGTAGAAAAAACCGTCCAAAAGATTCGTTTGATCCGCAAACGACTGAAGATAGCACAAAGCCGTCAGAAGAGTTACTTAGACGCACAACGTCGACCTCTTGAGTTCTTAGAAGGCATTCATGTATTTCTCAAAGTCTTGCCCATGTGAGGAATTACCAGATTTTGAGAAAAAGGAAAGCTAAGCCCAATATTCGTCGACCTGTTCGAAATACTTAAGCGAGTCTCCCCAGTCACATATCAGATTGCCCTGCCACCATCATTATCTGAAGTGCATGATATCTTCCATGTTTCACAGCTTAGGAAGTATGTGTACGATCCAAGTCATGTGGTGGATCTTGATCAACTGGACTTGAAGGCGGACTTGACGTATGTTGAATACCCTGTGCGAATCTTGGATCGAAAGAAGAAGCTGCTTCGAAGTCGTTCGGTTCCTCTCGTGCGCGTGCTTTGGAAAAATTATTATGTCGAAGAGTCGACGTGGGAGCTTGAGTCTAAGATAGAGGAAATGTTTTCTTCATTGTTTCATAGTAGTAGGTTCTATTCCAATATTTTGTGGACAAAACTTCCTATTAGTTGGTTAGGATGCGGTGCCACATTCCCCCTTTTTCGGGGAGTGCGGCTAAGAAATACTTCCAGTATCGTTCGATCGGGATAGATTGAATCAAAATATTTTTCTATTTATGGATTTGCTTCTTCGGAATCGATTCCAATATTCTGTCGACTGTGCCCCAAGGATGGACTTAGCGGCAGATTTAAGAGGGACATCTCCGCTGCAAGTTTTCTTACCTAGTTTTCACTGTCGCCTTGAAACTTTCGTGCTTTTGAGTTGGTTTTCGGATTTTTGTTTTCTTGAATAATTTCTTTAGATTTCATTGCTTTCGTTCGTTGACCTATATTTTCATTTTGAGCTTGGAAAGAGTAGAAGATATATTGATCATCTGTTTGTGGCAATGCAGGTGATCGTGTAGTAGACGTTTAGCAAGCAGAGTCTTGAAGCACCTCTTTTCTTTCCTCTCTATACCAACTTGTGAGTGGATATAATTCAATTAGTTGACCCTTCTTTCAAGTCTTCACATCTAAAATATTGCCTCTTGATTGTTCCAATCAAACGATACCATAATAACTAAAAGATGTCAATTTAAAATAGAATAGACTTGGATTACCTTGTGCTTGTCAATCAACTTGTGAACGATTACCTTGTTGCATGCTAGTTCGCTTAGAATATTCTTTCATCGTATTTTCTAGTTAGAATATATACTTCTTATATAATTGTGCTATGTATAGAACACACCTTGCTATGCAATAAACTGATCAGAGAGACGATGCAAAACAGATCATGCCATCTTACTTGTCTCATGCTCGTGTTGTCTTGAACTGCATCATTTGATAACTTAGTATAGATGTTGTTTGATCACGGACAACTTGTGAACAAGGTCTTTAGTTCCTGCGGATGGTCACTGGGGCACTGACACCGATCCAATCCAGACGGAACTTCATGTTAGTCTCGTGTGCTGGATCGGATGGCTTGTAGCGTATCGTATACTTTCGTTGTATACCATCATCATCAATGACTATAACTCATCCATTATGGCATCATGCTAGTGATCCCCACGTATATTTAAACTGTGCAAGCTAACTATGTCTTCGTGGCAGGGAAGGTCATGGTAAGTATTGTGTAGGTGGTTCAGACGGGCAAGTAAAAGTCACTGAACGGTAGCATATTTATTTCAGTAAACTTCCATATATAATGCTTGCTTGTAAAATAAACTAAGGTAAGATAGAAAGACCACATAATAACTTGCATGCTTCATATAAACAAAGTGTTGATTGGTATAGTTGGGTTAGCTCACCTTCACCAATGCATTTTGATGTACTGGCCCTCATTTCAACAGGTTCCCCACACTAAGGCGATCCAGCAAGGAGCTTAACGACTTCCCAATTCAGTCCACCTACAGGAACGCCTTGATTGTGCCTTCGAAAAGACGTTTTAAAGTTTCCAGGAGCTCGTGCACAAACCTTATGCAGCTCCGTGGAAAGGCGATAGTTTCGCCCGAAGGTGTCTATAGCTTGAAGTTTTAGAAAAAGGATGTAATGTAAAGGACGGTTATCTTATTTTGCGTCCACTTTTGTAAGCCGTGAGATAATTATCTGACTCGTTCAAGAGTTTGTAAAAGATGTTCATTATCAATAAAGAGAACTTTTACATGTTTCAATATCGTCTTCAATTATCTGCATACTCTGAATATGTGCTCGTTATATAAAATATATTGGCTTTGTGCGTTGCGCAACCTAGGCACGCACGACATCACGCCCGGGGGACGAATATCGATAATACGAAATCGGGGCATCACAGGTTGATGTCAAGATGGAATATTTAGTAGATTTGATAGCATTGTCTTGAGATTGTGATTACATCACCTCCGAAAACAGGCAAGTATACATTGTCCGACTTGTACAATATTTTATGCTTGCTCATTTTCTGCTACTGTTCTTTATACATGTTGTCATATTTCTGTAATTCGTTGTCACATGATTCTTGTACACGTATATGATTTATTTTTCTATATTTATTTGTCTCGTATGTCTCATTTTTTTATTCGTTTCATCATACACTTTGTATGCGTATATATTTTGTCTCTCTTGTGCATGATCTGTCATGATCCTTTATTTATGTTACTTGACTTGGACTTGACCTGACTTGACTTGACTTTTGTAATTCCCTAAGAAATGATATCGTTATTATGCATTGGATATTGTGAACAAATCTCGACTCGTTAGTGCCTCACCGGGCTACGATAGAGATTTACTCACTTGACCCCTCGATCGTTAGTGCCTCACTGGGCTTGTAAACCCTCTCACCAAAAATAGATATTTTGTGTGTATTTTATATTATTATATTTATTATAGATATTAAATTTCTTTAGAGTATTCTCTTAGTTAATTAGAAAATAAATTTCTTGATATATTTACTTATATAAATATTTATTTAGAATTATTTTAGGTTATTTTAGATTTTTGGAGATTTTTCTAGAATTTTTGGTAATTAAAACTTAGGAAACATAAATTTCTAGAACTTCTATGATTTACTATACGACCATACTTGCATGTTGTTCCTACCAAATATTTATTTTAAGTTTAAAATATTTAATTATATTTTTCTGTAATTTATTTAGAATTTTAAGAAATTTATTTAGATTTTTAAAATTATTTAGGATTTATTTGGATATATATAGTCTTAATATTAGATAGATGCTAATTTAGTGTTAATAGATATTAATAAAATTTTATAAATTATTTGTATTATCTTTAATTATATTTAAGATTATAAATTATTGAGATAAATTCAAACTCTATTTTAAATTAATTCAAATCTTGAACCTACTAGGAAAGCAACTTCATGCATATCCTATCCTTATTTAAATTTATCATAATCCTATCCAAATTAACAAATCCTAGTCGTATTTAATTAAGTAGTGTCCACCATTATAAATACCTCATCCTTCATATTTTTTTCCCCAAATTCCTCTCTTTTTCGTCCAAAAATAGTCAAAATTCGTCATAAATTCAGCCTCATTTTGTACTAGTTATGACGAATTAAAAAGACGATATCTCCTAGCTCTGGACTCCAAACGCGCTCCAATTTTTTTTAGAACTATATCAAGGTTAGTTTTCTGATTATATAATTTATTTTAATAATCTATGAACCTATTTTTCCAGAAAATTCTAAAAGTGTCAGTTGTCCGAAATCAGACGCATTTTGGTATTTTCGAGATTTCGGGAGATTTCGAACTCAGAATTATGAACCGTTTGAAGTTTCGGAAAGCTGACATGATGAAATTCCAGAAAAGTATTTTTCCAGAATTTAAAATATAAGTTTATTCTATTTTAAATTTGTGCAACGTAGACGTAAATAGGAAACCACTAAAACTATCATCTGTGCGCCCTAGTGGACGTAACTCTTTACCGACTTGTGATTTTATGAAACCGTCGAATATGGTGTTCATGTAGTATTAAAATCTATAGGATTCCATACACAAATCCAAGATTTGAGTTGATTAACCTTTTGGCCAACAGATTGCCTCGATTTGCGTGCCATGGATCACAAATCCGTAAAGTTGACTTTCTTTGGACCAAAATTAGGGTTTAACAATAAAATTAGATTATAATAAAATTAAAATACTATTTTAGGTTATTTTATTCAGAATTAAAATAGATTAAATGGAGGAACCTATTTACCCACTTTTTTAACCTAACTTGTTTAATTTATGTGACGGGTAGATCGGACGACGCCTTGAGTTGGGACTTCATCCTTTTCAGACCAAGCAAGATACCTTGCCAAATTGTTTATAGTACTTTGCATGCTTATTTTATTTTTGTATATTCATTGCATTTTTGTATATTTCTTGCATGTGTAGTTTTCTTTCAGTCATTACTATATATTAGATATGTTAACACACACATGGCACTTAGTATCATGAGAGGACAATCAGTAGGCGTATGGGCTTTAACCACTCTGGTAAACTATAGTAACTAGCACGCACTATGGTGGTCGTATCCGATGGTCGCTACCTCCGAGGTATGTCGATTGATGGAGTCCGAGGGTCGCTACCCCCTAGGTATGTCGGCTGATGATGTCCACTGACGAGTGCATGAGTTGTGAGGATTAGATCGAGTAGCCTACCCTTGCCCATACGTCAAAAAGTTATCCTCATTTGCATTCATATAGATTATCTTGTACAACGTACTTACATATTTTCTACCTATTATGCATGTTTACTGTATTCAAATTGGCTTGTTGTTCTGTATCTTGTTACGTCCCTCTGAGAACCTGGTCCCCTTCCAGGTGTATCTGTTCTTGAGTAATTATAGGAGCGCAGATTCGGATGGTTACATATATTTCGATGATGTCTTCTCTCCGAGCCCCATGATTGTTAGCTGGTATTCCTATATTGTGTTTATTGTGTTGTACTTTTTCATTCGAGTTGGTAGTGGATTTGTTTCCATCCAATTATCATCCTTAGATACTTATATTGAGATCTAGTTTCATAGATATTGGTTATTTATTTATATTGATTTTCTGTGGATGATATTTAGATTATACCCTGTGACTTGTGACATATGTTTATACCACTTGTGGATTGATATTCATATTACAGCGTACGTATGGATTATGGTTTCCATATATTGGAGTTGCCATATCCATACGGCTGGCATGCTTACGTGTTCCTAGTCCTACGTATTTTGGGACTGGGACGTGACATGTTTTTGTGGTGGCCCATGCCGGTCGAGAGCATATTGTCTCGGTTACGTTACTGTACCGAGCAAGCCTGCGCATAGGATTAGAATATAAGATCTCATCCACTTAATTATCACCTCCCTTGATTTCGTTTCACATTCTCATTTGATTGCTTGCGTTTTATCTTGCTTAATCCCTTCTCAACGTCAATCTTCTCTCGTGCTTGATAGGGGCTAGGAAGATGACTTGTACTAGGTATATACCCTCTAGTATTCAATAACACTATTAGTTAAATTATTGTAAGTTGGATAGTATGTCTCATAACCTAGTAACACATAGTCCTGCCCCATTAATAAAGTATAATTGAATGACGCCAACTATAGGCTTGCATAAGAAGATAGCGTTTATCTAGACTATAGAACTTTAGTGTTTATCTAGACTGTAGAACTTAGAGGCACATACACCAATTTGGTTGACTTTAGACTTAGACAAGAAATTAGTATGGCAACTGTAGAGGCACAACACCGGCCTTCTTGGTGAACTTAAATTATTCTGTACCTTCCTCCATCATAATCAAGCGTACTTCTTTTTTTTTACTACCACGACTTATGCTGCTATTATAGCCTAGTTTTGCAAGCTTATTCTTTTATTAAGCTTGTTCATGACATATGTATTATTGGGGGCCCACACTAATATATTGTCTAAATCAGAATCGGTGTATTATGGTTTGATCAACCGTAGTGCACTTGGTTCGCTCTTTGTATCACTACTTTATGTGGATTGAGATATAGTTGACTCAACTTGTTAGACGAATATACTTGCCCTCTAGACTGGTCAGAGCATATCATGTCAGGTACATAACTATTCTGATATGAACATGCATATAGGAATTTACCAAAATAAGATTTCAATCCACAACTGCCTTGGCAACTCCCTTTCAAAATTTTTTAATCCCTTCGAATCCCGTACTTGTATTATATCACCTCCTCCTTGAACTCTTTATTATTGTTTTTCGTCTTCCCCTATTTCAGAAAGACGAATGTTAGTGCTTAGTATAAGTTTGATACACGAATAGTACTATATATACCCCATAGGCCAAGCACTCATGATGACAAACAAGATAGCGCGGTCACAGGAAGCCGTAGATACAGGTACGACCTTAGTTATATGTGTCATTGCATACTCATGACCCCCTTTATGATACGAGATCTTAGGTGCATAGTAGACGTAGAATTATATAGGTGTTGGTTTAGCAGTTATGAGGATATACTGATATTTTACCCAGATGGCATACACGCGATGCTAATAGATGACGCGAGTAGCAGTAGTAGTATTCTTTTTCTATCACCATCTCGCCCCCTTGGGTGGCTCATCTTCTCTTCTCTATCTATTCAATATCTCGTGCTTAATTCTCCCTATCGTAGTTACGTCTTTTTCGTGCCAACATGAATTGTTGGTCTGCTTCGACCCCATCCTTAGTTTTGTTAGTTAAAACGTAAATGGTTTAGTAGATGATAAATAACTAAAGGATGAGTCCTTAATAATAACCCTTATGTATATGACCTATAGCAATATATGTATCCTCTTTTTTTTTAAAATCATGTATAGCATCCCTTAGGCTAATAGGAATTTGTTAGACTGTTTGAACTAGTTTATACTTTTAATAGTTTTATAAGTTAGTCAAGACTTTAACTGTTGCCCCAAAACTTATACTATGCCTAGGAAAGAATTGAAGGCACTTGTTACGAACTGACAACTATGACAAATCGTTGGCAAAGTAGCGACAACTGCAGCTAGACCATTGTAGTAAAGTAGTCGAAGTATTTGCAGATATATTGGTCAGGTGGCATGGCATTATTAAACTACGATACTTGACGGTTACAAAGAAAAATAATGGTTGTGAGATTCAAGACAAGTACCCCAAGATTCTTGACCCAATAAATATATTCGTCTTACAACCTAGATAATAGCCTCAAGAGAATGTGACTACTAGTAGAACTTTTGTAAGTTGGGTAGTGTAGACGAGTTAGAGGATAATAGGATAGTGTATGGACAATAAATGAGAAGTGTTAGAATGACAGACCATGACTTTTAGGAAACACTGCTAGATAGCTATGTAGTGTAATAGCTATAGTGATTATTAAGAATATGGGTTAGTGTCAATTTCGAGGACGAAATTTTTGTAAGTTGGATAGATTGTAAATCCCCTCACCAAAAATAGATATTTTGTGTATATTTTATATTATTATATTTATTATAGATATTAAATTTCTTTAGAGTATTCTATTAGTTAATTAGAAAATAAATTTCTTGATATATTTACTTATATAAATATCTATTTAGAATTATTTTAGGTTATTTTAGATTTTTGGAAATTTTTCTAGAATTTTTGGTAATTAAAACTTAGGAAACATAAATTTCTAGGACTTCTATGATTTACTGTACGACCATACTTGCATGTTGTTCCTACCAAATATTTATTTTAAGTTTAAAATATTTAATTATATTTTTCTGTAATTTATTTAGAATTTTAGGAAATTTATTTAGATTTTTAAAATTATTTAGGATTTATTTGGATATATATAGTCTTAATATTATATGGATGCTAATTTAGTGTTAATAGATATTAATAAGATTTTATAAATTATTTATATTATCTTTAATTATATTTAAGATTATAAATTATTGAGATAAATTCAAACTCTATTTTAAATTAATTCAAATCCGGAACCTACTAGGAAAGCAACTTCATGCATATCCTATCCTTATTTAAATTCATCATAATCCTATCCAAATTAACCAATCCTAGTCGTATTTAATTAAGTAGTGTCCACCATTATAAATACCTTATCCTTCATATTTTTTTTCCCCAAATTTCTCTCTTTTTCGTCCAAAAATAGTCAAAATTCGTCATAAATTCAGCCTCATTTTCTACTAGTTATGACGAATTAAAAAGACGATATCTCCTAGCTCTGGACTCCAAACGCGCTCCAGTTTTTTTTTTGTTAGAACTATATCAAGGTTAGTTTTCTGATTATATAATTTATTTTAATAATCTATGAACCTATTTATCCAGAAAATTCTAAAAGTGTCAGTTGTCCAAAATCAGACGCATTTTGGTATTTTTGAGATTTTGGGAGATCCCGAACTCAGAATTATGAACCGTTTAAAGTTTCGGAAAGCTGACATGATGAACTTCCAGAAAAGTATTTTTCTAGAATTTAAAATATAAGTTTATTCTACTGTAAATTTGTGCAACATAGACGTAAATAGGAAACCACTAAAAACTATCATTTGTGCGCCCTAGTGGACATAACTCTTTACCGACTTGTGATTTTATGAAACCGTCGAATATGGTGTTCATGTACTATTGAAATCTATAGGATTCCATACACAAATCTAGGATTTGAGTTGGTTGACTTTTTGGTCAACGGATTGCCTCGATTTGCGTGCCATGGATCACAAATCCGTAAAGTTGACTTTCTTTGGACCAAAATTAGAGTTTAACAATAAAATTAGATTATAATAAGATTAAAATACTATTTTAGGTTATTTTATTCAGAATTAAAATAGATTAAATGGAGGAACCTATTTATCCACTTTTGTAACATAACTTGTTTAATTTATGTGACGGGTAGATCGGACGACGCCTTGAGTTGGGACTTCATCCTTTTCAAACCAGGCAAGATACCTTGCCAAATTGTTTACAGTACTTTGCATGCTTATTTTATTTCTGTATATTCATTGCATTTCTGTATATTTCTTGCATGTGTAGTTTTCTTTCAGTCATTACTATATATTAGATATGTTGACACACATATGGCACTTAGTATCATGAGAGGACAATCAGTAGGCGTATGGGCTTTAACCACTCTGGTAAACAGTAGTAACTAGCATGCACTATGGTGGTCGTGTCCGATGGTCGCTACCCCCGAGGTATGTCGATTGATGGAGTCCGAGGGTCGCTACCCCCGAGGTATGTCGGCTGATGATGTCCACTGACGAGTGCATGAGTTATGAGGATTAGATCGAGTAGCCTACCCTTGCCTATACGTCAAAAAGTTGTCCTCATTTGCATTCATATAGATTGTCTTGTACAGCGTACTTACATATTTTCTACCTATTATGCATGTTTACTGTATTCAAATTGGCTTGTTGTTCTGTATCTTGTTACGTCCCTCTAAGGACCTGGTCCCCTTCCAGGTGTATCTGTTCTTGAGTAATTACAGGAGCGCAGATTCGGATGGTTACATATGTTTCAAGGATGTCTTCTCTCCGAGCCCCATGATTGTTAGCTGGTATTCCTATATTGTGTTTATTGTGTTATACTTTTTCATTCGAGTTGGTAGTGGATTTGTTTCCATCCAACTATCATCCTTAGATACTTATATTGAGATCTAGTTTCATAGATACTGGTTATTTATTTATATTAATTTTCTGTGGATGAGATTTAGATTATACCCTGTGACTTGTGACATATGTTTATACCACTTGTGGATTAATATTCATATTACAGCGTACGTATGGATTATGGTTTCCATATATTGGAGTTGCCATATTCATACGGCTGGCATGCTTACGTGTTCCTAGTCTTACATATTTTGGGACTGGGGCGTGATAGGACTACAATAGAGACTAGTGGTATGATTGTTAGTGCCATACCGGACTGCGGTTACTATTTCCCATAGCCACGATTGATACCGTTGTTCTCATGACATGTCACCATCTTAGTCGTCATATTTTTCTTATCTTAGTTGTAGTATTGTTTATGGTTTTTTTTGGGTCTCTCTTGCATGTTTATTTAATATTACATTCGGTATATATATTATTATCTTACTACGTTCCTCTGAGGATCTGGTTATCTCTGCAGGTTATTGTTGAGCTAGTTTTGTAGAATAGATGGATGGTAATGATTGCTTCTCCATGATTCAGGTATAATTTGTTGATACCATCATCATATGATCTCCTGTATTTATATCTTTGTCCTTTATTAACTTATGTTACTATTATATCCTTGTATGTGCAAGATTATTATTTTCTTGAGCTTGTTCATGACATATGTATTATTGGGGGCCCACTCTAATACATTTGTCTACCTAGAATCAGCATATTATGGTATGATCAATCTTAGTAGACTTGGTTCGCTCTTAATATTTATATTTTATGGATTAAGATAAATTTGACTTGACAATTTAGACAAATATGCTTGCCCTCTAAATAAAGTATATGTATTCGAGTTGGGCTGGAGTCCACTTGATACGTAGCTGTCCATTACCACGTACTCTCGTCCTACATATTTTGGGTCTGGGACGTGACACATTTAGTCTGCTGGTTTAGGAAGAGTTTGTATTGTCTGAAGCAGGATCCATGATAGTGGTACAGAAAGTTCAAGTCATTTATGGGAGAGCATGGTTGTGCACAAACGACATCGGATCACTATGTGTTCGTGAAGTATTTTGTCGAGGATAATTTTATCACACTATTGCTCTATGAGGATGATATGTTATTGGTAGGTCGAAATGCCGGTAGGATAGCGGAGTTGAAGCACCTACTAGGCACAACCTTCTCTATGAAGGATTTAGGCACATCGAAGACTATTATTGGGATAGATATCAGCCGAAAGAGAGAGAGAGAGAGAGAGAGAGAGAGAGAAAGAGAGACCAACCTGCTTTACTTTTCCTAAAAGAAGTATATTCACCGGGTACTTTAGCATTTCGGGATGGACGGATTGAAGAACAACTACCTTGCAGCTCACTTAAAGTTTATCGCGGAGAAGTGCCCATCAACCGAGGACGGAAAGGAAGATATAGAGCGGGATCCGTATGCTTCAACAGTCGGGAGTATTTTGTACCATGGTGTGTACGAGTTCATACATTGCTCACGCAGTTGGCATGTTTAGCAGGTATCTTTCCAATCCAGGATGGGTATATTGGAGCGTAGTCAAGTGGATTCTATGATACCTTCAGGGCACTGCTAATTTGAAGCTTTTATTTAGTTGTGACGAGCCAAAGCTGGTCGGATATACTAACGATGATATGACTGGAGATGTAGACACGAGGAGATCAACTTCGGACTATGTTATGATGTTTGTTAGTAGAACGATTTTGTGGCAGTCATGGTTGCAGAAGTATGTTGTCTTTTCTACGACAGAGGAAAAGTTTATTGCAGCGACAAAGGCTTGCAAGAAGTTGTTATAGATGATTTTTTTTTATTTTTTTGCAGGAAATGAGACTTTAGCAAGACCAGTATATTTTACTTTTCGATAGCCATAGTGCAATCCATCTTGGAAAGGATCCGAGGTTTCATAATCGGTCCAAGTATTGCAACCTAGTATCCTTCTATTGTGGATGTATGAAAAAGGAGGCACACTCAATCTAGGGCTAGTTTGGCTCCATCTCAAATGACAATCGTCAAGTGGCACTCTTGTGAACGCTTCTTTGCACTTCATCGTTTACCAATTAAATTTGCGATCATTTTTTGTATGGTCAAAACGACAAAAATTGTGAGGTAATTTTTTTTAATTTTATGTCTAACATGCCTAAGAAAACAATAAATGTCGTCCTCTGGTAATTGGTTTGAGGATTAAAACTGGAAAAAAAATCAATGTTAGAGAACATAAATAAAAAGTTAAAAGCGGGAGAAGAAGAAACTATGTTCGGGACTTTTTCATAAAAAAATTATGTTATACCTAAATGATCAAGGTGTTAATTGGGCCGGGCAGTCCAAAACTCGGTCCTGAACTGACTTGGTCAAATCCGATATGGGCCAGTCCGAGCTCGGTCAACGGGCCGACCCGGCCCGGCCTACAGTCAACATGGGTTCTGGTTAGGTCCAAAAAATTAGACCGAATGCTCGACCCATTCAATTAACCGAACTGATCCGGTACATCCCGACTCCTCCCCCCCAATTTGTCCGACCCGGTCCGGGCTAGTTCGGTCGGTGACCCAGTTAGGGCTCGGTCCAGGCCTGGTGCCAACTCAGTTCCCCAAAACCCCCGCAGGCCCTATAGTGACGGTTGAATGCATATATTTATTTATATATATAGGAGATACATTACCATAATACCTCATATATTACCGTTAATTAAAACCTTGGAGCTGAATTTTGGTAATTAAACCCTCCAACAACCATATTTTTATGTGGGTAACATATTGTGATATTTTTAATCCGTTTGGAGGGTGTTTTGGTCATTTTGTTAAAAATAACTAAAATATCCTTATAACAACTATATTTTAAATTTTTTTTTTTGGGTAATTTGGCACCCGAAATTGTTTATAAGCAGGACATAAATATTCTAAATTTACCACAATAAAATTTCTTCCCTCTCGTGTAATATTTACAATCAATTTGCTGATATTCAGGAAAGATGCTACTTGATGTCATAAAAAATAATCAACCACCACAACGACCGCAAGATCAGCAACCTTAACCCGCGCCTAAATCTCAGAAAGTACAAGGGCCTTTTATTAAATTTTAAATTAACTAAATTTATCTTAATCCTTTTATTAAATTTTTTTAAAAACTATCTCGGTTCTGACTCTGAACCGGTTGGACCAAGCCCGGTCCGTGTCTTGCTTCAGCCTCTTTCCCCTACCGTCCGGCCTAGTCCGAACTATTTCTCTCACCGGTCTAAGTTCGGCCTGGACCAGAGCAGTCAACTCCAGTCAACACTTGGCCCGGGCCAGCCCGGCCGGCCGATACACACCGTGACTGAACGAAGAAATGATCCTATGTTGGGGATTTTTTCTACCAACAGAACTTGCTTTCAGCTCTGGCCATCAACTTTTAATACAGTTCAGCTTGTAAATCCGTATAACAGCTGCAGATATTTGGTTCCTCCCTTGATTGACAAGGAATTAAAGACCCCAACTTCCTTACACTTTTCCTTGTCACCTTCTACTATATAAATGTTCTGGAGATGCATGAGAATAGAATATCATCTTTTACTTCAACTCCAAGGCATATATCATCCAAAGCAATATGTGTCTGTAGTAGAAAATAGCACTCAGTTTTGAAAAGAAAATATTTGTGTAATGTTTCAAAAAGCACATGAAGAATAACTCATTTAATTTTCTTGGTTTAAAAATGTCACAACAACTTATGCCAAAGATAGCGGCCTCACAAATACTAGTAAATACACGTACGTTGTAATATTTTTTTTAAAATATTATTTAAAAATATTTTAAATATTTAAATATTTTTTTCTTATAATTTGTTATGAATGTATTTCTACTTTTTATTAAAAGTTTTGAAAAAGTTAGCTGTCTAACATGTATGTATATGCTCGCGTAATTAAAAATTAATAAATAAATAAATTTTAACTAATTGTTTAACTATATAATAATATATAATTATAGTCAAACACATCTTCTATCTCATGTGGTTAAGTTTGGAGGTATTCTTCTTGGTTTATAAAGTTTGATTATCCATGATGTTATTTATAACAAATTTAATTTTTTTTCAATAATTTTTTTATATAATATTAAAAATTTTTTTAAATAAATAGTTAAAAATTTACAAACGACTTAAACGGTTCATTTTTGAACTGTTTTGAAGTCTCATTATAAGAGTAGAGATGAGGACTAGAATTTGGACAAAGATTTTATCACTAGTATTCTCCTATAGTAGGCGAGAAAAAAAAAATCAAGTATATAATGGCTAGCATATGAGACGCGAAAAATTGTACCAAGATTTTTTTATATAAAACCAAAGATATAGACACTAATTTCCTCAAAGTATTGACAATTTCGACACATAATGAGTAAATACAGAGCCCTAACAATTGGTGGATGCTACTGGTATATCAATCTGTACCAACCTAATGTCAGTTACATTCCAATATCTTCCAACCCTACAAAATATGAATGAATGTTTTGAAATAAATAAGTCATTTATAAATTCTTAATCACAATTAACTGAGATTACCAACATTAGTTTAGACCCAAATTCTTGAGAAGTTCAATATTTTAAAATGTCAAATATCTTCCACATATAATCAACTAGAGACTAATATATAGTGAACAAAATTCCAGAGATTGTGTATTAAATGAATGCCATTTTACACACTTTGCACAGTGACTTGACAATGTCTTGAGAAATTGACCAGTCAATACTTGTAGCTGTCACTGTGAGGAAAGTACTGTACTATGATATCAGAAGCTAAGACAAAGAAGCTCCCAAAATACACATGAGCATGAAAGAAACAAAGGCCTACGGAATAGGAGATCACAAACTTTGTCCAGTTGGTAATGAACCACTCTGCAAAAGTGTCGTTGACAGCAAAAAGACCGCACACTGATTGATCCTTGTAAGATTTTGTATTGTGTTCTGAACCCTCAATCCTTCCTTCTATTGCCTATTAAACTACAGATCATTAATAAACTAATCAGATTTACTACTTTTTCTAAAGGCAAATTATGGAGAGCTAGCACCCTTCATGTTACATAAATGTTGATGTTCCTTTCTTCCTACACTCTCCCTTCTTTTGTTCACTCTGCTACAAAAAGAGAGAGAGGGAGAGAGAGAGAGAGAGAGAGAGAGAGAGAGCGAGGGAGCGAGAGAGAGATAGAGAGAGGATGAGGATGAGGAGAAGAGGGTGGATAGTTCATGGCCTTGGCCTTCTCATGGTGGAATGCTTCATTGGTAATTAATCTCTCTCAGTCTCACTCTTCAAATCTCTATGTTTTTTTATGATTTATAATTATGTGGTCTGAAAAGATCTCTCTCTCTCTCTCTCTCTCTCTCTCTCTCTCTATATATATATATATATATATATATATATATATATATATATATATATATACTCGTTTTATACATTTTCGATGTATATAGCAACTAACATTGTTTTTGCACTCGTCAACTTTACGTCTTGTTCGACATTGTTGAACTTGTCTTATTATTCATACAAATTGATAATTTAATCCAATAATTTATTATTACAGTCTTGTAGAAGTATTTTAACCATATAATAGATATTTAGAGATGAAAGAAATAGTAAATAGAACTCAAATTAATTAAAATATATATATATATATATATATATATATATATATATATATACACACACACACGATGTTACAAGCAAGTAGAAAAAATGAAGAAGAAAAACTACGTGATACATGTTTGTCATCTAGGCGCTAGGCGTCTCCTCTGGTCCAAACCCGTATAGGAATTTTAGAACACCGAAGACCATATTATCTTCTTAACTAAGCCTGTGACTACTAAACTAGAACTGTTGGCCGCAGCAGCAGCCGTATTAAGAGATGAGCATGGCAATTTCCAGGATGCCATATCAACGTTTCAGCATGGTGGAGGATCCTGTTATTCTTGAGACTTAATGAAAGATGGTAGAACCAGAAATTGAAGTCGAGATCAGGAGTTCACACAAGAGTTCCCTTCCTGATATCTCTTGATCCAACAAGAAGATAGGATCTGATTACAACTTGAAACAAGATAATAAAAGAATCAAATAAAACTATCTTCTCATTATTCCTTGCAATCGCAGTTGCAAACGAACATAATAGAGTTACAACTCACAGAAGAGAGGAGGAAGGTGAAGAAGAAGAAGAAGAAGAAGAAGAAGAGACTTTGCTTGCTTGGGTGATAAAGATCACCGTTGCTCAAAGCAAGATTCGCCCCCCACACGATCTGCTCCCAGGAACCAGCAAGTTCACGTAGAACTTCTAGAACGCTCGCTGTCACCTCTGTCTGGACTCGCACGAACTCCCTGGACTCCAATTGTGGCGGCATCAGCAACTCTCTTCGTCTCCTAATTTTTGAAGTAAGTTCTCAAAGAGACACAAAAAAAGTATTTATAGAGAGATGATGAAAACCCTAGCCGACCAACAGTTACGGAAAGATAGGAACATATTAATTACGAATCCCTAAAAGGTAGGCACGTATTAATTTCAAATCCCTCAAAAAACGGATTTGAATAACATACCGTATCTTTCCATAACCGTTCAAATATATCCGCAGCAGCGCATGCGACAGCGTAAGCTGCAGCGCATGAGAAAGCGCAATCTGCAGCGCATACGAAAGCGCAAGTTGGAGCGCATGCGGCAGCGCAAGCCGCAACACATGCGACAACCCATGATGTAGCCCATGCGATAGCACATGCGGCAGCCCATGATCTGCAGTGCATGCGAAAGCCCAAGTTGGAGCGCATGCGGCAGCGCAAGCCGCAACACATGCGACAACCCATGATGTAGCCCATGCGATAGCACATGCGGCAACCCATGATATAACTCATGCGGCCTACCCATGCGTCCGCCCATGCGACCACGCATGCGACCCGCGCATGCAGCCCGACCATGCGGTAGCGCATACAGCTTGCGTATGAGAGAGAGCATCAAATGCGCACAAGCGCCTGCGCCGATGCTGACGTGTTAAATGCAAAGTGCGCCAACAAAGCGCCACTTTTTGCCCTTGAGCCTGAGCCCGAGTTCGAGTCGCTTAGCTCCTATGGAATAAATTCCAAAAGAATGACAAAAAGCATAAATGCTTTCATTTAGGAGTTAATCATTCTCCATCCTAATAAAATAATCCCTACATGGCACCCACATGCCTCACTACACCTCAATACAAGCAAAGCATTATATTGAGATACCCACTTGGTGGTGTAGCCAATGTGGGACTCTTTCATAGTCCAAAGGCAAAAATACCAACAATCTCCCACATATCTCAATATATGGGTTGAACGTTCCTCACAATGACTGCCCATCATGCATTAGGATATATGTCGCTTCGACTTGAATCTTCCTGCATGGGTCAAAATAACAGTATGATACAAGAATGAACTAAGACTTGAATTCTGCACCACAGTTGCAATTCTTTCTACTCATACAATGACATCAACTGTGCTTCCAGTTGCACATTGAAGGTCCTGTACACGCCTGGTTTCGGTATATGTATTTTGGTTGTCTACAAGTTTTTCCTCAAGAGACGGCCTGTATCTCTTTTCATACACTATAGGTGAGTTCTTACAGAGTCCTTGGCATGAAGCATTGCGCTTACGTACGGTTCTACGCCGCTATGACATGGCCTTTTGCCGAGGTTCACTCTCCCATGTGGTGTCATCCACTGTAGCATGAGGTTCACTCCCTGTTTGTAGTGCCAAACTACCCAGCACGAAGCCTTGCGCTTCCTTGCTGTGTTAGGCCGCTGTGACATGACTTTCCGTCGAGGATTTACATCTTTTACCTCTGTAGTGTCACACCACTGTAACATAAGGTTCACTTCCTCTTTGTAGTGCTGCCTACCACTCTTCATTCTACAACATTAGACTACCTGCCTATGTGCGGTACTACAATTCGGTTGCACATAGGTGGCTACAACACCATTTTATCTTCTGCTGAATTTCCTATTACCTCTGTATATCATAGATAATATCCGAAAGGATATATGTACACTTTGTTCCAGTAATTTACAGTAATGTTACTGTTGGGTTTTCAATTTTTTTTTTTTTTTTCTTTCTTTCTAAATTCGGTTTATTAGGAAATTTGCAACCGGTTTCCAGTATACCATTATGCTTGCATATTTCAATAACTGAGCTTATGAGATTAGAAGTTTGAAAGATGATAAGCTATTCCTTGAATTGTATCCGACTAACTTTAAAACCTCAGTTTGTTGTGCATTGGGGGAGTCAGTAGCGAATCAGAAGGCCGAATCCTCCTCTGCGACGCCTATCCCGACCTACTCCCCTCCCGAAGGCAACGCCACGTTCGTCGACGGCGCTACGTGGTGCGTCGCTCTCCCTGGCGTTTCCGAAGCCGACCTCAAGAACTCCCTGGACTGGGCGTGCGGCCTGGGAGCGACCGACTGCTCTGCGGTGCAGCCCGGCGCGCCGTGCTTCCAGCCGGACACCCTCCTCTCTCATGCCTCCTACGCCTTCAACACTTACTACCAGGTGAACGGGAACTCCGACATAGCTTGCAACTTCGGAGGGACTGCAACCATTACTAAGAATAATCCCAGTAACCTCCTCTCTCCTCTCTATCCTAATAATAATCACAATAATAATCACATTCTAATTCATGTTTGTTAGCTTCTTTCATCATTGGTTAACTATAATGACGCTTTTTGTGTGTGTTCCTTCTGGTTTCATCACAGGTTATGGATCCTGTCAGTATGCTTCTTCGGAGTGAGTGTTTTATTATGTTATTTCCTTTGGTCATAATATTTTGAAAACTAATGAATAACTTGATGATTAAGAACATGATTTAGGGAGCACCGACGCTCAAAAAATTGGTGTCGTGTCCATCTCACTGCATCTGTACAGTTAACAAAGTTCAAGACTAATTAGGCATCTCTGCTTTTCTTTTTTGTCTAATCATTTTTTTTAAATATAGTCCTAAGTGTGAATGTCTAAAATTATACTATATAAATAAACGTGCATAAACAAATATCTCTACTATTATAAAGTAGAGAGAAAAACGGTTCAAAATGACCCATCTAACTCTTATTTATCATCATAGGGGGATTTTTTTTTTTTTTTCTAAAACCCTTATATGTATATCCTCATTTGAAACAAAAATCCTAATTTTTTTAAAAATATGTCCAAAACCTATAAACATAAAATTATATTTAAAATATATTCAATATTCAAATTATATTTAAACCACATATATCTATCCAAAGTTTTAAAAATGTCTATAAAAAAATTTAATTAAAATATTTTTAAATCATAGCTAAATAATTTAAATTTTGATCTACTTCTTTTAGTAATATCAAAAAAAAAAATTTCTTTTTTCTTTTCTTTTTTGGAGGATCTTGAGTGTGACTAGTCTATTATAAAGCATACATGTACATGCACATCATGAGTTTATTCATCTATATGCATTGACTATCTTAGCATATATTTAAATGTCTGAATTCATTTTAAGAAATTGGGACTCATTAATTTTTTTGGTCTTCAAATTAATATTTCCATTTGTACAGTCTAAATATAATTTTTGTTCAGCAAATAACTGACCTACTATTTATTTGATCTATCCAGGCCATCGTCGGCTTTCTCAATACTCGGTCAAAGGAGTTTGGCATTGAAGATATTGGCAATTTTGATCATGCTGTGTGTAAAATTTGTAGTCTGATTATGAAGCAGAGGAAAGAATTTTTTTTTTTTTTTTTTCCCTTGGTTTCCAGGAGCGGAGTCAGATATTTCATTTATTGGGCACTAATTTTTTTCCTTTTTTTTTGAGACTATGGAGGCATATTTTAAGAATAATTAAAAAAATTCATATAAAATATTGGAGTCCACTGTGAGGACGGTGGAACCCAAGGTACATGCGACTCCGTCCATGTTGATTATCCCATCAGGAGGCAGAATGCAAATTTTGTGACCGTCAATCATCTAAAAAAGGGTTGCATATATCAATATAGGTAGGGTTGAACATTCGGTTAAATCGGTTCCAATCGAACCGAAAATCGAATTGGATCGAAAATCGAATCTAAATGGTCCATAATTGAACCGAATTAAATTGGTTCGATTTTATGTTTATTCGATTCTTTTGTTATTTCAGCTTTTTTTTGTTCTGTTTATATATATATATATATATATATATATATATATATATATATATATATATATATATATATAAACTAAAAAAATTTAATATTTTCAAAACTGAAACAGAACCGATTTTTTTTAAACCGAATCGAATATCTTATTTGATTCGGTTCGATTTTCGGTCCAAAATCGAATAATGCTCACCCCTAAATATAGGTACCCTTTGTTGTGATGAGTTAAGTGGGATTAAGTGAAGGAAAGTTAAGTGAGAGACAGTACATATAATCTTGCTTGTTAAGTGTTGTGTGTTTAATAACTCTTGATTGGATTTGAAATTTTGAGTGAAAGAAAATTAATAAAAAATACAATAGTTATCAAAATATGTTTATTATATGGGGCATAAAATTAGTTTTGATTGAGTTTTAAATTAAAATTTGTCAAAACAAGAAATATTTTGACTTTTCAAACAAAAAGTACTCATTTTTTTTATTTTTACCTCTCGATTTGGGGTTTAAAAAAGGACAAAATAAGGTTAAATTTTTTCTTATTTAAACCTATATGACTCTCTCCAAACTCCCACTTTTAAACCAATTATATTATTTTTCTCACTTAACCTCACTTAAATCTCTTCACCCTCAATTCAAGCAGACTCTGAGTGTGGGAATGCAAGCAAGTTTAAACAGTAAAGTGGGACTCAACAAGGGAGGTTTTTTTTTGTTTTGCATCAGTTGGGATTCCAATTTAGGGTTAGCCCCCGAAACCCCAAGGCTACATTTGGTTCGTGAAATAAGAAACTTGAAAAAGGAAAGTAATTTATTTCTTGTATTTGGATACAAAGAAAATAACAGAAAATGAAAAAAAAGAAAATATGAGGGAAAATGAACCCCCCCCCCCCCCCCCCCCCCCCCCCCGACGCCATGGATTCAATTTTTCACCCAAATTATTTATTTTTTTCTTCCAAATTTTTGAATATCTACAAACACTGAGAATTTTTTTTTAGTAAAAATTGTAAATTTTCAATAGAAAAAAAAAAGCAAAAAATTAATTTTCTTTTATTTCTACTAACCAAATTAGGCCTAAAAAGATTTTAGTCAACAAACACACAGATCAAGTGATGAAATCTATATAATAATAATAAAAAAAAGAGGCCCACTTGAAAAACTTTGGTGGCTACATATTTGGAGGGAAAAGAGAGGTCTATCATGGAAGCTGACAGCTTATGCCCAAGCCCGCCCGTAGCCCATCATTAACCAACGTTAAATCTTTATTGTATTCTTTTGTTTTTTCTCTCTATTTACGTTGATTTCTAGGTTTGTTCTAATGCATATCCTAATGGTACACAATTGAAATGTTTTGTGTTCGGTTTTAGAGAGTCAAATTTCTACATGGATCATCTTTTTTTTACGTTTCATACACCACTCCACTAGAGACTCCATGAACGAATTTGGATGGTTTGCATCTATACACCTCAACCACCATCATCATGTATATGACATCAAGACATGAACACACAAAATGGAAGAAAATAAAATATTTAATCATATCTTTGAAGAAGATTAACTTTGATCTTTGACCATCTTTGAAGAAGAATAAATCTTTGATAATGTGAAGATATGAAGAAATATATATTTGACCATATCTTTTGAAGAAGATTGACTTTGACCTTTGACCAAATCTTTCACAAGAATAATATTGAATTTCTAAGCCTACATAATATTGGATTCATATTTCTACATGATATTAAATTTCTATGTATAGACATATGACATGCTATATAAAGGGACCAAAGGTTTCTCCAAGAGTATCTCAACAGTGCTCATGTAAGTTGTTGAATAAGTTCAACACAACAGTATCTCTCTAATCGTGCTCAATGAGTGTTGAATAAGTTCGACTTAAGAGAACAAAAAAAATTGTTGAATAAGTTCAACATAAAAGTTTTTGAGAGAGTTTTTTTATAGAGAGTTCTTGAGAGAAATGAGAGAAGTGTTGAGAGCAATTGTAATTCTTTTTCTTCTTCATAGTGGAATTGAATCACCCTCGTCCGTGGAAGTAGGCATCTTGGCCGAACCACGTAAATCTTTGTCTTTGTGGTTGTCAACTTTTTCTGAGGTATTTCTTTGATTTTTCTGGGTCTACTTTTGCTATGCGCCCAATAATTTGTATCAGAGCTTTGGAGTTCTCAGAGAAAGTTAATTGAATAGATTCTTGATCGAGATGGCTCCATCAAACAAGATTGTAAAGTACGAAATTGAGAAGTTCAATGGGAAGAATGATTTTGGCTTTTGGAAAAGCCAGATGAATGACGTTTTCATATCTCAAAAGCTTCACAAGGCTTTACGTGAAAAGTCGAAGAAGCCCGCTGACATGACCGATGATGATTGGGATGACATGGATCTCGAAGCATGTGCCGCTATTCACCTATGTTTGGAAAGAGATGTCGTCTACTCAGTGAAGGTCGAAACCACCGCCGATGGGTTCTGGCTAAAGTTGGAATTACTCTATATGACGAAAACTCTTACCAACTGACTTTATATGTTAAAGTCGCTCTACAGATTGATGATGGAGGAAGGTACGTCAATTCGAGATCATATTTCTAAATTCAATCGAATTATTTTTGACCTAATGGTTGTTGACATATATGAAGATGATGATCGTTTGGCACTAATCCTATTATTTTCTTTGTCCAATTTCTATGAGAATCTTATTCAAATATTACTATACAGAAATGACTCAATTTTCATAGAAGAAGATACAAGTGCCTTATTGTCTAATGAGATGCGAAAGTTGGCTTCTAATGGCGAAAATGGTAGAGACCAGGCCCAAGGTTTGATGGCAAGAGGGAGAACAAACGATAGAGCATCTTCCAGCAGAAGATCAAGATCCAAGTCCAAGATACCTATTGAAAAGGTGAAGTGCTTCAACTGTAATGAGAAAGGACATTATGCAAATAAGTGTACTGGTTCAAAGAAGAAGAACAATAAAAAGGAGATTAAGACAAAAAGAGAAGGTGATGAAGCAAACTGCGCTTCAGAAGCCAACAATGACGGAGTCTGTTTTTCGGTGGCACATGACAACATGAGTGACCGTTAGATTCTCGATTCTGAATGCTCCTACCATATGTGCCCAAAGGGAGTAGTTTTCTTCCTACAAAGCGAGTGATGGTGGTTCCGTGTTGATGGGCAACAACACATGTTGAGCTGCTGGAATTGGGTCTATCAAGGTGAAGATGCATGATAAAATTGTGCGAACTTTGGCCAATGTCAGACATGTTTCCGACCTTAAAACAATCTTATTTCTCTTGGTATGCTTGACTCGAACAAGTTTGTTGTCGAGGGTGGAGTTTTATGGGTTGTTCGTGGTTCTTTGGTGGTGATGAAATGTCACCGACATGGTAATCTTTATATATTATTGGGAAGCACTGGGTGTCACGACCCGCCCCGGAAAATCGGGCATGAGTCGTGGGTACGTCCAATCTACGCCGCAGCATCGGTGGTAGAACGCTGTCTAGATCAACTATCTAGATAATAATTTCACACAAAAATCGGCCATGACCTCTCCAAAAGGAGGGCAACCACACAATCAATATATAAACCTGTCAAGATCTCAACTCCAAACGGAGGAGCAAATATCATAATGATAATCATAATATACTCAATCACGAATCTAAGCACGATAAGATAACACAGAGATCTAACAACTATAAAGTCTAACCAACAACAACTACTACAACAACCACAACATCAATAATAATAATACATCATCCCAAAATAATATACAATACAAGGTCTCAAACCAAAACCGGAGACAAATCCGGTGCTAAAGCTAATAAAAACAATAACAAGGTCTCAGTGATCCCGGCTACCAACCCGGAAATCACCCCTAAACTAGAGGGTCTCTATCTGCACCATCGACAGGCTCAGGTCCGTAAAACGTCGGACACCAATCTTCCGGATACTCTAAAAAATATGTCCAGTCAGGACTGGAGCAAGTACATCTCTAACAGCAGTTCCATTTAAATGATAAAAACTATAAAACAGTTATAGCAAGTAGCAAGGAGAATGAAGCAAGTATGAAACAAGAAATATATAAATCACTGGTGCATAAAGGTAAAGATGCAGGAATATCAGAAACAAGATAGTAGTAACTGTAAGATACAAGAATTCTAAGCTAAGATCAAGTCCGTGCACATGAACGTGTAGTGAGTCCAGCATGAAATACATGTAGTGAGTCAAGTCCAGAAACATGTAAGTGAGACAAGTCAAGAAATGCATGAGAGTCCAGACTATAAAGAATGAACTCAGTGTCTTTGAAATACTTGTTTCGACATGTAAACGGCTAGGGGTAAGTACGGCTCACCGCGCACTGGGTGCACGGCTGCTATCATTCCAGATTAGACCAGAGGGAGTGATTCCTGATGATTCCATATGGGAATGTTTACATGTCTACTCGAGTATTTTCCCGCCCTGACTAATACAAGTGGATCCAAGACCCGACACGTAAATCAAGATGAGTCCAGCCTGAACATGAGTGATGCCTGTAGGTGATGCCAGTAGTGATTCCAGAATAGGGGCCAGAAACATGAAATGTACGTGTCGCAAGTAAATGAATCCAGAAATATCAGTCAGTGTCCCGTGTTGTGCCAGAATAATCAGATGATACTATACTAGAAGCTGATTCATAATAATCATCAGATAATAAAAACTATCAGAGAATGTACTCGCCTGACGTCATGAGCAACTAGCGATCCGAACCGGTGTCGCAAGGACCTAATACAAAAACTAAGGTTAAACAGGGTTCTAATGAGTTAAACAGATATAAAATAACTAAAAATAGGCTTCTAGGGTCGTTCTAGGTCGAACGGGTCAAACCGGTAAAATCTGGGTCAAAAAGTCAACTCTTGGTCTAAAAAGTCAACTCTGGGTCAAAACTAGGTCAAAAGTTGACTTTGACGGTCAACCGAGTCAACTACGGTCAAGTCTGGGTCAAACTAGGGTGCTCCTGAAATTCTAGGTCAAACCGAGGTCATTAGGCTAGAAAACTCACAAACTCGCCTCCTTGAGATACCGGGATACCCTCGGTATCCGATACCTCAACCTACGCTACGCACCCTGCCTAAACCCGCTAAAACCTATGCTAGCACGCGTAAATATATACACATAAGCATATAAAAATTACTCCAATACAATTCCTAGGCTATTGCTCAAAAACCCCGCTCGAAATCCAATACCTTGGTTATCTTAAGGTATTGAGATACCTCGGTATCTCAAGGTATTGAGATACCTCACTAAACTCAACCCGACTACCCCTCTAGCTAACTAACTATGCATAAACATATATATATCTAGCTATATTCTAGGCTAAAATATAGATATATAATACATATAGGCATATACCTATATATCTATACCCAATACCTTACCTTACATTACCTTACACATACCTTACATATATATATACATATATAACTATAACACATACCTATCTAGCTATAGGTATATATATCTATGTATATAGATATAGATATCTAACTATCTATCTAATATTTAGCTATCTATCAATCTATCTATCTAACTATCTAATATCTATCTATCTATCTAACATATCTAGGTAATTATCTATCTATCTATATTTCTATCTATCTAGCTATCTATATATCTATTTATATAGATCTATATATCTAGCTATCCCTCTACCTATCCATCTAATACCTATATAGCATCTATCTATTTATCTCTAACTATCTAGGTATCTATTTACCTATGTATCTATCTAACCATCTATGTATCTATTTAACTATCTATCTAACTATCTAGTAACTATCTATCTATTTATTTATCTATGCATCTATCTATGTGTCTATCTATCTTGATATCTTATTAATCTATCAATCTATTTATATGTATCTATCTATCAATAATCTCTAATATCTATCTCTCTTTAGATCTAGTTATCTATCCATATATCTATCTAGCTAGCTACCCATCTATCTATCTACCTAGTTATCTATCTATCTAACAATCTATATATCTATCCATCATTCTATCTAACTATCTATTTCTATATATATATATCACCTAGATGTCTCTCCCCCCTCGCTAAAAGCTGCTGCTGATGCTGCCTAGGCTGCTACTGCTGCTGCATAAGCTGCTGCTGCTGCTGCTCCTAGCTGCTGCCATTGCTGCTGTTTATGCTGCTGCAGCTACTGTGCCAGTCCAGTCCCCCCCCCCCTCTTCTCTCATACACACACACACACACACACTCCTATATATAGATAAATCACTATATATATACATACATATATATACATATATATATATAACTCTATAGATATATATACACACTAATTTATATACATTCTAACACACACACACACTCAAACACAAATCAACACACACACACACACATAATTATATACATATATCTATATATATATATATAAACACACATCTATATATATATACACACATATATCTATATATATATATATATATATATATATATATATACATATACACTCTCACACACCAACATATATATATATATATATATATATATCCTCACACACTCTCACACCCTCACACACACACACACACACTCTCACACACACTAGCACACACTCTCACAAACACACAACCACACACACAAACACTCATACATACATATATAAATATATATACATATATATACACACAAACTCAAACTCATATGCATATATATCTATATCTAAACACTCACTCCCACTCACACACACACTCACCTACACACATACACTAGCACCAATCCACACTCACACACACTAACTAACACACTCACACAAGCACTCACTAACACATATCTATAAATATATATATATATATGTCACCACCCCATTTCTAGAGCCGGGTATTTTTTTTATTTTTAATTTAGTTAATTGTGCATTATTTTTTATTAATTGTATTTATAATTAATTAATGATTGCATTATTTTTATATTGATTGTTTTAGGATTTTGGCTAGCCTGGACCCATGTCAGACCCTAGTGGACCCATGTCCGACCCAGCCCGCACCCTTGTGAGAATTATTTTGGGGCTTAGAAATATTTATTTTATTTTTAGAAGGTTAGTGGGAGAGATTTGGAGTTAGTTTGAGTGTTTTTGGAACCCGGAACCCAAAACCGAGAGTTATGAGGGCATTTTGGGTATTTTTGAGACTTGTAAACCCTATTACATGTGAGACCCGACCCATTCAGCCCCCATTCCCACCCGTGGCCAGCAGGGAGCAGCCCCTCTCTCCCCCTTTGTTCATTCCACTTCTTTTTCTTCTTCTTCTTCACATTCTACTTCTTCTTTCTTCTACAAAGTAAGCTTTTCTTCCTTTTTCTTCCTTCTTCCTTCTATTCCTTCTTCTTTATGCTAGCCCTAACCTTGCATTTTCTCTAACCTAGGTGGGTAGAGCCTAAATTTGGTGTTGGAGCTTGGATTTGAGGCTTGGAGCTTGAGGGAGGTGGATTTGGAGCATTCTTGAGATTTTGGCTTGGGATTCCAACTCCCAAGAGGTAAAACCTAACTTTCCCCTTCCTAATTATTTTTGTGTAGTGTAATTAGTGTTGTAGAACCCTCCTAGACCCTAAGCCTACCCGTAGGAGGAAGTTGGAACTAGTTTGGTTGAGTTTAGAGACTTTAACACTAGGTTTTGTGTCAATTTCGGGTGGAATCCGAATTTGGCCCAATTTTGGGTGATGTCCTAGGTTAGACGGACCTAGGTAGACGTTGTCGGGTGTCTTGAGGGTGAGTGCGTGTCTCTGTTCGGACACGGGAAGCCGTGTCGCGGAGAAACGGGCGTTTCGGGCGAATTTGGGGTTTTTCTTCGTCGCCGATTCTAAGTGCGTGTGCGTTTCCGCCACGGACCTAGAATCGACGCGGGAGCACATTTTCTAGGATCTAGGCATCGTTTAGAGCGCATGGGTAAATTTTGGGCCGATTCCGAGTTCGTTTGGTATACGTTTTAGGAGGTTTTTCGAACCGCGCACCACGTGTTCGTCGAAATGACCGAACAGCCATTTCGGCGTGGTTTTCTAGTTTCGGGCTTGTGCGCGCGTTGGGTTAGCATCGGATAGTGTGTGCTAAAATTTTTGAGTTATATTTTATATATTTATAGGTGTTTGTGCGTGTCGGGGTCGTTGGACGCGCGTTGGTGAGCGTTGTGAGCGTTGTGCGTTGTGGCGTGTTGTGTTTATATATATATGTATATATATTTGTGTGTGCTTCTATATATATATTTTCTATTTATATGTGTATTTTTATGTGTTTGTGAGTGTGTTAGTGGGTGCTTGTGTGAGTGTGTTAGTGAGTGCTTGTGTGAGTGTGTTGGTGTTAGAGTGTGTAGGTGAGTGTGTGTGTGTGAGTGTGAGTGAGTGTTTAGATATAGATATATATGTATATGAGTTTGAGTTTGTGTGTATATATGTATATATATTTATATATATATGTAGGAGTGTTTGTGTGTGTGGTTGTGTGTTTATGAGAATGTGTGCTAGTGTGTGAGAGAGTGTGTGTGAGTGTGTGTGAGAGTGAGTGTGTGTGAGGGTATATATATATATGTTTGAGTGTGTGTGTATATATATAGTTGTATATATATATATGTATATAGGTGTGTGTGTCTGTGTGTGTGATTGTGTTTGTGTGTGTGCGTGTGCTTGTGGGGTTGTCGAGGCGGCTGTGCAGCGGGGTGCACAGCAGAGCAGCACAGCGGGGCGGCCGTTGCAGCGTGCAGCGCGGCGAGCAGCACAGCAGAACAGCCGCTGCAGCAGCCAGCAGGGCGCTGCAGCCGCCGCGGCAGCAGCTCGCTCGAGCGCAGCAGCGCCGCGGCAGCAGTTCGCTCGAGCGCAGCAGCAGCGCAGCAGAAAAGCAGCAGCAGCAGTAAAAAGCAGTAGCAACAGCAGTTTTAAGCCGCAGCAACAGCTAGCAGCGTATTGCATTGGCGTGTAGCGAGTGAGAGAGAGAGATATAGATATATGTTTATCTATATAGATAGATATAAGATGGATAGATAGATATAACTATAGATAGATATGTAGATAATTAGAGAAGTAGATAAGTTATTAGAATAGATAGATAGATAGTATTATAGATAGATCTATCTATGGATAGATAACTAGATAGTTAGATAGTTAACTAAGATAAATAGATAGATAGATAGATAGGTGAATAGCTAGGTTTATAGATAGATATACAAATAGATAGATTAATACATAGATGGTTAGATAGATACATAGGTAACTAGATACCTAGGTAGTTAGAGATAAATAGATAGATAGATACCTAGTAGATAGATATCTAGATATCTATATAAACCCATGGATAGATGGCTAGATATTAGATAGATATATAGTATATATCTAGATAGGTAGATGAATAGGTAGAGGGATAGCTAGATATATAGATATATATATATAGATATATACATAGCTAGATAGATAGTTAGATATCTAGGGGTATATATATATATATATATGTAAGGTAAGGTAAGGTAAGGTAAGGTGTGTAGATACCTAGGTATATGCATATATATTAGATATATATATATTTTAGCCTGGATTATAGCTAGATATATATGTTTATGCATAGTTAGTTAGCTAGAGGGGTAGTCGGGTTGAGTTTAGAGCGGTATCTCAATACCTTGAGATACCGAGGTATTTCAATACCTTAAGATAACCAAGGTATTGGGTTTCGAGCGGGGTATTTGAGCAATAGCCTAGGAATAGTATTGGAATGATTTTTATATGTTTATATATATGTAATTACGCGTGCTAGCATAGGTTTTAGAGGGTATAGGCGGGGTACGTAGCGTAGGTTGAGGTATCGGATACCGAGGGTATCCCGGTATCTCAAGGAGGCGAGTTTGAGAGTTTTCTAGCTTAATGACCTCGGTTTGACCTAGAATTTCAGGAGCACCCTAGTTTGACCCAGACTTGACCGTAGTTGACTCGGTTGACCGCCAAAGTCAACTTTTGACCTAATTTTGACCCAGGGTTGACTTTTTGGACCTAGAGTTGACTTTTTGACCCAGATTTTACCGGTTTGACCCGTTTGACCTAGAACGACCCTAGAAGCCTATTTTTAGTTATTTTATATCTGTTTAACTTATTAGAACCCTGTTTAACCTTACTTTTCGCATTAGGTCCTTGCGACACCGATTCGGATCGCCAGTTGCTCAGGACGTCAGGCGAGTACATTCTCTGATAGTTTTCATTATTTGATGATTATTATGATTCAGCTTCTAGTATAGTATCATCTGATTATTCTAGCACAACACGGGACACTGATTGATATTTCTGGATTCATTTACTTGCGACACGTACATTTCATGTTTCTGGCCTCTATTCTGGAATCACTACAGGCATCACCTACAGGCATCACTACAGGCATCATTCATGTTCAGGCTGGACTCATCTTGATTTGCGTGTCGGGTCTTGGATCCACTTGTATTAGTCGGGGCGGAGAAATACTCGAGTAGACATGTAAACATTCCTATCTGGCATCATCAGGAATCACTCCCTCTGGTCTAATCTGGAATGATAGCAGCCGCGCACCCAGTGCGCGGTGAGCCGTACTTACCCCTAGCCGTTTACATGTCGAAACAAGTATTTCAAAGACACCGAGTTCATTCTTTATAGTCTGGACTCTCATGCATTTCTTGACTTGTCTCACTTACATGTTTCTGGACTTGACTCACTACATGTTTTTCATGCTGGACTCACTACACGTTCATGTGCACGGACTTGATCTTAGCTTAGATTTCCTGTATCTTGTAGTTATTACTATCTTGCTCTGATATCCATGCATCTTTACCTTTATGCACCAGTGACTTATATATTTCTTATTTCATACTTGCTTCACTCTTCTTGCTACTTGCTATAACTGTTTTATAGTTTTTATCATTTAAATGGAACTGCTGTTAGAGATGTACTTGCTCCAGTCCTGACTGGACATATTTTTCAGAGTATCCGGAGGATTGCTGTCCGACGTTTTATGGACCTGAGCCTGTCGATGGTGCAGACAGGGACACTCTAGTTTAGGGGTAATTTCCGGGTTGGTAGCCGGGATCACTGAGACCTTGTTATTGTTTTTTTAGCTTTAGCACCGGATTTGTCTCCGGTTTTGGATTGAGACCTTGTATTGTATATTATTTTGGATGATGTATTATTATTATTGATGTTGTGGTTGTTGTAGTAGTTGTTGTTGGTTAGACTTTATAGTTGTTAGATCTCTGTGTTATCTTATCGTGCTTAGATTCGTGATTGAGTATATTGTGGTTATCTTTGTGATATTTGCTCCTCCGTTTGGAGTTGAGATCTTGACAGGTTTATATATTGTTTGTGTGGTTGCCCTCCTTTTGGAGAGGTCATGGCCGATTTTTGTGTGAGATTATTATTTAGTTAGTTGACCTAGACAGCGTTCTACCGCCGATGCTGCGGCGTAGGCTGGACGTACCCACGACTCATGCCCGATTTTCCTGGTGCGGGTCGTGACAATATAGGGACACACATACATATAAATATATATATATAGAGAGACATATATACACAAACACAATACTACAAACAACAATGCACACAACGCTCACCAACGCACGCCCAACGGCCCCGACACGCCCAAACACCTATAAATATATAAAATATAGCCCAAAAATTCTAGCACATACTCCCCGATGCTAACCCAACGCGCGCACAAGCCCGAAACTAGGAAACCAAGTCGAAATGGCCGTTCGGTCATTTCGACGAACACGCGGTGCGCGGTTCGGAAAATCTCCTGAAACGCACACCAAACGAACTCGGAATCGGCCTAAAATTTACCCACGCGCTCTAAACGATGCCTAGATCCTAGAAAAAGTGCTCCCGCGTCGATTCTAGGTCCGTGGCGGAAACGCGCACGCACTTAGAATCGACGACGATGAAAACCCCCAAAATGCCCGAAACGCCCATTTCTTCGCGACACGGCTTCCCATGTCCGAATGGAGACACACACTCACCCTTAAGACACTCAACAACGTCTACCTAGGTCCGTCTAACCTAGGGCATCACCCAAAATTGGGCCAAATTCGGATTTTACCCGAAATTGACACAAAACCTAGTGTTAAAGTCTCTAAACCCAACCAAACTAGTTTCAACTTTCTTCCACGGGTAGCCTAAGGGTCTAGGAAGGTTCTAAACTATTAATTACACTATATAAAAATAATTAACAAGGGAAAAGTTAGGGTTTACCTCTTGGGAGTTGGAATCCCAAGCCAAAATCTCAAAAATGCTCCAAATCTACCACACCTAGCTTCCAAGCTCCCAATCCAAGCCCCAACACCAAATCTAGGCTCTACCCACCTAGGTTGGGGGAAAAAGTAGGGTTAGGGTTAACACAAGTAGAAGAAATGGAAGGAGGAAGGAGAAAAAATGGAGAAACTTACTTGTGAAGGAGAAAGGAAGAAGAAGAAGTAGTGGAGAAGAAGAAGAAGAAGAGAATGGGAGAAGAGGGCTGCTGTCCACACGGGTCTGGGAGTGAGGAGGGGGCCGGCCACAACACACATAAGGGTTTACAAGTTCCAAAATACCCAAAATGCCCTCATAACTCTCGGTTTTGGTTTCGGATTCCAAAAGCACTCAAACTAGCTCCAAATCTCTCCCACTAACCTTCTAAAAATATAATAAATATTCTAAACCCAAAAATAAGTCTCACAGGGGTGTGGGCTGGGTCGGACATGGGTCCACTAGGGTCTGGCATGGGTCCAGGCTAGCCAAAATCCTAAAACAATCAATATAAAAATAATACAATCAATAATTAATTATAAATACAATTAATTAAAAATAATGCACAATTAACTAAATTAAAAATAATAATAAAATACCCGGCTCTGGAAATGGGATGGTGACACTGGGACTGGGACTTTAACAGTCAGTACATCAGATTCGTCTGATAGCATATGTCTTTGACATATGCGGCTTGGGCATATGAGTGAGAAGGGTCCGACCTTACTAAGCAAGCAGGGGTTACTGAAGAACTTGAACAAGCCAAGTATGAATTTCTGTGAGCATTGTGTTTATGGCAAGCAGCACAGGGTGACCTTCAGAACAAGCAAGCAGAAGACATGAGGTATTCTCGACTATGTGCATACAGATGTTACAGATGTATGGGGACCTAGCATGATTCCTTCCAAGAAAGGAGTGAGGTACTATATTACTTTTATTGATGATTATACATGTTATGTTGGCTGTATTTCATCAAAACCAAAGATCAAGTGTTCAAAAAATTCAAGCGAAAAGCGATGGTGGAGAACAAAACAGGCATAAAGGTAAATACATTGAGGTATGACAATGGTACTGAATATATCTATGGACCTTTCAAAAAAAATTGTGCTCAAGAAGTCATTGTGCGACATTGGATTGTCAGAAATACGCCGCAGCAGAATGGGTTAGCAAAGAGGATGAACTGAACATTGCTTGAGAAAGCAAGATGTATGCTTTCCAATGCCGGTTTAGGCAATAAATGGTGGGCAGATGATATACACATGGCGCGGTACTTGATAAATAGATCACCAACTCTGGCTATAAACTATAAGACTCCATATGAGAAGATGACCGACAAACTAACAAATTACAGCATTTTGCACGTATTTGGTTGCAAAGCTTACTATCATGTCAACAATAGTAAGTTAGATCCGAGAGCCAAGAAGGCTATTTTCTTGGGATATGCACAAGGAGTGAAGGGATACCGTTTGTACTGTCTGGAGGATTAGAAGTTCTTAATCAGCATGGATGTCACATTTGATGAGTCTTCAGAGTTGACTTCAAGTAAGAAGAGTGAGTCCGATAAGGATAGTGGTGAATCTAGCCAATCTGAAACTGTTGAGATTGAGTCATATGAGGATGCATCATATGAGGTGGAGGTTTCTGAAGATATTCATCAAGCCTCACGAGAACAACAACCAGAGGAAGAGCAACACAAACAACAAGATTCTTTGGTTACTACTAGGCCAAGGAGACCGGTCAAGCCAGTGCACATGTATGGATTTGATGAACCGATTAAGCACTATGGACAGTTGAATATGGTGGCATACGCACTGCCAGTAGAGGATGACGAGCCTATCACCTTCAAACAAGCTGTCAAAGATACTAGCAGTGAGAGATGGATGGTAGCTATACAGGAAAAGATTGAGTCACTCCACATGAATTGTACATGGAATTTGATTTCATTGTCCAAGGCCAAACAAGCTATAGGATGGAAGTGGATGTACAAGAAGAAGGAAGCTTCTCCAAAGTCAGGTGGATAAGTGTTGCTTGAGAGCCCTTAGGGGCATGATTGACGAGTGGTTGATTTGGTTAAGCTGTACTGTTGAAAAGTGTGTCGGCTCGATTTTGTGGCAAAATCTTGTCGATGTGGAGATATAAAGGAAAATATATTTGACCATATCTTTGAAAAAGATTGACTTTGATCTTTGACCATATCTTTGAAGAAAAACAAATCTTTGATAAGGTGAAGATATGAAGAAAGATATTTTTGACCATATCTTTTAAAGAATATTGACTTTGACCTTTGACCAAATCTTTGACAAGAATAATATTGGATTCCTAAGCCTACATAATATTGGATTATATTTCTACATAATGTTGGATTTCTATGTATAGACACATGACATGCTATATAAAGGGGCCAAAGGTTTCTCCAAGAGTATCTCAAGAGTGCTCATGTAAGTTGTTGAATAAGTTCAACACAAGAGTATATCTCTAATTGTGCTCAATAATTGTTGAATAAGGTCGACATAAGAGAGTTCAACACAAAAGTTTTTGAGAGAGTTTTTTTTGTAGAGAGTTCTTGAGAGAAAGGAGAGAAGTGTTGAGAGCAATTGTAAGTCTTTTTCTTCTTCTAGTGGAATTGAATCACCCTCGTCTGGGGAAGTATGCATCTTGGCCGAACCACGTAAATCCTTATCTTTGTGGTTGTGAACTTTCTCTAAGGTGTTTCTCTAATTTTCTGGGTCTATTTCCATTGTGCGCCCAACACAAAATAATCTGTAGTCTTGCTAATTTTTTTTATTCCACCACTCCGATATGAAATAAAAATAAGAATTCATGTAGATACACATCCAGATAGTTGGTTCCAAGGGGAGATGGCAACGACACCATTTGGTGTAGATGTCGATGGAACTTGAGGATTAGAGGGTTCTCGAGGATTAGAGGGCCCTTCCTGAGAGAAGGACTGGTCGCCTAATTTTGATGATCGTTGTTTGGGTACAGTTTTAAATCCTAAAATAAAATTAGATGGTGTATTTATATTATTAGATAATTTTCATAACAATATGAACATTGAGCTAAATATTTTAAAATCAGAAATTAAAGAATCTTTAGATGTTGTAATTAGTATATATGAAGAAAAAATTATGTCACCAACTCGGTTCCATCGTTTAAGGTAGTAGTAGCTCTGGTTTAATTTATAAGTTCATAAAATAAAGAAACAAAAACAATCTTCCCTCCCAACACAAGAATTGTCATTAAATTTAAACTCTTATAATGAAGATGATGATGATTCTGGATAATATTTTTCAATTTTTGAGTGGTAAAAAATACACATAAAACTTATTCTATATTTTTTTTTGGTACGTGATCTTTTGATGATCCGATGTCCATGGTAACAGCGAAATCTTGTTTTAGTGTAGGTTTAAAAAATACTAAGAAAGAAGAGAGGCACACCGTTACCAGATATTTTGTAATCCTGTGTTTGCATTCAATATTGGGTTCGTACAAAAAATATACTCAACACTTAAGAGATGAAAGTGACGACGTTAATGAACTAGACTTTCAATTTCTTACTATAGATGACGCTACATGAGCTGAAAAATGAAGCGGCGAAGTCTTGTAGAATTAGAACAGACCTAATTCCGAAGATTCAAGATCAAATTGAAGATAAAATTTGTACTTTCACTCTTTCAGTTTTTCTAAAAATAAATAAAATTTCCCTAAATTTCTTAACTAAATAAATTAATAAAGTTTTTTTTTTTATTAATTATTTTTTTTTCCTTTTGTATGATTTTTATTTAGTCAAAGCCCAAAGCACATAGCCCAAAGCGTAGTTATTATTATTATTATTATTATTATTATTTTATTTTATTTTATTTTTTATATAAAAAGTCGGATCAACCCGGGTCTAGCCTGCAATCCAACCAAACCCAGCCTGGTCTAGCCCGAGTTTAAGCTAAAAGCCCGGCCTAGATTACTTTCCATGCCTGGGCTGACTCGGCCTAGACCTGGTCAATCCGGTCACTGGTAACTCTGGGCCGGACGGCCCACTTAACACTCCATAAAATGATGATTTGTAGACCGAGTGCAGCCTCAACTCATTCCTGGATGAAATTTTTGCTGTCTTCGGTTAGAAGAATAAACCATATAAATACACAATTTGAAACTGAACGGAACACATTAATCAGAAGAACCACGCCAACGCCAACGCCAACGCCAACGCCAACGCCAACGCCATGGCAGAGTTTCATATGATGCCCATGTTCTTGAGGCCGAGGACGGCCCCGACGCCCAAGATGTGGCCAACCGTCCCGCACGCCAACGTGTCGGCCAGGGTGAATCCGGCTGGGTCGCCGGTCTGCAGCCCCGAGTCGCGTACCTCGAGCTTCAGCCCCGCCGTCGCCTTCCTGTTTGCCGACGGAGCCAGCCCGAACCGTCCGGCGAAGAGCATCAGGCTTGTTGTGGTCACCATTATCTGCCACAGAAAGGTATAAAAGAAAGACTTGGGAGTATTACGACACCACTATGGCAGATATTATTCTCTGTGTTTATCAAAAAAAGAATTGTACGAATATCAAAATATGGTCCTAAATTTATTTATTTGTATTTTTAAAAAATATTATTCTATGTCTTTATCAAAATTTTTGTATATGTTTTTGATTATATATTATAACTGAATCTATAGATACTTACTAAACAAAATAACTAAAGTTCAAATTATTTATATTCAAGCACATTACGCAGTATAATAAAAATTGTTAAATTGTATAAATAAAAATTAGACATGCACATCAATATTTCTTAAATAAAGACTAGGATTGCACGTACATCCAAATTCCTAAATTATATAAATAAAAAAAATATGATCATTATTGTAGAAAATAAAACTCACGTCAGGTCTTTATTACAGAAAATAAATTCAACTAACAATTGAGAGATCTTTAAAAGCAAAATATTAATTGAACCACTTAGAGATGAAAGACAACACACATGCCAGAACAAGATCTTTGATTAATCCTAGAAATTTTGTATTATTATAAATATGAGTCTTAGAGTCGGTAGGGAACAGTGATTGAAGAATTGGAGGTATTGTACGGATCATAGAGTATAGGGAATGATGAAGAAATGTGATGACTTAAATTATAAATCTGATCAATTTTTTTGAGGTCTTAAAAATTTGGAGGTCCTGTGCGGCCGCACTTTTGGCACGGTCCAAGGCCGACCCCGCAGCATTGTTACATTTGTGTATCACATAAAATCCAGTGAAGATAACACTTCCACTATATTTACGATATATTCATGATAGGTATTATAGCTGGCAACAAGATTTTTGATGTTTTATTTTCAATGAGTCAAATTTGAACCGGCTGGAAGTTGCTATCATGTGTTGGATTGTATCTGGTTCCGGTTGAACGTTTAAAAAGATGATGACAATAGAGTTGATAGTTTAATCTCATCTTGTATATATAGGATGTGTGATCACGAGATGTAGATAATTAAAATCATAAGAATTTTCTTTTAAGACATATGGGTCAATTCAATATCTTACCTTATTGGCCAAATTCAGTTTGAATCACACAATGTTTTTAACAAGTGGTATCAGAGTCCAATGTTACGGAACTGGTTTGGATAGCTATAATTGGTTCGAGATAAATTTGGATCACACAACTTTTCCAACAAGTAGTATCAGAGCCTAAGATTACAAAGTTTGTTTGGACAACTCTAATTGGTTCAAGACAGATTGTGCTGAACGTTCATTCTTATAATTGTATTATACTGACTCTCTCCTCAAGGTGGAGTAGACACATCCTCTATGAAGGTGATCTGAAGACATATCAGACTTAAGGTTAGAGACAACTACACCAATTAGCTTCAAAGGTCGTTATGGTTAGCACACAATACGTGTCAATTTGATTCTGTGAACGAACGGATCGAGATGACAATATATTAGATCTCCTGGATGTCCATCTAACCATACATCTACCGAACGATGTGAAACTCTCGTGTAATTCTACCCATGCAAGTATATATATATATATATATATATATATATATATATATATATATATAAAGATATGGAAAAAGGGAAAAATAGTTCATTTTTGTTCACCCACCAAAACTATGGTGTTTGTTCATCCACCAAAACTATGGTGTTTGTTCACCCTCCAATAAAAACTTGACACGTGTCAATTCAGCCACCATAATACCACTTTGAAAGTGGTTTTGTTCATTCACCAAATTGATTTTCACCTTTAACTTGACACGTGTCAAGTTTTTTATTGGAGAGTGAACAAAGATCATGGTTTTGGTGGGTGAACAAAAATGAACTCATGGAAAAAAGAAATATGAACTAGGCTCATATTCCTACATGAGCCAATGCACATATGGACTAATAGGAATATAGTGTACTAGTGCACATGGGTGTACATGGAATATAGGAATCAATTTCTATTGATCCATATATACATAGCTTATGTAGAAATATGAGTCTATGGCTCATAACACAAGTGCTTACGATATTTGTGGATGAGCCGATGAAGTCGCCGCAGCGTGCACCGAGAGCGCCCTGCCCGCGCCGCTTGATTGCTGGAAGCGCCACCTGCACCAACAAGCCATTCACAACAGAAAAATTACCAGTTTATATATATATATATATATATATATATATATATATATAATCAGATTATCTACATTCAAAGGAGTGGTACTTGCCATGGAGGCGGAGGAGCAGGAGGAGGATTGTGCCCTGAGGCCAGAGAACTGGGGGAGGGAGGTCATGACAGCACTTGCAGATGCGAGTTGTGAAGCCATTGCTCCTCTCTCCGAGAAAGAATCAATCAAGAAGTTGTGTTGTGTAGTGTTCTGTTTCAGTTAGAAGGCACTTACTTCTCGTCTTAAGTGGCTATGGATATAAGAGGCTGCAACCACATGAAATGCTTGTGGCTTCTATGGCATCCCCTGGATTTTGAATGGATACTGATGCTGATGTGGCTGCTTCTGGTTAGCCTTTGCTATGGGATAAGATTTGGCTTTGGGGGACTTGTTCCCTACAACAGTTTATTATTCTCTTCAACTCAATAATTTATAACTGAGCAGGTTAGGTACTAGTAAATTCATGTACTTTACACATAAAATAAATATTTTTATAAAATTGTTGAAAACTAGTTCAAATATTTAAATATATTTGAATGAAGTTTTGTTAAATAATTTAAATATTTTTGATATTTTTTTTCCTCTAAATTAATTTTTAAATTTTGTTTTTAAACCGTTTTAAATTTAGTTTTTAAATATATATTTGTGCGGAAGAAAAGAGAGAAAATTAGATTTTTTTTTTTTTACGGTAATTTTTTTTAATAAATGGTGGAGGATTTACAAACGGCTTAGATGACTCAATTTTGAACCGTTTTTCAGCCTCATTATAAGAGTAGAGATAGTCAAAGATTGTATGTACATAAAAAATACAACATACATCATAGACTGAAAAAAAAGATGGTGGATTCTCCCGTATTCACGTAAGGACCCGAAAAAAAATATAAAAAAGAACAAAAAAATCTTAGGTCATTTTCTCCAACACCAAGTCAGTCAAAATTTCTAAACAAAGAAGAAATTTGAGTATGGTTGGGAAAGAAGTTCGAAACACATACTATTGACACGGATTATATTCACCCCCTCTATAGTTGCCTATAATTGGTATCAGAGCAAGTTTTCTTTTACTTGCTTTAATTTCTAGAGTATTACACATGATAACTGTGAAATCTATCTTCACTGGTAAATGCCAATCCATAAATAGGCTTCATATATTTGATGGAACAAACTACACTTACAGGAAAATACGTATGACTTTCTATCACAGATTACTAGAATTTGACCTCTGGTCAATAGTTGAGGATGGCTACAAAAAGCCTGCAAGAATTGTTGTAGATGATAATCTCATAGATAAGCCTAAAGACAAATACACTGATCTGGAAAAAAAATCCAGTCTTGATGCTGGAGCTGTAAAAGCTTTATTTTGTCCCTTAGACAGTATTGAGTTTAATAGAGTATCTACATGCACTACTTCACATGACATAAACTTCTTGAGTTAACTCATGAAGGAACTTCATAAGTAAAGGAATCCAAGATCAGTAGGCTTACTTAAGAACATGAGACTTTCATAATGAAGCCAAATGAGACCATTACACAAATGTTTACACGTTTTCTTGATATCATTAATCCTCTCGCTTCTCTTAGAAAGGTTTACAATAATCATAAAAAATTCCCAAGGTGCTAAGGGGACTCACAAAAAACTGGAACTCAAAAGCCACGACGATCATAGAATGAAACGACCTCACAACAATGTCAATTGAGACACTTATAGGAAAACTAATGACACATGAGCTGGATCTCATAGACCTTGAATAATTAGCTACAAGGGAGAATACTATAGCCCTCAAAGCACACCATAAGAAGATCTCCAACGACAAAATCGAAGATGATGATTCTGATGGTGAGGAACTAGCACTAATTGTCAGAAACTTCAGAAAATTCCTAAGGTTTAAAAGATCAAACCGAAAGAATAAGATCTATCAAGACAACAACGATGAAGATCCAGTGTGCTATGGCTGCAAGAAGACATGCTACATAAAAAAAGATTTTCCAGCTGCAAAGAAGGGGAATCGTTCTAAACGCCCAAGCAAAAGACCGTCTTCTAGAAAATATGCAAATACAAGCATATGGCATGAAAGCGAAGCCAACGACTCTGAAGAAGAAGAAGAATCTCGTGACGCTGCAAACGTTTGCTTAATGGCTTTTGATCAGGTATCCACTAACCCCCTATATGAAGACTTTACTTTTGACGAACTTTCTGATGCCTTTAGTGATCTTCTTGAAGATCATAGGAAAGTTCTAGATGAATACAAGCATATTAAAAAGAAAATAAAAGTACACAAGCTTGAGATTGATAGACTTTCCTCCTTATTAAATAAAATAAGAGATACTCCTTCTACTAGTGACACGGAAGAAATGTTTGTACTTAAATTGAGTTTTCATGATGCTCTAGAAAGTATTGAAAAGAAAGAAGAAGAGTATGCAAAACTCAATAAATTATATGAAATAGAAAAAAAAGAAGCACAACATAGCTGCACAAAGAATAGACTTACTTTCTGCTAAATATGATAATGCATGTGCTAAATCTAAAAAGTTAGAGATTAGGCTGGAAAAGCAAGTAATCCAACCAACGAATCAGTCTAACACTAGATACGTGACTCACCACAAAGTCACACTACCAAATAAAGCAAGCAAAACTAATGCTACTTGCAATCACGCTTTCTTTTACACATGTCCACGAAAGACTCAACATACTTCACATAATCATGTTTACACTACTGTACCAAGCACAAACACCTCTGTAACTTGTCACTACTGTGGTCAAAAATGACATATCTCACGACAGTGTAGAGTTAGAAGATTAGTAGACATGAATATATTTGTATGGGTACCTAAGACTAACACTTCCGAACTCTCAAAGAAATGGGTACCAAATTTTACATCTACTCGTGTTGTAGGTAGGCCAACCTTCTTATGGTAGAAGCAAGTGGATCCTCAATAGTGGTTGCTCACGACACATGATTGGTGATGCATCTCTATTTGCAACGCTATCGATGAAGAAAGAAGGATGTCTCCTTCGGCAATAATTTTAGAGGATATATAATAGGTAATGGTATTGTTGGTATTCCACCATATCCAGTTATAAAAGATGTTTGCCTTTTCACAAACTTAAAACATAATCTTCTCAGCATTAGTCATCTTGCTGACAATGGTTATGGTATTAATTTTGTGAAAAATAAATGTTCCATATATGAAAGATCATCTGGGAATATCATCTATGAAGGAACAAGGGAAGATAATATCTATGTTTTATATTTGTCACAAAATACTAACAATGCATGCAAATGTCTATTAGCTAACAAACATGCCTATGCGTCTAGGACATGCCAATATGAACACAATTACAAGATTTTCTACAAAGAAACTGGTTATAGGCTTGCCGGATCTATCATTTAAAAAAGGATATAGTATACACTGACTGTGAAAAAAATAAAGCAACCAAATCCTCTTTTAAATCAATCAACTCTGTAAGTACCTCTAGACCTCTTCAATTAATGCATATGAATTTATTTGGGCCTAGTCGAATCGCTAGTCTTGGTGGTAAGTTATATGCTTCTGTGATAATTATTGATTTTTTTAGATACACTTGGGTTTACTTTCTTGCAAATAAAAATGAGACATTTTCTGAATTTGTTACTTTTTGCAAAAGGTTCAAAACAAATTTTTTTTCATGATTACTCGTATCAGAAGTGATCATGGCGGCGAATTCGAAAATGCTGATTTTAAAAGTTTCTATGATTCCAATGACTTTTCTCATGATTTTTCTGTCCTAGAACCCCTCAACCAAAATGGTGTTATGGAGCGGAAGAATATAACTCTAAGTGATATGGCTAGAGTCATGCTTAATCAATTTGGTCTTCCGATATATTTTTGGGCAGAAGCTTTAAATACAACTTGTTATATTTTGAATGGGGTTCTAATTTGACCTATCGAAGAAGACCCCCTATGAGTTTTGGTTTGGTAGATTGCCTTATGTTAGTTACTTTAAAGTTTTTGGCTGTCGTTGTTTTATTTTGAATACTAAAGATAACTTAGGTAAATTTGATACAAAAGCAGATGAAGGAATTTTCTAGGTTATGCTGCTAAAAGTAAATGTTATAGAGTTTTTAATAAGAGATCTTTGATTATTGAGGAATCTATTAACGTTATATTTGATGAGATTAACAGTCAATTACCAAGTGACAATGATGATAAAATTGTCGGCATAACGTCCAACAAGGCACCTGAAGATACTGCAACCGGTACAAGTTATCTGGAAAGTCTGCCAAAGAAAATGAGATTCATGGTTGATCATCCAGAGAACTTGGTAATTAGTGATGTATCTAAGGGTGTAAGTACTCGTTCTTCTATTAGAGGTTTAGTTACAAATGTTGCTATTATTTCACAAGTAGAACCTAAAAAAGTAGAAGAAGCCTTTAATAATAAATTTTAAATTTTGGCAATGTAAGAAAAAAATGAACCAATTCGAGAGAAACCAAGTTTGGGAACTAGATCCTAGACCTAATGGCTCCTCTATAATTGGCACCAAATGGGTATTCCGAAATAAACTTAATGAGGATGGACAAATCATACGTAACAAAGAACGTCTCGTAGCTCAAGGCTATAATCAGGAAGAGGGCATTGACTATGACAAGACGTATGCTCATGTTATGAGACTCGAGTCCATTCACATGCTTTGTACTTTTGTAAATTTTTACAATTTTAAATTATTTCAAATGGATGTTAAAAGCGCTTTTCTAAATGATTTTAGAAAAGAAGAAGTTTTTGTGGCACAACCCCCTGGTTTTGAATATTATAATTTTTCAAATCACATTTTCAAGTTACGTAAGGCTATGTATGGACTCAAACAAGTCCCACGTGCTTGGTATGATCGCGTCAGTTCCTTCCTACTTGAAAATAATTTTTCAAAACGAAAAGTTGAAACGACACTGTTTATAAAAATAAAAAAGGGCACAATTTTGTTGGTGCAAATATATGTTGACGATATCATATTTGGGTCGACTAATGAATTACTTTGCAAAGACTTTGCTAAGTGTATGCAGAGTGAATTCAAAATAAGCATGATAGAAGAACTCAACTTCTTCCTTGGATTATAAATTAAGCAGAGTTCACATGGAACCTTTATCAATCAAGCTAAGTACATAAAGGAACTTCTGAAGAAATTTGACCTCGATAATGCAAAACTATCGGCACTCCAATGGCTACATTAACAAAGCTTGACTGGATGAAAGTGGCAAAACGGTTGACCAACGTAAGTATCAATGTATGATTGGTAGTTTATTATATTTAACTGCTAGTCGCCCTGATATCATGTTTAATGTTTGTCTCTGTGCTAAATATCAAGCTAATCCTAAAAAATCATATTTGTGCGCAGTTAAGCGTATCTTTCGATACCTTAAAGGCACTTCTTCAGTAGGCTTATGGTATCCCTAAACCACATCTTTTTGACCTAATCGGTTACTTAGATATTAATTTTGCTGGATGCAAAGTTTATCAAAAAAGTACCAATGGTACTTGTCACTTCTTAGGAAAAGCTTTAGTCTCTTGGTTTAGTAAGAAACAAAATGTTGTCGCATTATCAACTACTTAAGCTGAGTACATCGCAGCAGGACATTTTTGTGCACATATTTTGTGGATGAGACAAACCTTAGACGATTATAATCTAAGCTACGAAAATATTTTCATTTACTGTGATATCACTAGCACCATTAATTTGACTAAGATTCCAATATGTCACTCACTCACTAAACACATAGAAATACGTCATCATTTCTTACGTAATCATCAATAACATAGAGATATTTGTTTAGAATCCGTTGACACTGAACATCAACTCGCAGACATCTTTACTAAACCACTAGCCGAGGATCGTTTCAAATTCATTCATTGAGAATTAAGGATTTTGGAGTTCAATGTTGGTTGATGATAAAAGTTGCCTCAAGTACTTTTTCAAATCAACATTTATAAGTTAAAATTATTTTAGGCACAAGTCGAAAAGACCCTTATGTCATAGAGGTGTAAATAGCCTTAATCGATACGATATTTAAGTGTCTTCGGACCACTCTAGCTGGGATCCGGCCCCTACAGCTAATTTAAGATAATGGAAACTTTACAGATTAATGATTTGTTATAGAACTTTATGCAATTTTCTTTTATCAACACACATTGCTTTTCAAAATTTCTTTCTTCTTAGACTATCTTTTGGTCCTTCATTCATTTTTTTCTTGTATTTTTTTTTATTGCTAATTGAGTTCTGGAACCCAAGGAGCCCGAACTCGAACCGAACTCGTGATCCCCAAGTTTCCAGAACCGAGAGGCATTCTCAGCCGTTCGATTTTTACATGTGAAAATCTACTTTTTAACCCTAGCAGCCAACTTTTTACTGCTCTTTCACCCAAAAATTAGCCCTCTTCATCTTCCTCCTCCTTTCCATACCCTAGAACTCCAAACCCTAGCTTCCTAAATCTTCTTCCTAAAGGTTTTTGGTGCTCTATATTCTGATTTTGGATCTATTTTGTAGATCTCTTCCACATTATCCATCAATTTTGAGGTATATTTCTCTTCTTCTCCTCTTTTCTCTATGGCTCCTAAACAAGTTTCAAGGAAAAAGGGAAGAGCTGATGAGGCTTCATCCTCTAATCCTCCAACTGAGGAGATTCCTAACTCTTTATTTAGTCCATCTCAACCCATTAAAGGTGATTTGATGGATATTTTTTTATCTCCTTGGATGCTTCCAAAGCATGGTTTGAGAACTTATGTGCTATATATATTTGCATTGACAACCCTATCAATTTTACTATATTTGATGAATTCTTGCCCAACTTTAGGGATTTATGCTTAGATGAACTTGTTTCCATCCAAAATCACGTCTACCTTAATGAGATTAGGATGTTCTATTGCAATCTCACACACGATTCCAAAAAGATATATTCACATGTTTGCGGTCTTCATATTGAATTCAATGACGAAAACTTGGCAGAGATTCTACAACTCCCTCCTCCTTATGGAGATGACCTTGTCGATGCACGGAAATTTAAATATGTTGACAATGTGACACTTGATGTCTTTAAGGATTTTATGTGTGATCCTTATCCTTGTCCTCTTGGTAAATTTTGTGCAAGACACTTGAATCAACATTTCTATGAGTTGCATCGACTTGGTTTCTCTGCTATCCTACCTAAGACAGACTCATCTGATGAGATTAATTACATGGAAATCAATGTTCTTTATCATTTGTATTACACTATCCCGTCCAATTTTTCTCGTAAGATGATGAACAACATGATTCTTGCAAGGAAGAAAGAACAAAATCTTCTCTATCCTATGTACTTGCCCTTGATTTTCAATGCCTTCAATATTCCACTAGATGACTGCCACTTCATCGATGCTTCTCCTTTCTTATTCAAAGTCCGTAAGACTGCTCCTCCACCTCCACCCCCTCCAGGAGATGTACCTGACTATGAGGATGACCCTCAACATCCAGCTGATCCACCAGCTACTCTGGACTCCAATCAGGCTATGCTTCAAGATCTTTTCCGTATAGATGATGATTGTCGACGTATAGAAGATGCTTATTTCTGGGAGATAGACTACCGCACCACCTTGTATGCCCATGCTATTAGGAACACCTTGTCTGACATTCAGTGGAGTTTGGAAATTGCTCCATCAAGCCCCATACCTTTGGTTTATCATCCTGATCGAGCTGGATATCACGTTGATGATATTGTTATTCAACGGTACTTTGATCCAACAGCTGCCTACTGGGATCCTACCCGATCTACAAATAACCCCTCTTCTGGAGATGATCCGCCGTTTTCTTTTTAGATGTTGCTGCTATCCCGGTTTAGATTTTAGTTTATATTGTCTTTGGGTTAATGTATCTAGCTTAGATATCTCATTTATGCACTTTTTGTTTCAGTTATGCACTATGTGATGCTTATGTTTATTATCGTATTTTTATTCTCTAGTTATATACTTGAACTGTTGGTTTGGCACTCTTTATGTTAATGTATTAGTCTACTTTATGGTACAAGTATTATTTATTACAATGCAACAAAGTTTATATTTTATTACTTGTGATACTGTTTACCTTCACCCTTGGTTACTTTTGTTTCATTGCTGCTATGCTACGCTGTTACGGGGGAGCTATTCTATTTTGAGCAAATGACAAAGGGGGAGACAATACCAGTATCGATATCGCACAATATTGCGGGGGAGTTTCCATTCAAATATTTGTTCAACTGTGCCAAGGTACGTATATTGGTGTATCGGACAAAGTTTATCAATTATCAAAATATGAGAGATTCTTGATCCAAATTGGTCATACTAAACCTAATTTTGATAATCGACTAAACAATGATCTGGTATGACTTAATACGGCACACAAACTGAAGATCGTTGCACTGCTGCTACATCACTGAAATTAAGCTGCTACTTGGATAAAAGGCAATATTTTTTCATGTAATTTTTTTTATTGAGTCTAGGAAATGATGTATATTGAGTCGTACTTGGCAACTAGAAGCTTAAATTATTTCCATCAACCATAGTCCAATTCAAACAGACCAAATCCTATTCCAAGTCCATCTTTACCAAAACCCAAAAAGCCTAAAACCCACAAAACAATATTCTGGATATGGGTAGACCGAACTTAGGCAAAACTCGGTCTGAGACTGAGCTCGGGCCGAACTCGATCAGCCCTGATTTGGTAATCCTTAAAGACTTGGTCTTCTTGCAGAAGAGGAGCTCAATGTTCAAATTTATGAACGTTGGAGACCAAACTCGACCCAAATTATGTCCCCCCAGCATCCTATAAATAGAGCTCCATTTCCACTATTTTAATCAATCTCATTCACTTTCACATCTTTCTCTATCTGAGCTATAATCTTCTCAATCTCCAAAGCAACATCTTCTAAGTTTCTAAGTGCCATGTTTGAGTCGGTTAGAAGTTGTTCGAGTTGTACAAAGCTTAGAAAATTCCAAGATCACCTTCCTTTCAAGAAGCGTGAAGTCGGCGTGCTCTTCGTATCAAATCACGAGTTGTAGGAAGTTGCAAGTCTTCGGATCAAAACTTGTGTTTCACTTGTTAGTGGATTCAACTCCGAGCAAGAGTTCTCGGGACTGGATTAGTCCTACACGAAGAAAACCAGTATAAAATTTTTTAGTGTCATATGGTTGCTCTTATTGCCTTACTTATTTGCAAGCTTAGTTCTTATATTCAGCATATTTATATTTATTGCTTGCATAGTTAGTAACTATTTATTTACTTAGTCATACTCATAATTTTCTAGTTGGTAATTATTAACACAGACTATATTCACCCCCTCTATAGTTGCCTACAAATATCTCTTATATATCATAAGTCTAACCATCCAGTTTCAGAAAATAAATACGAACCATAAGAGTACCTCAGGGACAAACCTGATCAAAATAAATACTACAAGGTTATATGCCCTAAGGCCTCGTTTAGTTCGCAAAAAGGAAAGGAAATCAATTCTTTGCTCTTTTCTTTCCATTGAAAAATTATAATTTCCACCAAAATTTTTTCGGTGTTTGGAAAAGCCAAGGAAATTAGAAGAAAAACTAAATCCTTAGAGGTAAAAAAGTAAATCATTGGGTAGATAGGAGTGTAGGCATTACACTAAACTTTATTGTAAATTAACAAAGAGAGTACAATAAGAAACCTAACACTGAGGATTCTAAGTATAAAAGATTCTTGGGATTGGAGCGAGGGAGATCAAGTCTGCGGTCGACTTCTTTACTCCTGGACTATCCGAATACAAAGATTGGAATTTTTTTTGCTAAATCTCAGCTCTATGAGACTCATCTCACAATATCTATATTGGTATATGGATAGTGTTTTATATTATATGTACTTTGTTTTATTAGATCTCTTAGAATCTCAAAATTTTCTCAAAATTGGAACTTTACTACCTGACCAGCATACCGCGTTATACTTAGGCATACCGTTCAACAGATATTTATTTTCTTTTAAGATATTTTTGAGATATTTTCGTTAGATATTTTTGTGAATGGTGTTCGATACTTTCTATTATCCATTGGTTTTTTGTTTTTGTTTTGAGTGGGCGAGATTGATTTAAATCGTGACGTGGATCGCTGATGAGGCAGATCAGACGGTCACGATTAAATCACCTCTTATATATATATGAATTAATTTTCTCTCTCCTCTTTTTTTTTTCTTTCTTCACTTCTTCATTTCCTCTCATTTTCTTATGAGAGTTAGGAGCTTGGTCTTGAGGCCTAAGAGTGTGGTTTTTGAACCCTTCTTGGTGGTGGAGTTGAAGGTTAAGGCTGGAAGCTTGACTAGAGGCTAGTACATCTTGTCAAAATCTTGAACAACTTTATTTTACTATGGTTTTTATTTTCCTTGGTAGTTTATGCTTAAAATTTCATGTTAGTGATTTTGTTAAGTATATTTTTCTAGTAATTTTCAACCCTGTGCATGTTTCAAAATTTGTTTTGAACTTGGTTTTGACTTTTTGGTTGAAACCCTGATATTTACTAGTTAGTTACTCGGTGTCAAAAATGATAACTGGTGTGATTGCCATGAGACTCAATATATATGCTAAATGAGACTTACCATTAGACTTGACAACTTGCCAGACCCATTTCTGGTAAGTTTTGGAATGAGATTTCGGTTCTGAACCGACGGTATACCAATGTGACCTAAATCAGCATATCGACAGTATACTGGTCTGTATCGACGGTATGATTTGTTGGAATCGTTTAGCTGCTGTGTTTTTCCTATCGCTGGACCGGCATACCGATGGTATACTAGAGTACACCGACGGTATACCGATTGCCCTGACTTATTTTTTTTGCCTCTCTAGTTTAGTCCTAGATAACATACCGATGGTATGCCAGTTATATTCTTTTTTGCATATGTTTCGCTTTCCATTGTACTTTTACTTCTTTTTCTTGGTGCCCGTGCACATATTGCATGTATATATTTTTTTGAAAATTTCTTGTCTTATTTGGTTACTGTACCGTACCCGTCCCACCTTGACATCATATATGGTTTTGGGGCCACCTACCCATTATACATCTACCTTATATAGTTTTGGGAATACCTACCCATTATACATCTGTCCAGACCCGTATTGGTATAGTTTGGGACACCTACCCATTATACACCCGTATTGGTATAGTTTGGGATACCTACCCACTATACATCCGTCATGTACATTCCTGATAGTGACCTATCGTGGTGCACTCATGTTTCTTGCCTTGTGCCAGTCTCATCCTGACATTATGTATAGCTTTGGGGCCATTTATCCATTATATACCTATCGTGTATAGTTTTGGGGACACTAACCCATTATACATCTTTCTAGACCTGTCCCGGTATAGTTTGGGCCACCTATCCATTATACATTTGACCCGTATATTACCTGTTGTGGCTTGTTATGCGCACGCTCGACATGCCTATAACCGTTTGGTTGTATTTCCGTGTAGTCTTGTGCTTGTTCTTATCAAATCATTGTCTTGTCTAGTTCATCCCCATGGGGAGTATCATGTCTAGGATATATTCTGCGGAATGTCACACCTGGAATCCTGAAACAAACTGTTAAGGATTAATGACTAGTTTAAATGACTAGAGCATTGGGTGGGGAGAATCTCTAGGTTTCATGTAGTCCCGTTATCTTGATGTCAGCCAGAATAGATTTGTAGCATACCATCGAGTAGGGCATATTTTTAGCACATCATTGAGTGAGGCACTAGTACATCTTTGATTATTTTATGGTCCGGATAGCTTAGATAGACCGCAAGACATGTAACCATATAAATTCTCAGTTATTGCATATTGTCAGTAATTAGGACTTGTGATAACCCTAGTTAGCTAACAAGCAAGCCTTACTTCTTGCTGGCTCATGATTGTTGTATGGAGACTATTTATTGCTATGCTCTTGTACTAGATATTGTCTCATTTTATTTATATTTTCTTGCTCTTGCTATGATTCTAACACTATGCTATTTCCTTTCTCGTTTACTTTTCTTTCCCAGTTGCTGTATATGCTATATGTACCCATTTACTTATATGCTACTGTTAACCTTACGTGATCTTGTACATGTTCACCTGATCCCGTACATGTCACCCGTCCAATTTTCTTTACATGTTTCCCGTTTTTATTTTCTGATTTTCTGGTGCACTTTATATTATTCCTGGTAGTTACATGTTGGATCTTGTAGCTCTATGTTGTATTATTGGTTTTAGTTTATAGTTTGACCTCCTTTGTGGTACTTTCTATTTGGGGTCTGACCCTACTGGTTTTTCTTGGCCAGATCCAGTAGCGGAGCCAGAGGATCTTTCGTATATTTTCGAGGATGGTGACCAAACGGAGCACCAGACCGATTGAGTGGATTTCTATTTTATTCTCCCACTTATTGTACATATTTTTTATGGTATTTAGCCCCGAGCACCTGTTAGCTCATATTTTGGACTTGTTACATCACCTACTAGGCATGCCATGATTATCATATTCTAGACTATAGCTATAGTTGATCATGTGACTTATAATCATGCTAGTTCTTTATATTCTATTACTAGCTTCATGATCAGCTATGTATATATGGTTTGGGACGCTTTACTATTTTTCTTTTGATGATCATATTAATTATTTGTTGTGGATTTCTACCTGTGATTGAGACACTAGGATTGCTTGGCCTAGATTGACCGGTGGCTTTTAGTATTAACCCCCTATGTCTATTCACAACCGTGACCGTATCTTGGGGTACTGGAGTACTCTGGTATATGTAGATGACTTTGTAGGCCCCCGCTCTCCAGCTGTGACCGTATCTCTAGTATTAGCCAGTTCCGCCAGAGCAACTAGATGTTGTTCGAGCACTGATGAACGTTCTGAAAGGCTTCATGGAGACTCATTAGCGACAGAGTGGCGTTCTCACTCAGTCAGTCCATACGGCCATGGAGCGAGGTGGTTCTCAGATCTATAATTCTGCGAACAGTTTCAGGCGTCTCCATCCCCCGTACTTCAATGGTATTGAGGATGCGATTATGTTAGATGGATGGCTTCAGGATATTGAGGCCATACTCAAGGCAGTAGGAGTTTCGACTAAGGAGCGAGTGGTAGTGGTTAGGCTACAGTTGCTAGATTTGACCCGCGCTTGGTGGGCAGCTCAGGAGGTTTCACTGACGGCACCAATACCATAGGCGGATTTCAGTGAGAGATTTCAAACTCGGTACTACAATGTGGCGTCACGTTATAATTTATAGCAAAGGTTAGGAAGATAACAATGACCGTCGACGGCTACGTGTCGAAGTTCTACAGGATCAGTCGATTTGTACCTACTTTGGTGGCGGCTGAGTTGGATCGAGCTAGGAGGTTCCAGTAGGGACTTCACTTGGAGATCATCTTAGTTGTCATGACCCACATCCGGATGATCGAGCAGGAGTACATGGGTACGTCCAGCCTATGCCACAACATCGACGGTAGAACGCTGTCTAGGTCAACAATACTATATAATAATCTCACGCAATAATAATCATAACCTGTCAATGTCATCTCCACTCCAAGAGGAGGACAATATAATAATTATATAATGATACTCAATCACAATAATCTATAAGGAAGAAATGGCACGATGAGATATAAAGCAATATAAATCTCAAAGTCACAATCTGTAATAGCTACAAAATATCACCGAGTCTATGAGTCTAGCGACAATCACAAGTCTAAAATATCAATGACATCTCAAGGTCTAGATGCTAGAGACAAATCCAGTCCAAATATAAAAATAATAGTTGTTTGGGCAATAGCTAGTTGGGCCTCATTAACAGCTGGTATTGGCTCCTCTTGTACTCCTGGTACAATATCGTGGGACACCAGTCCTCTATGTAACATATAAAAAATATATCCAGTCAGGATTGAACGAGTACAACCCAATAACAGTTTCAAGTTAATTGATAATGACTATAAATAGTACTAATGAATGCAATATAAGATGAGAAAATAGTAAACATATATCATAATGTAGCAATAAAGAGAGACATGTAATAGTTAACTAATGTCATACGAAGTGTCACGACCCGCACCCGGAAGTTCGGGCACGAGTGCGTGGGTACGTCCAGCCTACGCCGCAGAGTCGGCGGTAGTACGCTGTCTAGGTCAATCCATAATTACTAACTAGCTCATTCACAACAACATAGGCAAGATAATAATGAGAAATGAAACTTAAGATTGCAACTGAAAATAAAGGTGACAACAGATTCAAATGTTTAAGTACAGAAATTCAATATTCAAATCGGGGACAAACCCGATAAATAAGATAAGAAATAGAAATGAAAGATAGCTACTACTAGCTACTCAGCAGCAGGGGTCTCCTGTGTGGGTTCGGGCTCCTCATAGGTATCATCTGTACCCTCATAAGGACCATAATAAGTAGGGGCAAGATCCTCATCATCGCCTAAATCAACAGATCCAGTCAGGAAAGGAGCAAAGTACACAGTGCACAACAATGTTAAACTAAATATTTATGACAATTAAACATTGAATATCATGTTAAGGAAATTTGCATAAAGGAATGTTAATATCTCAGAGTCAACACTATAAACAGGAATATGAGAAAACAGAAGTAAACGAGCAGAAAAAGAAACTACACAGTCAGCAAGAATATAATATGACCTGAAGTTATCTGTATGAAACTTGTGTTTGTTTTTAGAATACTTAGTTGGCATGTAGGGGTTTATAAGGCTAATCCGGCCGTCATGGACGGCTATTAGTCATGAATAATCGAGATCCGGCTGATGGACAGTCGTGTACCAACAGCTATTATTCACGGCAAGGGGAAGGGTAAACTACATGCCTTTCAGTATTCTCCCACCCGACATGAAAAACAAGACATGAATTCCAATATTCAAGACATGAAATATAGTATTCTAACACTACATATAATCAGCAAGAGCACTAGTAGAGCAGGGAATTTAATTATCACAATATAAAGATTAACTTGAAGTGCAGGTACTTGCCTGTTGTTTGGATCTGTTTAATTTGGTTCTTGGGAGAAATTTCCACAGATGAGTCCAAAAGCTGAAATAGACATTACCATCACTCTCAGAAGATGTCAAATAGCTAGAAACGCCTGTCCTTGGGTCCAATTTGGAGACAAGGGCAAAAACGACAGTTTTGGGTCAAAACGGGGTCCGCCGTTGGGCCCGCTTTGCACCGAAAAATATGTCCGGGTCAAAGGTCTCCAAATTCACCAAACTTAGTGTCAACAGGTCAGGAACGCTGATACGAACCCAACGGAACTTCCAGATTTGGATTTCGATGAGCCGAACACAAAATCGCCCGTCGAGCGGGGCCTATGGGGCCCACGACACGCGATTTCGTCAACGTTCACAGAATCGAACCAAACTTGACCCACAGGACCAGCGTATCGCTACGAGTCTGATGGCGCAAGTTTCGTCTCGATCCGACGTGTGTGCACGAAGTTAGGGTGAATTGCAGAAAAGGCGGATACGGGGCTATGTCCGCGGATACGCGTTGATTCCGGTGTGCACGCACACCCGAATCAGCTTCCGCGAAATCTCACACGTCCATATCGACGCTGCGCACGTATCTGTGAAGACCGCACGCGACCAAGTCGTCCCGTTTGGCGGGACGTACTCGGTTCCGGGGTAAAACAGGGTCTGGTTTTTCCTGTTTTTGGATCGCGGTGTGCGATCGCCACAGGACGCGATGTCCCGAACAGTTTGTCCGGACACCGAGAGGGTCATACAGGCTTCACAACGCAATTTGCGGAATCGAAAAAGGAGCTACGAGGCAAAAGTTACACATACCTGAAGGGGACCTGAAAATCAGGGTTCGAGGCGTGTCCGACTCGTGTCGGACACGAAAATAGAAATTAGGGCTAGGGTTAGGGTTTGCTGCGGTGGGTGGCCGGCCGGGGTACGCCGGAGGGGAGGCCGAGGGCGACTCGGGGACGGCCGGCTCGAGGCGGGACGAACTCGGCGGAGGCGGCGGCGGTAGCCGGAGCGAGTCGGAGCAGCGGCGGGGGTCGGCCTCGGGCTGCTGCTGCTGCGCTGAGGAGAGGGAGGGGCTGGCCGCGGAGGAAGGCGCTGCGGGTCGACGGCGAGGAGGGGACGGCGGCGGCGCTGCGGCGAGGTCGGTCGGAGGCGGGTGGTGGCGCACGGCGGCGAGGTGGTTTCGGGGTTTGGGGAGATGAGGTCGGGGTAGGGTTTTATAGGCTGGCGAGGCGGTTGCAGGGGGCCGGCCAAGGCGGAGGGCGAGGCGACGTGGCGCGGGACGCGCGGCGCTGCGCGCGACGGCCGGCGGGGGACGCGGGACGTGGGGGGGGACGGGGTCGTGCGGGCGGGTCGGGGATTTGCGGGCGGGTCGGGTTGGCTGACCCGACCCGACCCGATAGGGCGGGGGACCGGGCTGGGCTGGGCTTCGGCCCACTGGGCCGGGCCGGCCCAGAAACGAAATAAAAAATAAAATAAAATAAATAATAAATAATATTAATAATTAATAATAAATATAAATAGTTTAATTAATTAATTAATTAATAAAAAATGGTTTGAGGTATTTAAAAATAGGTCTGAGGCCCAGAAAAATCCAGAAAAATTACCCTAAGTCCAATTTTTCATTTTACACCCAAAAATGTTATTTTCATGACATTTTAATATTATTTATTACCAATTAAAAATCATTTATTAATTGGAAACCCTGATTTTAATTACAGAAAATTCCCAGAAAATTCCAGAAAATTGGAAAAAATCCAAGATTTAATAATTTGAGAAATTTAGGGGGTTTACAACCTACCCAACTTACAAAAATTTCGTCCTCGAAATTTAAGAATAACAAGGCACGAAAAGAAAGGCCGAGAAATAAAATACACCTCAGGGTTCAAAAAGATAGGGGTATTGCTCTCTAATCTCGTCTTCTCGCTCCCAGGTGGATTCGCCGGGAGAATGGTGCTTCCAAGCTACGCGAACCAGGGAGATAACCTGGTTCCGTAGGACTTTCTCCGAGCGATCCAGTATCTCCACGGGTTGCTCCTGGTAAGTCAGACTTGGGCCTACTTCGAGTTCTGAGTGATCCAAAATGTGGCTGGGGTCTGACACATACTTCCTCAGCTGCGACACGTGGAAGACGTTATGGACTCCTTCCAGAGAGGGTGGCAATGCCAGACGGTATGCCACTTCTCCGATTTTCTCCTGAATGCCAAAAGGTCCAATGAATCTTGGGCTGAGTTTTCCACTCCTTCCGAACCTAATGGTGCCACGTGTCGGGGAAATCTTTAAGAATACCAGCTCTCCAACCTTTAATAAAGTCATAATCAAGTCTTAGTTCCATAGGCAAAATATTTAAATTGACTTGAATTTCATAAATTTAATTACCTCAAATTCCAAGGGCCTTCGGTGGCTATTTGCCCAATGTCGTTGCCTGTCTTGAGCCACTCGAAGTCTGTCCCTTATTTGCTTTACCTTCTCAGCTGAATCGATCACCATCTCTGGTCCCAGCAGGGCTCTTTCTCCAACGTCGTCCCATGATAGCGGGGTACGACATCTTCGTCCATACAGAGCTTCAAATGGAGTCATCTCAATACTTGCCTGGTAACTATTATTATAAGAGAACTCCACCAGATGTAGATAGTCCTCCCAGGATCCTCCAAAATCCAGAACACATGTACGGAGCATATCTTCAAGTGTCTGGATCGTACGTTCCGATTGTCCATCGGTTTGGGGATGATAAGCTGTGCTGAATTTGAGTTGAGTCCCCAAACTGGCTTGTAAGCTCTTCCAGAAGTGAGAGGTGAATCTTGAATCTCTGTCGGAGACAATACTTTCTGGAACCCCATGTAACTTAACAATATGTCTGATATATAAATCTGCCAGCTTCTCTGTAGATAGCCCTACTTTGAAAGGTAGAAAATGTGCAGACTTGGTCAGTCTATCTACTATCACCCAGATTGCATCCTTTCCACTAGGTGTCCTTGGAAGTCCGGAAACAAAATCCATTGTGATATGTTCCCACTTCCACTCCGGAATGGGTAGTGGTTGAAGCAATCCTCCAGGTCTTTGTCTTTCTGCCTTGACCTGCTGGCACACTAAACAACGAGATACGAACCTGGCTACTTCTCTTTTCATGCCATGCCACCAAACATGCGTTCTCAGGTCCTTGTACATCTTGTTGGCTCCTGGATGTATAGAGTATTGCGATCTGTGCGTCTCTTGCATGATTTCTTCTCTTATGTCTCCTTGAGGTACACATAATCTATCGCCATGCCTCAGTGATCCATCTTCGTGAATTCTGAATTCTTCTACTAGTCCAGCTTGCACTTGACCTCGAAGGCTTCGCAGGCCTTCGTCCTGAAACTGAGTCTCCTTGATCTTGTCCATTAGAGTAGACTGAATCTGCAAGTTCATCATTTGGCCTTCTTTTCCTGGGATAATTACTTCAATACCTAAACTTTCCAAGTCCTCCAGCAGGTGTCTGTCCATAGTCAAGTACATCGCCATAGGATACCTGCTTAGAGCATCAGCAACTACATTTGCCTTCCCAGGGTGATATTGAAGAGTGATATCAAAGTCTTTCATTAGTTTCAGCCACCTTCTTTGCCTCATGTTTAGCTCTTTCTGGGTGAAGATATATTTTAGACTTTTATGGTCTGTAAATATTTCCACCCTTTCTCCATAAAGATAATGCTTCCATAATTTAAGAGCAAAAATGACAGCTGCCAATTCTAAATCATGAGTTGGATAATTCTTTTCATGTGGTCGAAGCTGTCTAGAGGCATATGCTATTACCTTCTTGTTCTGCTCTAGTACACAACCTAGACCTTTTCCAGAAGCATCACTATAAATAGCGAAACCTCCGGTTCCAGAAGGTAAGGTCAGAATAGGGGCAGAAGTCAGTCTTTTCTTCAATTCCTCAAAAGCATGCTGACATTCATCAGTCCAGGTGAACTCTTCATCTTTTCTTGTTAATTTTGTCATAGGCTCCGCAATTCTAGCAAAGTCCTTCACAAACTTCCGATAGTAGCCAGCTAGTCCCAGGAAACTTCTAATCTCTGCTACAGAGTCTGGAGTGGGCCAGGATTCTACTGCCGCTATTTTCTTAGGATCTACTGCTATTCCATCTCCAGTCACAACATGTCCCAAGAATTCTACTTTGTCTAGGAAGAAAGCACATTTGGATAATTTTCCATAAAGTTTTTCCTTCCTCAAAGTCTCCAATGCTAACCTCAAATGTTCTTCATGTTCTTCGGGGGTCTTGGAGTAAATCAAAATATCATCAATGAAGACCACTACAAATTTGTCTAGGTATGGCTGGAAAACTCTGTTCATTAGGTTCATAAAAACTGCTGGAGCATTCGTCAACCCGAACGGCATTACTAAGAATTCGTAGTGTCCGTTCCGGGTATTGAAAGCAGTTTTAGGGATGTCTTCCTTTCTCACCCTTACTTGGTGGTAACCAGACCTTAAATCAATCTTTGAAAATACCCGAGCTCCACTCAACTGATCAAATAAGTCATCTATCCTGGGCAGGGGATACTTATTCTTAATTGTTAAGGCATTCAAGGCCCTATAGTCAATACACATTCTGGATGTTCCGTCCTTCTTGGGCACAAATAGTACTGGAGCTCCCCAAGGTGAGACACTAGACCTAATGGAGCATTTGTCTTCTAGTTCTTTGATTTGCTCATTTAGTTCTATTATCTCCTTCTTGTTGATTCTGTAGGGATTTTGGGACACTGGTGCTGCTCCTGGCACTAAGTCAATGGAGAATTCAACTTCTCGGTCTGGGGGTAAGCCTGGGAGATCCTCAGGGAAGACATCAAGGTATTCAGAGATGATAGGTGGCAATTCTTCTGTTACTAGGGCTCCACAAATTATGTTATTACCCATTTCTCTAGAACCTCTAACAAATTCAAATTCTGGCTTGCCAGGGGGTCTGAAGATTACACTGCCTCTGTGACAGTCTATTGTGGCATGATGTTGACTTAACCAATCCATACCCAGTATAATGTCAAAACTGGACATTGGCAAGTAGTCTAGCATACAATTCTCTTCCACATAATATAATAGGACAATTGTTACAGGCATCACTAACCGGGATGATTCCTCCACCGGTAATGATCTTATAACAATTCCTAAGGGGTTTAGTGGTTAAGCTATGCTTCATAAGGAAGTCTACTGACATGAATGAATGAGAAGCTCCAGAGTCAAATAAAGTAATAGCTGGTATTGAATTTATAAGCACAGAAACTGTGATCATGTCTGCTGTGGCTTCAGCTTCTTCCAGAGTCATTGCATAAGCACGGCCTTGCTGCGGTGCACCCCTCTGTTGCTGCTGTTGGTGCTGAGCAAAGCGTTGTTGTTGAGTTGGAAGCGGGGGTCCCCTCTGTTGTGCTGCTGGGGGCCTGGCCTGGACTGGAGCCTTTGGTGCAGCTGGGCGTCCTTGAGCAGCAGGACAGTCCCTCAATTGATGTGCTGGGGAGCCACAATAGAGGCAGGCACCTAGCCTCTTTCTACAGTCTTGCCAAGTGTGGCCTGGTTTTTGGCAATAGTTGCAAGGGGGAGCTCGCTGGTTCTGTCCTTGAGCCTGGGGTGCTGGAGCTCGAGGGAGAGGACGCTGATTTTGCTGCGGGGCCCTCTGTTGTTGTTGTTGTTGAAAAGGGCGTTTGTTGGGTCCCGCATTTCCGGTATCTCTTTCTCGTTTCAGTTTGTGCCCCATATCTCTCTCGACGCCTTGTGCCACGCTCAGGATTTCCTCATAGGTGCGAGCTCGGCTGGTGGTGACAGCAAGGCGGATATCCGGAGATAGCCCCTTCTTGAATCTACGGGCTCTGTCCTCCGGGGTACGAACCATGTAATCCGCAAAGTGACTTAACCTGCTAAATTCAGCAGTATATTCATCAACAGTCATGTTACCTTGTTCCAGTCTCTCGAATTGGCTTTCGAGAGCTTCCCGAGCCACTTCGGGATAAAATTTCTCCTTGAATAGCCTCTTGAAGTCTTCCCAGGTGATGTCGGGAGCAGATAGTTGGGGTTCGTCTCTGAACCAGGTTCGAGCAATGTCGAACAGTTGCAGGCTTGTGGACTCCACTTTGAGGTCATCAGGGACCCGGGCAGTCTTCAGGAGTCTCTCGACATTCTCTATCCACTCATCGGCATAGAGAATGCCCTCAGTTCCATAGAATTCCAGAGGCCTAAGGTTCTTGAAGTCTTTGGCACTCCCTGGCCTCTTGAGTGGCGACTCCTGGGACTTAATAGCTTCTGAAAGGCTGGTCCGCAGAAGTGCAGTCTGTTCTTTCTGGGATTCCACCAATCCCTGGAACACTCCTAGCAGTTGTGCCCCATCTAGGGTAACTGCCGGGACAGATGGAGGCGGCGGGAGTGCAAGGGTCTCGGGCACATTCTGCTCAGCTGGTTCTGCTGTGCCTCCTACTGTGTTCCTGGTCTGGACCATTCTGAAAGATTAAGGGATAGGAAGATCAGAATAGAATACTTGGAAATCAAAGGCGATAGGAAAAAATTGAGCAGCAATGATATCAAGAAATGAAATAAGGACGCTATACTGTGAATGAGCTTTTCCTAGAATCCTCAATTTTATTCCATACCCTGTCCTAGGGTATTACCCTATTTTAGGATAGGACCTGCATGGGCCACCATAAAAACGTGTCACGACCCGCACCCGGAAGTTCGGGCACGAGTGCGTGGGTACGTCCAGCCTACGCCGCAGAGTCGGCGGTAGTACGCTGTCTAGGTCAATCCATAATTACTAACTAGCTCATTCACAACAACATAGGCAAGATAATAATGAGAAATGAAACTTAAGATTGCAACTGAAAATAAAGGTGACAACAGATTCAAATGTTTAAGTACAGAAATTCAATATTCAAATCGGGGACAAACCCGATAAATAAGATAAGAAATAGAAATGAAAGATAGCTACTACTAGCTACTCAGCAGCAGGGGTCTCCTGTGTGGGTTCGGGCTCCTCATAGGTATCATCTGTACCCTCATAAGGACCATAATAAGTAGGGGCAAGATCCTCATTATCGCCTAAATCAACAGATCCAGTCAGGAAAGGAGCAAAGTACACAGTGCACAACAATGTTAAACTAAATATTTATGACAATTAAACATTGAATATCATGTTAAGGAAATTTGCATAAAGGAATGTTAATATCTCAGAGTCAACACTATAAACAGGAATATGAGAAAACAGAAGTAAACGAGCAGGAAAAGAAACTACACAGTCAGCAAGAATATAACATGACCTGAAGTTATCTGTATGAAACTTGTGTTTGTTTTTAGAATACTTAGTTGGCATGTAGGGGTTTATAAGGCTAATCCGGCCGTCATGGACGGCTATTAGTCACGAATAATCGAGATCCGGCTGATGGACAGTCGTGTACCAACAGCTATTATTCACGGCAAGGGGAAGGGTAAACTACATGCCTTTCAGTATTCTCCCACCCGACATGAAAAACAAGACATGAATTCCAATATTCAAGACATGAAATATAGTATTCTAACACTACATATAATCAGCAAGAGCACTAGTAGAGCAGGGAATTTAATTATCACAATATAAAGATTAACTTGAAGTGCAGGTACTTGCCTGTTGTTTGGATCTGTTTAATTTGGTTCTTGGGAGAAATTTCCACAGATGAGTCCAAAATCTGAAATAGACATTACCATCACTCTCAGAAGATGTCAAATAGCTAGAAACGCCTGTCCTTGGGTCCAATTTGGAGACAAGGGCAAAAACGGCAGTTTCGGGTCAAAACGGGGTCCGCCGTTGGGCCCGCTTTGCACCGAAAAACGTGTCCGGGTCAAAGGTCTCCAAATTCACCAAACTTAGTGTCAACAGGTCAGGAACGCTGATACGAATCCAACGGAACTTTCAGATTTGGATTCCGATGAGCCGAACACAAAATCGCCCGTCGAGCGGGGCCTATGGGGCCCACGACACGCGATTTCGTCAACGTTCACAGAATCGAACCAAACTTGACCCACAGGACCAGCGTATCGCTACGAGTCCGATGGTGCAAGTTTCGTCTCGATCCGACGTGTGTGCACGAAGTTAGGGTGAATTGCAGAAAAGGCAGATACGGGGCTATGTCCGCGGATACGCGTTGATTCCGGTGTGCACGCACACCCGAATCAGCTTCCGCGAAATCTCACACGTCCATATCGACGCTGCGCACGTATCTGTGAAGACCGCACACGACCAAGTCGTCCCGTTTGGCGGGACGTACTCGGTTCCGGGGTGAAACAGGGTCTGGTTTTTCCTGTTTTTGGATCGCGGTGTGCGATCGCCACAGGACGCGATGTCCCGAACAGTTTATCCGGACACCGAGAGGGTCATACAGGCTTCACAACGCAATTTGCGAAATCGAAAAAGGAGCTACGAGGCGAAAGTTACACATACCTGAAGGGGACCTGAAAATCAGGGTTCGAGGCGTGTCCGACTCGTGTCGGACACGAAAATAGAAATTAGGGCTAGGGTTAGGGTTTGCTGCGGTGGGTGGCCGGCCGGGGTACGCCGGAGGGGAGGCCGAGGGCGACTCGGGGATGGCCGGCTCGAGGCGGGGCGAACTCGGCGGAGGCGGAGGCGGTAGCCGGAGCGAGTCGGAGCAGCGGCGGGGGTCGGCCTCGGGCTGCTGCTGCTGCGCTGAGGAGAGGGAGGGGCTGGCCGCGGAGGAGGGCGCTGCGGGTCGACGGCGAGGAGGGGACGGGGTCGTGCGGGCGGGTCGGGGATTTGCGGGCGGGTCGGGTTGGCTGACCCGACCCGACCCGATAGGGCGGGGGACCGGGCTGGGCTGGGCTTCGGCCCACTGGGCTGGGCCGGCCCAGAAACGAAATAAAAACAAAAATAAAATAAATAATAAATAATATTAATAATTAATAATAAATATAAATAGTTTAAATAATTAATTAATTAATAAAAAATGGTTTGAGGTATTTAAAAATAGGTCTGAGGCCCAGAAAAATCCAGAAAAATTACCCTAAGTCCAATTTTTCATTTTACACCCAAAAATATTATTTTCATGACATTTTAATATTATTTATTACCAATTAAAAATCATTTATTAATTGGAAACCCTGATTTTAATTACAGAAAATTCCCAGAAAATTCCAGAAAATTGGGAAAAATCCAAGATTTAATAATTTGAGAAATTTAGGGGGTTTACACGAAGTTGTTTACAAGATTAATGTCATACGACGTTGTTGTCATACAACGTTGTTTACAAGGTTAATGTCATACGACGTTGTTGTCATACAACGTTGTTTACAAGGTTAATGTCATACGACGTTGTTGTCATACAACGTTGTTTACAAGGTTAATGTCATACGACATTGTTTACAAGGTTAATGTCATTCGACGTTGTTTACAAGGCTAATGTCATACGACGTTGTTTACAAGGCTAATGTCATACGACGTTCTTTACAAGGTTAATGTCATACGATATTGTTTAGTTTCCTAATGTCATACGACATTGTCTAATTGGTTAATAGCATACGATAATAAGGAGAGCAATAATCTGAATATGCAAGTACATCTCATGACTGAGAATCCACATATACTAATATGTGTACTATCGTGTCAGAAATCAGGTAAAACATTACTAAATACTTGTATTATAGTAATTATCAAATAATAAAAATTATCAGAGAATGTACTCGCCTTAAATTCGGGATGAAGTATCAGACTGTATCTGTAACTGTGCCTTGAAGACCTAAATACAGAATATCACATCAACATAATATTTGATAATAATAAAGTTAAACTAGTTAAATTCTAGGTCTTCAAGTCATCTTTAAGTCAAACTATGTCAAAATAGTCAAACTAGGTCAACTCTAGGTCAAAGTAGTCAAATATGGTCAAACTAGTCATTTATAGGTTGCACTAGCCTATACCTAGCTTTCTAGGTTGATATTTTAAGGATATTAGCTATACTAGCTAATACTAGAGATTAGGATACCTTATCTTACCAATATATATCCTATACTAGTTAATATAGTATTAATTATATAATACTCTATACCATAATACCTTAGTATCAATATATAACTTGATATCTAATCTCTTCTTAATACCTAAATAACACCAACCTATTAAAATACCTTGGTATCCAATAATACCTTAACTAACATCAATATCTAGGTATATCAATACCATTACCTAACTAATAACTTGTTACCTAGAGTTTAATACCTTAGTCTAGTATCTTGATATACACTAGGACATCTAATTCATAATTCTAGTAACACTCGATATCCTAACCAATACATTGATACCAAACCTCAACTCAAGTACCTATACCTACACACTATACACTAGGATACACGAACACCCATATACATGTATAATCTCCATAACCTCATAACTTCTAATACTCATGTATCTTATCCCTCACACACACATGTGTCTATACATATAAACATATACCAACTCATACTCTTATCCTTAAATTAACAACTAATACTTACCTACATACACCCACACCCAAATACCTTAGTGTCTAGTATCCTAATTACCCACCTGCCTGATATACACTCTTCTACATTATGCTTCACAACCCTCAACACTATAACTACACACATCTCTTCAATGCAATTACATGTACAACACACCTAAACATTTGCTACTCCCATACAGAGAACAAGCTTGGCTGTTGTTTGCAGCACAGTGCCAACCACACCAACTGTCTGCTCACACCTACACACAACACTACACACACACACACACACTCACATTGCTTCTACTTCTCAATATTTTCCATATATACATCGCTATATCTCATATCTATCTACACCTGGCACACCATACTTACTTTAAATTCTGCATTCAACAACACCTCCAACATACTAGTGTACTCACTATCACACATGCACACGGGTACTACACCCAACTCCTCCCACACTTCCTGTCACCCAACTCCAATTACCTTACCCACATCTTAATACTTTAACAATACCTTAGCCAATACCTTAAATTATCTCATATTATTACCTTGGTTTCAAAACACTATAATTCTAGTCATTTCAACCACACTAGGATACCCAGGATAGATATCTAGGATACCCACTCCCACATAGACCTGATACGACTAATACACATCAAAGTACAACCTACTTATATGCACACATTCTCAAATATATACAACCCTTATATATATATATATATATATATATATATATATATATATATATATATATATATATATATATATATATATATATATATATCCCAATTTTTAACATGAATATAGACACCACAAAGGAAACTGCAGAAGAAGAAAGGACCATCTGACTTAAAAGATCACCAAATATGATGAGTGATTGACAAAGTCATAGATATCAATTTGCAGCAACTTGGTAGAGCAGGGAAACTCTGATCGAGGCAATAATGAAAGTTATATAAGAGATGACCTTAACGGACATGAACGGAAAAGAAGGACTCATCTTTGCCATCCAAAGTACAGGAGAATGCTCTCTAGTAGGATACATAAACTATGATACTATCCTATACTTACAACTCTAACACCCGCACACATTGCTCTCTGCCTGTGCAATCCAGGCTCCTAACTGCCTGCACATTATGCAGTTGCTCCTCTCCTCTACACCCCATCAGTCACTGCCTGTGCAATCCTAGTTTCACCTGGGCATACTGCTACCTCTGTAACAACCAGGAACCTCCATCTCATGTGCAGTTAGGCACATGACAGACCCTTCACAAACTGCACTCTTACACCCCTCCACCCTTGTCTCAACTGCTATTGTTGTGCTCTTCATTGCTGCCATTAACCCGACTACACACACACACATGGATGCACCCCTCACAACACTCAACTGTGTGTACACAAATACACCACCAACATCCCCTATTGCTATTGCTGTTACTGCTTGTACTGCTCCCTCACTCTCCCTGACTACACAGGTAATGGGATGATTCCCATTTCCCCCCTTTCTCAATGCACTTCACAACTCACAGTGCACGATCCCTCTTGCTACACACAAAGTCATAGGACTCTACTCACATAAGCATCTAGACACAACTCATATATATCAATGGTACTCATCAAAATACACTCACCCATTGAATATACATCTAAATAGCAAAAGACATAATAAAATATAAGAATACACCTAATTTGACACTAAAAGACACCACTACTATATTGATATCAAAACCTAGCCATGTGTATCATGATATACCATGACACAACAACTTAACATCATTATTAGGACACATGGACACAAGCACAACACTAAATTAAGCTAAAAATCATTTTGAGTCCATTCTACAAACACTTGGTGGTCAAAATTCGTAGTTCCACCAAACAAAACTTAGAAAACACCAATGCAACATTCAAAAACCTAGATCTAATGGATTCAAGTCCTCTAACACCTAGATCTACCATTAGAAGATCATTTTTTTATCTAGGGAAGGGTTCATATTTGTTCCAATTGGGTTCCTACCATAGAAATTAGGGGAAAAGAGGGATTTATCTATTGTGAGTTGGATCCCAATGAATCTTCACGAATTTGAGACAAAATAGAAGAAAAAGTGATACCAATCTTTTTGATATGACTCCTCCTTGGTCCTCCTTGATGCTTCCAAGCTCAAGCTCTCCATAAAAGAAGTATGGTAAAGCTCTAATGGAGAAAGGAGAAAATTAGGGTTTGGTGTTCATAAGGAGGTGGAGAAGATGAAATAGGAAAGAAAGAGTAGAGAAAATGAAATAAATGAAAGGAGAGAGAAAGAGTATGATATATATATATATATATATATATATATATATATATATATATATATATATATATAGTGGTGTGATTAGTAAATTATCATTCCGCCCTATAATAAAATTTCTAACCCTAACATGAATGGAATCTAACTAGTCATGGATGGCATCTAACCAATTGATATAGAATATTCTATTCATGACAAAATATATGCTAATTAATTCTAATTACCTAATACTAATACTAACACTAATTAATTCTAGACTAACCACTAACATGATATAAAAATTTAACAACATGCAAGATTACCAAAATATCCCTAAGGTAAAAAGTGGTGGTTACATTGGCAGTGGAGCAGCATGAGTTCCAGACTTTTGACACTGTGATAAGAGCGGCAAGGAGGCACGAGTACACCTCCCAGAGGATATTCGACAGAGTTGGGGGCCAGAAGAAGCCTAATATTCAGAGGGAATCTTCTACCCAGTCTTCAGCACCAGCTCCGACAGTTTGAGCTTTGTCGATCGGGTCTCCGAGGAGAGCGGCTTTGGTTCAGCAGTCTTCTCAGACTCGTCCTCAGCAGTAGAGACAGTCATCTTCAGTCGGGTGTTCCCACCGCAGGAAGCCAGGCCATGTCTTCGTAGAGTGTCGTAGGGCATAGGATTTTTGTCTGGCATATGCTGGAGCAGGATATTATTAGTAATTATCCCCGGAGGGCTACAACTGGATTATCATCAGTCCAGTCAGCAGCTCCGCAGTTCAGGGAACAAGCGCCGGTACAGCAGCAGGCCCCGAGGCCTTTACTGAGACAGTCATAGATGTTCCAGTAGCAGAGGACACAATAAAATACACAAGCCCAGGCTCAGGCTAGGTAGAGAATCCAACAGTAGAGGGGACTAGTGCCCAGAGGGAAATGACAGGCTTTAGGGATATCTTACGAGAAGGCGTTGTTTGATAATAAACGAAAGAAATTAAAACTAGGTTTATACGAAACCCTTTCTTTGGTTTACAAACAAGAAAAAGAAGTACAATTAATCCTATACGAGGATGTTGAGTACAAAAGTTTGATTCTGGGAAAATATTGCTATAGGAGTCTGATCTGCGGTCGATCACTTTGTCCCTTGGACCACACGATGACGAAGAAGTGCTGTAGAAGACGAAAAAGATGCTTCTGAGACTGTAGGAGGGGATTGAACTCTCGTTGCCAAAGTAGTCAATCAACACTCTCTGGATATACTCTCTTTTCTTGAAAACTCTTCGACCTTTTTAACCCCCCGACCTCCTGGACGGAGGTCTCTATTTATAGAGTTCAGCTACCTTCGGCGTAGAAGCCGAACAAGAGAACTGCACCTTTTATGCGGCGGTTACAATAACTGCTACCCACTTATGAATGATCTTCTGAATCGGCGTGTGACGCGTGTCCCATTATGAGGTAATGCGTATAACTGCTCGTCGAAGATCACGACATGCAAGCCACGTAGATAACTGCCCCTCGCGTAGAGATGGTTGGCCTAAAGGCCAAATAATTGTCTCATTAGCGTAAAAGCCAAATAGCTGTTCTGTTGGCGTAGATGCCAAGTAGCTGTCATATTGGCATAGAAGCCAAATATCTGTCATGTTGGCGTAGAAGCCAAAATAGCTGTCAAGTTGGCGTAGAAGCCAAGTGGTTGTCATATTGACATGGAAGCCAAGTTCTGCATAAAGAGTGATGCTGTGCAAATGTAGCCCGAGTCGGCGTATTTCAAGGAGATAGCGTGCGGAGTTTTCCTTATAGCTAAAGATAGCCTGGTTGGCGTAATGTGCGGGGATGGTGATGTGGACGTATTAGCCCTAATTATAGCTCACCCAGTATTTGAAAGTAGAACCAAATCTCGTGCATTAAATGCAGAGATCTGCCCCCATCATGCGCATTAACTGCAGAGACGTGCCTCGAGCTCTGTACGAAGAACAGCTTTTGACGTGGCGGTTGGTTTCGTCTCTTCCTGAGCGTAAAAGCTCGCCTCTGCCTATGTAAAACAGGCAGCGTATTCCTTGAATGCGTAGACGACGTCTTATATCAAGGATTGTATCACTAAACGACAGTCTGGGGCTTTGTGTAGAATCATCATAACAGCCGTCCTCTCGGTCGTCGTGCTGTACTCTTTGTCAGGAGTCAGGTTCACTGCTTGATCTGACAGGTTCATTCGAGAAATACGAAGAGATCCTCGTACAACTTTCCGCTGCATTAAAAGCAAGCAGGTTTTACGCCAAAGTGGCGATGTAACAACCTTTTTACGCCGAAGAAGTCCGGAGATTCTGTATGACGCGGGCTGTTCTGGAGCTATGCTTTATGCTGAATAGCGTTGAAGCTCTGCTGTACGTCGATGGCTCTGGAGTCATATTTTACGACACCCAATACTGGAGCTCTATTTTACGCGGGCTTCCTGTATATTGAGGGTTTTACGTGTATAATTCCCCAGCGTATTTTTTATACTTCTATAAGACCCCCTCCAAAGTTTTCAAATTCCTCGTAATTTGAAACACTTTGAATGAAGCATGAAACGGTCAAGTTTGACTCGTTCCACGAGGCTGATTTCTCGGCAGATTTTTAGGAGTTTTGTTGGGATTCGGTGTGTTCTCCTCTGCCTATATAAAGGCGAATGGGTTAGCCAATTCTTTCCACACTTCCTTCACCTCCAAGTGAGAGATGATTGCCGAGCTTTGTCGGGTTGATTTGAGGAAGAAGAAGATCATGTTCTTCCAGCATGTAAGGAGCCATAAAAAGAGACGTCTTCGAGCAAATGTCCTCTGCAACGATGGATCATGGAAGGATATTATAGCTTCCTTTGCTCGGGATGATCAGCAATTTCATATGGTGATTCGTCCAGGAGAGAGGAAGGGTCGTATTGGACCACACAGCTTGCAAGCTGTATTTTCTTCCGTTACGGCGCTGGCCGAGGATAGGCAGTTTGGCCCTGTCTTCCAGTATTGAGTTGGGTTCTGAACACCCAACACAATTTCTAGGGCATGCCTGCCATGGCGTATGGAGGATGGGCTCTGAATAATTTATACAGGCCCAGTTGTGTATCCTCCCGCCATTGATCATTTTCTTGTTCATTGACTGTGGAAGTCGATGAACTGCTGTAGAAGACATAAAAGATCTCCACAAATACGAGAACCTGACAGAACAGATTCTTGGCGTGATCTTAAAATGAGAAACCCTTTGTAGAAAAAGGATTTTCATCATATGTAATCATGAAGATGAAAAACCCTTTGTAGACTGGATTTCCATCATATGTAATCATGATTAATAAAATTGTCTTCTTTTACGCATATGATGATTTGCCATATTTGCTGTGAAGAAGTTTGAGTAGTGTGCAGCTTCGATATGTCTGAATAATTTTATGCTGACTCTGATAAAAGAATCTCTGATCTCGTCTTATCTTTTACGCGTAACAGAAGTCGCGTAGAAAACTGCTTAACATTTAAGTTGAAGATCCAAACTGTCATGCTGTCTTAGACGAGGAGTCGTATAGAATTTCTGAACTGTCACTTCTGATGTGAAGAATTCTTGTTCAGATCATCATCTTCAAGAATGATTTCCCGAAAAATCCTTTGAAAAAGGGCGAGAAATTTCTGTCGACCAAGCCATACTTGAACTTTTGTAAAGTATTCTGACTGGACTTTGGATGAACCTCCAAATGACCCAAGAAGAAGAGTCGTCTTCAATGCTGAACTCTGTATATTTCAGGTATTTGAAATATTTTGCAGCCAAAAAGGAGCATCTTCTGCATAAACCCCTGTAACTGGCCGTATATAGCTTTTGAGCGTAGAATTGTATATTTGTAGCCTCTGAGCGTAAAAAAGCTTCTAAGCATGAAATCATAGATTTATAGCTTCTGAGCGTGAAGTCATAGGTTTGTAGACTCTCGAGCGTAAAAGCTACCGAGCGTAAAAGCATTCGGGCTTAAAACCATAGACTTATAGCCTCTGAGCGTAAAACCGTAGATTTATAGCCTCTGAGCATAAAAAGCTTCTTAGCATAAAATCATAAATTTGCTCTATACGTAAATTCTGAATCCAGTGACTGTCCGTCTTTCCTAAATGATAGGCTGACGTGGTCCCAAATCATAACCGAATATTAAATATCGGATTTGGTTAGAGTTCGAAGAGTTATACAAACTCTATAAATAGTCCAAGGGCTGGAGAGAGGAAACTTTTATCTGCCTTCACAAAACCCTTGCTTTCCAAGAACCCTTCTTCTTCGTCTCCTTCTTGAAAACTTAGAATCGCCATGGCACCTAAACAGTCTTCCACTGCTAAGGGAAAGAAGGTTGCTTCCTCTTCCCGCTCCGCTGCTCAAGAGCGAGCAACTCCCATTAGGCTGAACGAACCACGATCGGAATGCAGCGCTCCGCCGTCGAGCTGTGCTCCGAAAATTACAGGTAGAGACTTTGGGAGAAAACAAAAATCCTTCGCACACGTTGTACGTGCACACGCAAGGTCCTCTTTCGTACTGAGAGCCTCTTTAAGGAAGATGATGTACGGAGAGGTTTTATCATTTCGCGCACATTCCTAATGTGTCGGCGTAAGAACTCCAAATTTTTGCAGTCTGGCGTAAAAACCCATTTTGTCGAGATTTGGTGTTTTACTGTAAACTTTGAATTTTATGCGCTGGATATGAATATCGGCGTAAAAATTCAAATTTTGTCAATCCGACGTAAAAAAACTCAGATTGTTAACTGCTGCCAACCTTAAATTTTATGCAATGGAAAATAGATTCCGGCGTAAAAACTCAAGTTTTTATAGTCTTGGCGTAAAAGCATAGACTGATAATCTTTGGAGCAAACTACAAGAGTGTAATGTCTAGTGTAGAAACTGACTTGTTCTCTTACGTTTTGTAGTGGACTTGCAGATCTCTCCATTGGATGAAGTGATGGGCTCTGCTGCCGGGATGCTGAGCTCAAACTACTTGGAGGACTTGTCCTATGTGACATTCCCTATTTCTGGAGCCAACTACCCTGAAGAGAGGAGAATTCTGATATCGTCCCAAGGAGAGCGCATGCTGCTGAGTATGATCAGTGGGGAGCCCCTGACATACATAGACGGGACGGAGTATAAGAAGCCAGGCTTCTTGTTCGGGGATGTTATTGACAAGCAATCCCAGACCAAGCCCAAGAAGGAGGATTGGGTGTTTACTGCTGAGGGCACGGTGATGTATCTGCCCAGTATGCCTAGTGATTACCCTATCTCTGCGTTCTTTCACGCCACCCATCCTCGGAAGATGGTGTGGGTACTGACTCCCGATCTTCATGGCCGTCCGAAGAAGATCTTATATAATAAAGGATTGAACCAAGGATCCTTTATGAGCAGACCTTCCGGTCCAGTTATGCCCTTCAGGGGATTATTGTCGGGTAGTGTCCCGAGCGAGGATATGTCGCTGATCCAGCCGGTTCAGATGTCAACCTTCTGCAATAATTTTATGGGGCAGGGAGGAATGTACCCCAGGGTCAACCCTCGGACCAACGGATGGCTTAGCCCAGGAAATCTTCGATGGGCCAGTTTAAATGCCTGGGCCCTGAAGCACTTCCAGACGGAGCTGGAGAGTATAGGCTTGTTCACGGCTGTGAGCGCTACAAGTGTTGGGCTGCCTGTCAACCCTAACCTGTTCCTAGCCTTGATGGAGCGATACAATTCGCTCACCGGGACATTTGCCACTCCGCTAGGGGAGTTGGGCCTGGCCCTTCATGAGATGGCAGAAATTTCAAAGCTACCAATGGGGGACACTCCTTATGAGGAGTATGTCCCTACAAACCGGGAATTGAGGGATACAAACCCTCGGGCAGTGGCCGTTTATCAGGAGCTGATGTGCCACTATCTTGCCTGTACCACTTTTTATAAGGAGCCTTCTGATTTGGCTCACGTTAACAAGTGGGCCACCTATCTTTTCTTCCACCAGGCCAGAAATGTCAAGCCAGACAAGGTGGTAGATAGCCAAGATAGGCCCTTGAACCTCCTAAGCATGCTGAATGCCAACACTGTCGATGACCTTATTAAAGACGCAGGGGCTTCAGATCATGTTTTTGACGAGGAGGTAGGGGGTTATGCTGCAGGCACGAAAGCCTTCAGTTATATGAGGCATTGTCGTAAGCCTCTGTCGAAGGAAGCTCAATTGGCTGGCTTCCTCTCCGTCTGGCTTCGTCGCTGGGTGGTGCACGGCATAGCGTCTGCATATCGCATACATCACAATACCTTATGGCCTGTAGTACGTTTGGTGTTCGGAGCAAGACTTGGTCTGCTTCCTGCTATGATATGTAGAATACAGGCAGGCCTGAGGGCCCTTACTGATGGACTTCTCGCTGATGAGACGCAGCGTGAAAGCTTTCCCAGGGTGGAATTACCATTCCTATACTTGATGGGATGGTTAATCCTTCACAATGCCCGGGTGATGTCTCCCAGTTTTGCCAGTAGTCCAGGAAATAATTTCTTGCTGAATTACAAGAATTCTTCTTGGAACGTGGGGACCGTCACAGATTGTCGGCGTGCGTTAAACGTAGCCCACAGCTGGAAGATCTTCTGTATCGTTCCCCCCGTACACATCAATCAACAGGAGAGAAAACTTAAGGATGAGGGCCATAGGAGGACCATTATTTCTCTTTAAGCCTTCTATTGGTTGGTCTGCATTAGACCTTCCCATTTGCTATACAGAAGTGATGACCACTGCTTCTTGGAGCCCTATCTGCCCAGTCGATTCGCCAGGCAGTTTGGGTATGACCAATTGCATGTGGAAAATGCCATTACCAGCTTCAAGTCCAGAGGTGGACTTATTGATGGAGCCAGAGGGTAGCGGTATTTCATCACGGGCTGCACTGGTGCAACTTTTATGGTGTCCGCGACTTCTCTTTCCATGGAGCTGCGTATGCTTCACTCGTACACACAGTTCTACGCGTCCATCAATACCTTCCATCGCGATTTCGATATGCGTGGAAGTTTTAGGATGCCCTCCCATAGGTCTACTGCCAGGGAGGAAGCTCCGTCTGTTTCCTCGGATGAGAATGAGGACATCGCTAGGGCAGACGAATTCTTGACGACAATACCGAGAGGCGTACTAGCTCCGCCTGCAGAGTCTCTCTTTATCCCCCATAAAAGGAAGGCTTTCACTCCGAAAGAGCCTTCTCCTCGCAAGAAGAAGGTCGCCAGAGGTCCGAAAAGAGCTTCGACCAGGGGGCTCCTAGGAGCGAGCCTGTCGTCTCCCCTGCTAGGGATGATTCTCTGATTAGAGGTCCTTCGCCTATTAGAGAGGGAACCTCCACAGTCCCGGTTGGCAGTGTCGGAGATTCTTTGCTCGAGATCGCCGCTACTACTGCTTCCGGTAGTGCTACAAGATCGCCTTCAAGACCGAGCATAATAAGATTTCATATACCTTTATCCAGACCAGTAACAGGAGTAACCCCTGCCGCGTCTGTGAGTATATCCAGCGAGATTCCACCCGATGAGCCTCGAGTGGATCTTGGTGAAGACTTAGAAGAATACCTGCCCATGTCAGTTGGTGCACCCCCTTCCCCAGGTATGACAACTCACTTAGCATCATTAAGAAATGATTTAGCTGTACTGGCTGCGGACGCGATATATATACCATCGGCCATGGGTAAATGTTGTCTTTACGCCTCTTTTAGAAAAAATAACATCGATTTGATATTAACTTTCTTTTGTCTTCTTTTCAGGTGAAGACATCTACGGGGAGGGCGGATTAGACGCAACCTTTGATTTTGTTACGGACCCATCATATGAAGTGGCGGCGTCCGACGTTGAGGGAGCAAGTTTTAAAGCTGCCGATTTTTCATCCGCAACATCCTCGGATGTTGTTCCGCCAGTACCAGTCCAAATAATATCGGAGGAGGATGAGCCGGTTGTCTTGACTGTGCCTCCTTTGTCGAGCATGCCAACAACTTCGACCATTGTTGGTGCCTCTACTTTTGTTGCGCCATCTGTTGAAGCGACGACTGTGACGACACCCTCTGCAGTCGTTCCAGGAAGGGGGTTCATCGATATCGCAGCCACTCCCAGTGTACACTCGAATTTATCTATGCTAGTTGAGCAGTTTACTAGCGTCTTCTATGTCACTTTGAAAACGCTGATATCGATGGTGCTGGAGAAGAATCTAGGCTTCGAGGCTCTGAAGACATCCTCCAATCTTACTATAACGCAGATTAGAAATTTCAGTGACACTGAAAGAGCTAATATGCTAGAGCAAATAGTTAAAGGTTTAGAGCAACCTATTAACGAGTATTTGCAGCTATCTCGAGGCAACGTCGATGAGCTGATTCAGGCTGAATATGAATCCCTGACTGCGCAGCTTGCTGAACAGATGGGAGGCCTAAATAAATTCATCCAGGCACAGCAGCAGGAGATGGATGAAGGGAAGGCCGTCTTAGAGGAGGTTATTCCTCTTCAAATAAAGTGCAAGGCTGAACATAAGGGGAATGCAGCGAGGATTCGCAAACTGGAAGCCAAACTCGCTCAGGCAAAGGAGTGGGCTTTCCAGTCATCAGAAGCTCTAAATATGGTGAATGGCCGACTGGATACAGCTCAACAGAACTTGGTACGTGCCGGAGTCGCCTGCGCCGATTTTATCCAGGCTCGGTCCGAACTGTCCCTCCTGAGTAATGATGAGGTACGACTGGAGCGAGCTCGAGCTAACGTCTTGAACTTCAGGAATGAGAGGATGGCCGCTTTGGCGCGACAGATTAGGGATTTAACTGCTCCTCCCCATTGATGTACCTTTATGTTTCTCTTGTAATTTCTCAGAGATAATAAAGATGCCTTTTCTGATTCTGTGGACCCATCACTTTTGAATATAATTGATAGGCTAGGGTGAAAGTGATATCAGAGGTATCATTAACATGACATTCTTTCGTTAAGGTTTTGCTGAATGTAAATCAATTCAGAAGTAATATGAACCAGATAGAATATAATCCAACTAAATTTGTATACTAAATACTATCAGAGATAATATGAACATGATAGATTTACAAATTAGTTAAGCATATCCATTAAGAGGTCATATGAATCTGATAGAATATGATCCGGCTAACCTTTGTGCATGGTATCGTCAGAATAAGATCTTCATCATACTCCGTTAAGCAAAGGAGATCAAGTATAGTACTTCTTCAGGAATTTGCCGTTGATAGGAGCCATTGCCAAATTTTTATTAGGCTTGGCTAATCTGTAAGCGCCATTTGCAATCATATAAGGGCCCTCCACTTCTTTATGATTGTTTGTGCGAATTTTGGACATCGTACCAGAGGTAATATGGACGTAGTACGATACCGTGTTTGTTGAGGACATCCCACTGGGGGATTTTTGGTGGACCTATTATTTGTTGCGCACGTTAAGTGCAAATAATAAGTTCGAAACAAGCTCAATCAGAGGAAATATGGAAGTGATAGTTTTTGTGGCTGGCGAACACATCCTGCTGGGTATTTTCTTGTGGACCCATTACTTTTTGTGCACGGGAGTGCAAGTAATAGGTTTGAGACAAGTCTTGCCAGAGGTAATATAGCCATGGTAAAATATGATTCTGTGGGGATAGTGAAGAGATATAGTTCAGAGGTAATATGAACATGAACTGACTTTTTCTCCGCTGGAGAAAATGAGGATAGTTCAGAGGTAATATGGACATGAATATTTCGTTTCCATTGTGGGCATTCCACAGGAGAATTTTTGGTGGACCTATTACTTCTTGTGCACGAAAGTGCAAGTAATAAGTTTAGGACAAGCCCTGTCAGAGGAAATATGGACGTGGCAGTTTTTATGGACCTAACACCATTGGCATACTTAGAGTTAAGTACGGGTGCTAAGCTGAGATGACAACCGATATCAGAGGTAATATGAACATGATAATCGATAGCCAAAACTCGGAAGGTTTGTTCAGAGGTAATATGAACATGACAAACTCAGCCCGAGAGAAATATTATGACAGCAGTTCAGAGGTAATATGAACATGAACTAGTGTCTGAAAAACTCTTTGAGGAGTGATTCGTTGAGTGAAGTCTATCCCAACATGAGGATAGACCAAAGGATTATTCCGCTGGGGAAATTGATGGGACGATAGCTCAGAGGTAACATCAACATGGCTAGCGTCTAACGAGACTGATTTGAAAGGTCATTGCGGGAGTATGTAAGTAGACCTAATGATTGCTCTGCTGGGGGGAATTTTGAGGATCCATCATCCATTGCGTATCTGGAATTTTTTGATACGGATGATGGCTCTTTACAAGAATTTGTACCGAAGGATAGAATGTTGCACATAGGCGCTTGCTGGGGATGAATAACCAAGAATTGATTTGTTTATCTGGGTTGTGGACTTATTACCCATGGCGTACTTTAAGTATAGATAATAAGTTGAAACGACTAGCATTATCAGGGGTTATGCGAACGTGATAGTAGGAAGTCGAAGAGGAGAACTTCACTCAGAGGTAAGGTGGACATGGAAAAGTTCTGAAAATATCTTACTCAGAGGTAATGTGGACGTGGTAAGATATGACTCAGGGGATAAAGAAAACAGGGCAGAGAAAATATGGGAATGACCTTTTTTCGGTAATAGATTTACTCTGCTGGAGAAAGTGGAGAGACGTAGTTCAAAGGTAGTATGGATGTGAACTGATCTATAGCCACAAACTGGGAGGTTTGCTCAGAGGTCACTTGGACATGACAAATTCAGCTGGAGAAAATGAGGATAGTTCTGAAGGTTGCTCATCTGGGGAGACACCGTCTGCTCTTTATAAATGCAAAGTGATGACTTTGGCATCAATCAACTTCTGGATTTTCCTTTTCAGTACATAGCATGCCTTCGTGGGATGATGAATATACCGATGAAAGAGACAATAATCTGGGTCATTGACTTTTCCGGCCCTCTCAGGGTATCTAATGTTGGGCAGCCAAAGTTTGTTTTCCTTCATCAATATATTGAAGATTTTAATGATGTCATCCTCATTGAAGGAGAAAGTCCCCTTTGGCTTTCGGGCTCTCGATACCTGAGTCATACGGTCCTCAGGGAAGATGGTCATAGTTGCATTATCTTCGGACTCAGAGGGAATTCTACCCCCAGCTTCGGATGCTGCTATGTTTTGTCGAGGGAGACCACCCCCAGACATGTCATTGTCTGGTTTGCCTTTGTCCACAAAAGTTGATTTAGAAGGACCTGCCTTTGGTATTATAGGATCAGACTCTAGAGGTTTAGAGTTTGCAAGAGATGTGGTAAACCCTAATCCAAAATGATTTCGTTGACAGTAAAGATCACCATGCAACGGTATTCGTATACCTTTTCCATAGTTGAGACCTCGCTTCAACTTCAGGTCATAACCCATGTTTTGCATAATCCTCAAAGCCTGAGGGCTATATCTGTGGATTTGCATTTTCCCAGCATCAGACTCGCGAGATTCTTGTACAATCGGTCTATTTCGCATTCGACCGAAGATTATTTGATGTTGGTCGTCGCGAGTTGGTGGAACAATAAAGACAGAATCTTTATGTGGCCCATATGTCATGACGATATTAGATGTTGATGCATCTTCCCACATGATCTCCCCACGCTTGATAGTTAGGGGAACTGAATTCTGGTTATGACCCCTGTCTTTGCGTTTCTGGATCAAGAAATCACTCAAATCAGAAGGATTAACAGAAGAAGAAGAAGAAGGCTTGTTCCTCCTGTCTATATCAGTTGGAATGCGGATATTGGGAACCATGACTCTCTCCATGCCATACGTATACAACAGTTCAGCCATGTGAGTAGCACATAATCCTTGAGGAGCGTATCTATCCGCAAACTGAGCCTTCTTTATGCTGAGGGGCTTGACCTGGTGTAGTCTGGAACTTCGCTCGGGGTGGCGTAAAACTGAGGAAGTCCTCAATCGGCCATCAGTATCTCGCGTAATCTGGAGAGCGGACAGATTCTTCTCTTGATGGCGTAAAGGCCGAGAGGTTGGAAAATCCGCCACTTGTTTTCCCTTGCGGTGATTGCAAGGACTATCTACTTTTCCACGGAGGGAAGATGTATTTTTATGCGCTGAACGCGTTTGGAATTTCTGAATTGGCGTTGAGGCATTATCAAAATTTTTGTCTGCCACGTCACAAACGGGAGACTGAATTTTACGCGCAGGGCGCGGAGTAGACGTCTGGGTTAGCACTGAGGCATAGCCAGAAGTTTTGTCTGCCACATCACAGACGGGAGACAAAGTTTTACGCACAGAGCGCGGAGTAGACTTCTGGATTAGCACTGAGGCATTGCCAGAAGCTTTGTCTGCCACATCACAGACGGGAGGCAAAGTTTTACGTGCAGAGCGTGGAGTAGACTTCTGGATTAGCACTGAGGCATTGCTAGAAGCTTTGTCTGTGTCACGCCCCAGTCCCAAAATACGTAGGACTAGGAACACGTAAGCATGCCAGCCGCATGGATATGACAACTCCAATATATGGAAACCAAAATCCACACGTACGCTGTAATATGAAAATCAATCCACAAGTGGTATAAACATATGTCACAAGTCATAGGGTACAATCTAAATCTCATCCACAGAAAATCAATATAAATAATAACCAGCATCTATATAACTAGATGTCAACATAAATATCTAAGGATGATAGTTGGATGGAAACAAATCTACTACCAACTCGAATGTAAGAGCAAATATTAAAATAAGTACAATACAACAACACCATATAAGAACACCATCTAGCAATCACGGGATCGAAGAGATGACATCCACGAAACATATATAGCCATCCAATCTGTGCTCCTGCAAATACTCAAGAATAGATACACCTGGCAGCGGACCAGGTCCTCAGAGGGACGTAACAAGATACAGAAAATACGAGCCAATTTGAATACAGTAAACATGCATCATATTTGAAAATAGATAAGTACGCTGTACAGGACAATCTATATGAATGCAAATAAGGACAACTTTTCGACGTATGGGCAAGGGTAGTCTACTCGATCTAAGCCTCACAACTCACACACCCGTCTAGAACATCAGAAATCGACATACCTCTGGGGTAGCGACCAGCGCGAAACTACAGAAATCGACATACCTCTGGGGTAGCGACCAGCGCGACATACGTCCGTAGTGCGAACTATATACTACGGTTTACCAGAGTGGTTAAAAGCCTATACGCCTAATGATTGTCCTCCCATGATACTAGGTGCCATGTGTGTGTCAACATATCTAATACATAGTAATGACTAGAGAAAAACTACACATGCAAGAACTATACAGAAATGAAATAAATAAAAAGAAATATAAATAGCATGCAAAGTACTGTAAATAATTTGGCAAGGTATCTTGCCTGGGGTCCTGCTGCTGGTATGAATCAGAGTCCAAGTCACAGTCCAAATAGCCTATGTATTACAAATTTATCACGTCAAAAGATAATTTATTTTAATTTATTTAATTCTAGAATAATTACTCTAAAATCATATTTTAATCTTATTATTCTGATTTTTATGTTAATTCCTAAATTTTGTCCAAAGAAACTGAATTTTATCAACTCGAGACTCATGGCACGCAAATCGAGGCGATCTGTTGACCGAAAAGTCAACCGACATAAACTCAACTTTCATGCATGATTTCCTGTAGATTTTAGCGTTAAAAATATGCTGGAATTTATGGCTCATCCAAATTCAAATTCGTTTGGGAATTATGGCACATACAAATTTTGTAGTGTGCACTGATGGTTAAATTCTAACCTAGAAGTTCTACAGAATTAACAGTATATAAATACTTCGAATTAAATTCTGGGAAAAACATATGTCAATGATCTCAACATTATCTTTCCAAAACTTTAAACGGTTCATGATTTTGATTCCTGGTTCTCCCGGAATCGCGAAAATATTGAAACACGTCTATTTTCGGACATGCTATGCTCTACGAATTTTCCAGAATTTAATACTCATAATTTCATAAATTAAATTATATAATAAGAAATCTAACCTTAATATCTTTCTAACGCAAGAAACTAGGTCTCGTTTGGAGTCCGGAGCTATACACAATGGCTTGTGGAAGATGAATGAACCCTAGATGGCAATTCTCCAAAATATCTCTCTCTCTAAGATAATGGGATAATTAGGGTTATAATAATATATATACATATATATATATATATATATATATATATATATATATATATATATATATATATAGAGAGAGAGAATAAGGGAGGTGAGGTGGCACCTCACTCTCAAAACAAGGGTGGCGGTGATGTGGCACAATCCCAACCACACAAACGAGGGGAGGGGGTTAAGTGCAATTTGCCAATTATGAAATGTGTGGCTGGTATTGTGCCACGTCACTGCCACCCTTGTTTTGAGAGTGAGGTGCCATCTCACCTCCCTTATTCTCTCTCTCTCTCTCTATATATATATATATATATATATATATAGGGATGAGCGGCTGAGTGAAAGTTGATAGGAGGGTGACACATGTCAGAATATGATTGGTTGGTTTTTGTTATATTATTTGTTTTTGATTTGCCTTTATCAAAACATTATTTAAGTCATTTTAAATCTAAAAAACTCCAAATAAATATTAAAAATAATCATAAAAATCTGGAAAAATTACATAAAATATATTTTGAACCTATAAACCCTAGAAAAATATTTGGGATAATTTTATATTCATAAGTTTACTACTATAATTAGGAGAAGCTCTAAATATTAGTTTTATCCATTTAACTAAAAATAAATATTAACATTATTCCAAAAATTTTGAAATAATTCCAGAAAATATATATTAATATTATAAACCCTAAAAAATAATGTGGGTCCATTCTATATTCCTGAGCTTGCACAATAAATTCTACAAGTCCTAAAAATTAGTTATTAGTCTAAATAACTCCCAATAAATACTAAAAGTATTCAAAAAATTCCCAGAAAATTCTACAAAAAGAAAATATATTTGACTATTTAGAACCTAAAATAAAATTTTGGAATATTTTTAATTAAGTTTGAACATAAAATAAATTCTTCAAAGTCCTAGAAAATTAGTGTTACTAGTTTTTAATTAACTAAAAATTATGAAAAAATCTCAATAATCTAAAATAGCCTAAAAATAATTCTAAATAAATATTTATATAAGTAAATATACTAAAAAAATTTATTTTCTAATTAACTAAGAGAATACTCTAAATAAATTTAACATCTACAATAAATATAATAATATAAAATATACACAAAATACCTATTTTGGGTGAGGGAGTTTACAATCTACCCAACTTAAAACAATTTTGTCCTCGAAATTAAAATAAGGCATAATTTGTTAAATCCTTCATATTCGTACATAAGGTACGTCAATCGCAATCTCTTCCAAAAATTTAAATAACAAAATCTATTCAAATCTTTCGCGATTACTTCAAAATTAAGATAACCACTGTTTAAATCAAAATTCAACCTGTCGTAATCTCTTCTCGATTTTTTTTTTTTTATAATCAACATTCAAATCTAACTCAAGTCTATATGACATCCCACATCAAAATTTATATCACCATTTCCAACTATCATAATCTCCTCTAGACTTTGAACAATAAACAATTCTAATCAAATCTTATTTCTATTCTCAAATTAAGAATTTTGTACTCTTCAAATATTTAAACTCAATTTACATCCTCAATATTTCAAATAGGTGACCCAATAATCAAAATTGAACTTTTAATTCAAATCATCAAATTATAAAATTTAAATCTAATTCACCAATTGTTCAAGCCTAAAATTCTATATTTATCCTCAAAATTTAAATCGATGATTCATCCTTCAATATTCAAAATTTAAATAATGTGCTCAAAGTATAAATATTTGGTCCGCAATATTAAGATTTTAAAATTCGTTAAATTCTCCTTATCTTATTCCTTCTTTTAAAATTTCTCAAAATTAAAATGACTTGAATCTTCCAATCTAATCTTACTTGATCACAATCTAAAAGAAATTCCTCTCAAGTTGGCAATGTACTGCTACCCAACTTAGAATTTACCCATCTATCACAGAAGGCTATATACTTTAAGAAAAATATTCCTTAATTTATTTACTCATGTCATTCAATCCTCAAAACTTCAACGCCGATTATATCATATATGATATGTCCTTAATTACAAAAGAATAATCCTTAAGTATGTGATCGGCCTATGGGGTATATCTAGTACTCTCTGTGTACCAAACTTATACCAAGCACGAGGTTTCGTCTTTCCGAAATAAGGGAAGACGGAGATCAATAATAAAGAGTTCAAGGGCGAGGTAATAGAATAGAAGTATCGGGATCAAGGCGTTTAAAGAATTCAAATGGGAATTATTAAAGTAGTTGTGGATTGATATCCTATTTTGGTAATGCCTATCCACATGCTCGCATCAGTACAGTTATGTAACGGATACGATATGCTTAAACATATCTAGAGGGCAAGTTCATTCATCTACTAATCACTAGATATCTCAATCCACGTAAAGTAGTTATACGAAGGGCGAACCACGCGTACTATGGTTGATCAGACCGTAGTACACTGATTCTGAAATGTATTAATGTATGCATCCACTAATACATATATAGTGAACAAGCTTGATGAAAGAATAAGCTTGCAAAACTAGGCTATAATAGCGGCATAAGTCAAGGTGGTACAACAATTATAGGTACACTAGATGATGATGAAAGGAGGTACAAGTCAATTCAAGTTCACAAAAATAAAACAAAAGAAATAGAATAAGCAATAATAATAAAGACTCTACAAATCTCTATAGTTATCATACAACCTCCTTGTCTATGTCGCTAGTCGACCAAATGGGGGCAAGGACCTCTAAATTCTATTGTCTGAATAAATACTGTCGTCTTATGCTAGCATACAATTAATGTTGTTCAATCACACTTCAATAATAGGTCAAAAGACTATATGATACTAGGTTGTGAGGTATACTACCCAACTTAAAATAATAAACTAATACTGTGACAGTCTTAAGGGTACCGTAGAAGCTCCTGTTAAGGTCTTCGAGAAGGGGTCTTGGTACTTGTTAGGGTATCCTCTTATATTACATAGGTCATGGTCGTCTTAACTCTTAGTCATAGTGCAAGTGTCAATAGTAAGAATGGGACGGTTACTGGCCTCAAGGGAAAGGAAATATAACTCGTATTGAGGTATGGTACAAGTTACGCAATTTAAAACTAAGGGATAAGCACCAGGTCTCAATCTACAAGAATAACTTAACTATCAAGTTCTAACTACGAAGCACACAATTTCAAAATTCAAGATTACAACTATAATCCTAGCAAACTATGTGTCCTTAACAAAGAAATAAATTACTTGGCCTACTATCAGAAGTGTCAGGTGGCACGAGTTGAAAGATAAAGAAAAGAAGAACGTAATTTTGGTCGTCGCACAATTAGTGAACATTAAGGTCACAGAGGAACAATATGTGAAATAGAGGGGCTCTAGGTAGCATCATGGTTTTCCAATGTGGAATGGTATACTAGTTGAATGTTCGAGGTATGATCAAGGGAGAAGTGTTGATTGCATTCCTCTAGGCTTCCTAGGGTGCTGTCTACTAATAACAAGACAATGATATAAGTTTATAGTTCTTCAATACTATCTAACTATGAGGGTTAGGTTCAGTCCTAATATTCTCTTTTAGTTTTCTATTGGTTCCTCCATACTAGGGTCAAACATTATGGTAAGCTTCTAACTAACTCTAGTGGTATCTATACTACTCTTAAGTCTTCATAATACATCAAGGGATAATGGTAAACCAATCTATAGATAAGGAATTCTAGGTTCACTAGATATTCTAAACTTAGTGGTGTGTCTATATCCTCATTGTAATCTTAATAGGTATGCTACTCTAATTATCATCCTAATAACAGGGGTTCCTATATTCTCAGCAGAAGGCTATACTCAAGGAACTATTAGGGAAGCACATGAATCAAGCATGATATAATTGTTCAAATAGAACAGATAGGAGGAAGATGAATCATAGTCAATTGTGGATGAGATCCTATACTCTAGTCCTAGGTGCAGGCTTGCTCGGTACAGTAACGTAACCGAGACAATATGCTCTCGACCTGCATTGGCCACCACATTCTGCCACGTCACAGACGGGAGACAAAGTTTTACGTGCGGGGCACACAGGTTGCGATGCTACAACCTTGTCGGTCGGAGAGAGAGAGTCGGCAAGAATGGTAGGGGATGTCCGGGGCATCCACACTTTACGTAATTTCCTGTTGTCTTGGACAGAGAGGGAATGAGAGCTACCCCCTGCCCGAAGCATATCTTCGTAGGCTGATTGGTCGAATTGGACGACCAAGGTCTTCTTCTTTGAACCTACTGATACAGCATCGTATTGAGCAATGGCTTTCTCGTCAGATGTATACCTCCATCTCCAGCAGAGTCGCCATCTTGTGTTTGATAATAAATGAAAAAAATTGAAACTAGGTTTATACGAAACCCTTTCTTTGGTTTACAAACAAGAAAAAGAAGTACAATTAATCCTATACGAGGATGTTGAGTACAAAAGTTTGATTCTAGGAAAATATTGCTATAGGAGTCTGATCTGCGGTCGATCACTTTGTCCCTTGGACCACACGATGACGAATAAGTGCTGTAGAAGACGAAAAAATGCTTCTGAGACTGCAGGAGGGGATTGTACTCTCGTTGCAAAAGTAGTCAATCAACACTCTCTGGATATACTCTCTTTTCTTGAAAACTCTTCGACCTTTTTAACCCCCCGACCTCCGTGGACGGAGGTCTCTATTTATAGAGTTCAGCTACCGTCGGCGTAGAAGCCGAACTAGAGAACTGCACCTTTTATGCGACGGTTACAATAACTGCTACCCACTTATGAATGATCTTCTGAATCGGCGTGTGACGTGTGTCCCATTATGAGGTAATGCGTATAACTGCTCGTCGAAGATCACGGCATGCAAGCTACGTAGATAACTGCCCCTCGCGTAGAGATGGTTGGCCTAAAGGCCAAATAACTGTCTCATTGGCGTAAAAGCCAAATAGCTGTTCTGTTGGCGTAGAAGCCAAGTAGCTGTCATATTGGCATAGAAGCCAAATATTTGTCATGTTGGCGTAGAAGCCAAAATAGCTGTCAAGTTGGCGTAGAAGCCAAGTGGTTTCATATTGGCATGGAAGCCAAGTTCTGCATAAAGAGTGATGCTTTGCAAATGTAGTCCGAGTCGGCGTATTTCAAGGAGATAGCGTACGGAGTGCTCCTTATAGCTGAAGATAGCCTGGTTGGCGTAATGTGCGGGGACGGTGATGTGGACGTATTAGCCCTAATTATAGCTCACCCAGCCTTTAAAAGTAGAACCAAATCTCGTGCATTAAATGCAGAGATCTGCCCCCATCATGCGCATTAACTGCAGAGACGTGCCTCGAGCTCTGTACGAAGAACAACTTTTGACATGGCGGTTGATTTCGTCTCTTCCTAAGCGTAAAAGCTCGCCTCTGCCTACGTAAAACAGGCAGCGTATTCCTTGAATGCGTAGACGACGTCTTATATCAAGGATTGTATCACTAAAAGACAGTCTGGGGCTCTGTGTAGAATCATCATAACAGCCTTCCTCTCGGTCGTTGTGCCTCGTACAACTTCCCGCTGCATTAATAGCAAGCAGGTTTTACGCCAAAGTGGCGATGTAACAACCTTTTTATTCCGAAGCAGTCCGGATATGACGCAGGCTGTTCTGGAGTTATGCTTTACGCTGAATAGCGTTGAAGCTCTGTTGTACGCCGATGGCTCTAGAGTCATATTTCACGATACCCAAAGTTGGAGCTCTATTTTACGCGGGCTTCCTGTATATTGAGGGTTTTACGTGTATGATTCCCCAGCATATTTTTCATGCTTCTACTGGCGCTAACAGCTGGAGAAGTGGTTGAAGGTAACATTCTCGTTTATTCACATTCAGCTTCAGTTTTATTTGATTTTGGTGTATCGCACTCGTTTATATCTTCATGATTTGTGACACGAGTTGGCTTGGAGTCCGAGTCCTTACTTGTAAGGTTGAATATACTTATTGGGAATGGTCTTGTGGGAGTAGATCGAGTTTATACCTCGTGTCGAGTCGTAGTGTACGGTAGAGAGTTTCCTGCTAGGCTGATAGAGTTTTCTATGTGCGATTACGATTTAGTCCTAGGAATTGATTGGTTGAGTGCTCGATATATGATGATAGATTTTCGTGCTAGCAAGGTTATCTTTTGTGTTCCTGGCAAGGAGGAATTCTCATTCTCAAGAGGCGAGTTGGAGTCTCCTTCAGTTATTCTGAAGATGGCAGTGGACAAGGAGGAGCAGTTACCCCGGGTTGTCTGCGAGTTCTCGGACGTATTTCCCTACGAGCTTCCAGGTATGCCGCAAGTTCAAGACGTGGAGTTCTACATCGATCTCTTTCCAGGGGCGGAGCCAGTTTCGCAGAGAGTCTACAGGATATCACCATCAGAATTAGAGATTCTGTACTTGATGATTGAGGAGTTGAGGACCAAGAGATTCATTCGTTCTAGTGGATCAACTTGTGGAGTCCCATTACTTTTTGTTAAAAAGAAGGATGATTTATCACGTTTATGTGTTGATTATCGTACCTTAAATACAGTGACCATTAAAAACAAGTATTCCTTGCCCATGATAGAAGACTTGTTTGATCAGCTCAATGGGGCAGCTATATTTTTTAAGATCGATTTACGGTCTGGGTATCATCAGATCAGAGTCAGAGAGCATGATATACCCAAGACAACTTTCAGATCTAGATATGGCCATTGGAAGTTTCTTGTTATTCCATTTGGAGTGACCAATGTGCCAACAATATTCATGGATCTCATGAATCGCATCTTCATTCCTCACTTATACCAGTTTGTGATATTATTTATTAATGATATTCTGGTATACATTCAAACTAAGGAAGAGCATAAGTGACATCTTCGTATAGTACTTCAGACTCTTCGGGAGCATCAACTATATGCGAGGTTCAGTAAGTACGATTTCTGGCAAGATTGTATCTCATTCTTGGGTTATATCATTTCCGGTAGAGGCATAAAGGTGGATCCCAAGAAGGTGGAGGGTATCGAGAGTTGGCCAGTACATAGGATAGTCTTGGAGGTACATAGTTTTCTAGGATTAGAAGGCTACTACAGACAGTTTGTGGCAGACTTTGCTAGAATTTTTGCACCATTGACACGGCTGACGTGTAAGGACGTATGCTTTGAGTGGTCAAATGCTCGGAAGTTTCTTTCGAGAAGCTCAAGCGAAGTTTAATTTGGCTCATATTCTGACACTTTCTGTTAGACCATGAGGGTTCACGATCTACTGTGACGCATCAGACATTGGGCTAGGATGTGTCCTTATGCAGCATGGTAGGGTTATTACTTATGTGTCTCGGCAGCTTCGAGACCATGAGAAGAACTACCCGATCCATGATTTAGAGTTAGCCGTAGTGGTATTTGCACTCAAGATATGAAGACATTATCTGTATGGTGAGCAAGTGAAGATCTTCAAAGATCATAAGAGCTTGAGGTATGTGTTCATGCAGAGGGACCTCACATGCGACAGAGGAGATGGCTAGAGTTACTGAAAGATTACGACCTTGAGCTTTATTATCATTCTAGGAAGGCCAACATCATTGCAGATGCCTTGAGCAGGAGAGCAGGAGCCTACTTTTTGACGGAGCAACATCACATCCTAGACGATCTTCATGAGATGGTCATCGAGGTGGTATTATCTGGTGATAAGGGCTTTATGGCATGATTGCAGGTCCAGTCTACTATAGTTGAGAGGACCAGGATAGCACAATCAGGTGATGCCAGGCTTCAATGACTCAGGACAAAGTATAAGACAGGACGCAGAGCAGAGCTAAGCATTCACAAGGATGGTCTCTCAGGTTCGGGAGTCAACTTTGTGTGCCGAATGGAGATATCCGGCACGAGATTATGTCAGAAGCCCACTATTTTCAGTATTCTATTCATTCAGGAGGGAGAAAGATGTACCATGATATTCGATAGCACTTCTGGTGGAATGGGATGGAGAGGAAGATAGCACGGTTTGCCTCTCGGTGTTTAGTCTGTCAGCAGGTTAAGGCTGAGCATCAGAGACTGGTCGGGTTACTTCAGCCTTTATCAATTCCAGAGTGGATATGAGAGCATATTAATATGGACTTTGTGACTGGTCTTCCAAGATCCCCTACTGGTAGAGATATCATTTGGGTGATAGTGGATCGGCTCACGAATGTTGCTCACTTTCTACCATTCTGAGTTGGTCAATCTACTGAGTAGTTAGCCGAGATGTATATGAGGCAGATTGTAAGACTGTATGGAGTTTCAGTTAGCATCGTCTCGAACAGGAATTCCAGATTTACTTCTCATTTTTGGCAGATCCTTCAGGAGAGTTTGGGCACCCGTCTGAGGCTCAGTTTAGCTTATCATCCGCAGACAAATGGTCAGTCAGAGCGTACGATTCAGACCTTGGAGTATATGTTTCGATCATATACACTGGACTTTGGTGGTTCATGGGAGGAACACTTGCACTTGACAGAGTTCTCCTACAACAACAGCTTCCAGAGGAGTATTGAGATGGCACCCTTTGAGGAGTTGTACGATAGGAGATGCATATCACCATTAGCTTGGGATGATATTAATGAGAGGCATATGCTTGATTCTGAGATAATAGCTTAGTCAGTTGAGGTTATTAGGCAGATTAGAGATTATCTCAGAGTAGCTCAGGATTGTTCACCATTAAATTAGAAGTCTAAAAGAACTTGCTTTAACAACAAACTAAAGAAAGTACAAAGAGGTCCTAGACAGACAATCTAAGTACAACTTTTGATTCTGGAATGTGACGATGGAGATCGAGTGGCACAGTAACTCTTTTACTCCGTTGACGGTCCGATACGGGAGTAAGGAAGATCTTTTCAGTTCTCTCATGTGCCTGTTACTCGCCCGCTGTTGTGTGGGTGTGCTACCCAGCTATTTATAGCCGCCAAGCTGACAGGCTATGGAGGCTGCATATGCCTCTGTTTGGTGGTCACATAAGATTCATTCAACAGAATATGGTTGCAAGTGTAGCCGCATGCCACGGGTAGGTCACCACGTGGGCTCGATTGAGATAAGCTGTTGATAAAATCTTGGTTGAGGGATGGAGTCATTTTTGACCCATTGTGTGCATGACTTGGTCAACTGGACACGTGGTCTGCACTGAATGTGTAAGGATTCCTTGAGTGGCAACGGAAGGATCTTGCGAGCTGAGGGCCGCATAGCGTGTTGGTCGCATAATGTCTTGGCCGCATATGGACACTCTGGCTTCATGAGGACGAGGACGCATAATATCTTGGCCACATATATGCTCTCGTCCGCCCTTGGTCTGATGGACACTTTGGCTTCATGAGGACGATGATGCATAGAGTCGAGGCCTCATGTGTGCTCTCGTCCGCCCTTGGTCTGATGGATACTTTGGCTTCATGTGGACGAGGACGCATAGAGTCGAGGCCGCATATGTGCTCTCGTCTGACCTTGGTCTGATGGACACTTTGGCTTCATGAGGACGATGACGCATAATGTCTAGGCCGCATATGTGCTCTCATTCTCCCTTGATCTGATGGAAACTTTGGCTTTATGAGGACGAGGAACCATAGAGTCGAGGTCGCATATGTGCTCTCATCCAGCCTTGGTCTGATGGACACTTTAGCTTTATGAGGTTGAGGATGCATAGAGTCAAGGCCGTATGTGTGCTCTCGTCCGCCTATGGTCTGATGGACACTTTAGATGCATGAGGACGAGGATGCATAGAGTCAAGGCCTCATATGTGCTCTCGCCCGCCCTTGGTTGGAAGGATACTTTGGCTTCATGAGGACGATGACGCATAGAGTCGAGGTCGCATATGTGCTCTCGTTCGGCCTTGGTCTAATGGACACTTTGGCTTTATGAGGACGAGGACGCATAACGTCTTGGCCGCATATGTGCTCTTATCCGCCCTTAGTCTGATTGACACTTTGTCTTTATAAGGACGAGGATGCATAGATTCAAGTCCGCATGTGTGCTCTCGTCCGCGGTCCCCTGGGAACACCAAGTTTCTCTTTTTTATACCAATCATGCTGATGGTTGCAACTGTAGACGCATATCACGAGTGGGATGTACGGTTGATAAAATCTCGGGGTTGTTCTCCCGTTGTGTGCGTGACTTGGTCAACTGGACACGTACTCAGCACTAATTGTGTGAAGATATTTTTGGTTGTAACGACACGATCTTGCAAACTGACTATCGCATAGGGCAGTTATAGCATACGTGCTCTCGTCTAACCTTGGTCTAATAGACACTCTGGCTTCATGAGAACGAGGACGCATAGAGTCGAGGCCTTATAGGACATATAGAATCTGGGATGCAAGGGGCGCATGGAGCCTGGGACGCATGTGGCCAGAGATGCATGGGGCGTATGAGGCCAGAGGCGCATGCTGAGCTTTTGACTGGATCTTAGGAGTACTTTTGGTCGCATGCAGACTGGGGTGCATGGAGACTGATCCTCGTGGAGATCTTTGACGCATAAATAGATTGACACATTGAAAACTTGGTTCATGGAGGGCTTGACGCATAGATAGCTTGACATATAGAGAACTTGGCTCATGAAGAGCTTGACGCATATATCTTTATGTATGCAACTTGTAGTATGGCCGCATGGAGGCACTTGCATACTTGCTTTGGGGATCTAGACGAGTCCCTTGGCCGTATAGCTTCTCTGCTGTATGACTAAGACAGGCTTTGAGGGCATATCTTCTGGCGCATGGACTCAAATTTTTTATGCTTCTACAAGACCCCCTTCAAAGTTTTTAAAACTTGAACAAGTTGAAATACTTTAAAACAGCAAGGAAGAGAGTTTTGACATGGTCAATAAGGCGAATATTCTACCAGAGGTAATATGGACGTAGTAGGACATTTTATTCTCTCAGACATTCCATTGGAGGATTTTGGTGGACTCATATCTATGGCGTACTTAATAATTAAGTACATATGACAAGCTAGAACGACGGACACCATTAGAGGTACTATAGACGTGGTGGTGGAAAGTCGATAGGCAATAATATTTGCTTAGAGGTAATATGGACATGGAAAACTCTTGAGTTGTGACCCTACTGGGGATGGTGGTATATATCTCCTCAGAGGTAATAGGGACATTGCAGAATATAACCTGATTAGAACTCCGCAGAAGAATTTTAGTGGACCTGTCATCATGGGCATACTTAAAGCTAAGTATGGATGACAAGTTGAAATGACTGATACCATCATAGGTATTATGAACATGATTGTAGGAAGTTGACAAGAAAGAATATTTACTCAGAGGCAACATAGACGTGACAAACTCTTGAGTTGTGGACTTATTACCCATGGCGTACCTCAAGTACGGATAATAAGCTGAAATGACTGGCACTATCAGGGGTTATACGAACGTGATAGTAGCAAGTCGATGAGTGTAAACTCCCTCACCCAAAATAGGTATTTTGTGTATATTTTATATTATTATATTTATTATATATGTTAAATTTATTTAGAATATGCTCTTAGTTAATTAGAAAATAAATTTCTTGATATATTTACTTATATAAATATTCATTTAGAATTATTTTAGGTTATTTTAGATTTTTGAATATTTTTCTAGAATTGTTTTAATTAAAACTTAGAAAACATAAATTTCTAGGACTTCTATGATTTACTATACGACCATACTTGCATGCCTTTCCTACCAAATATTTATTTTAGTTTAAAATATTTAATTATATTTTTTTTGTAATTTATTTAGAATTTTAAGAAATTTATTTAGATTTTAAAATTATTTAGGATTTATTTGGATATATATATAGTCTTAATATTAGATATATACTAATTTAGTGTTAATAGATATTAATAAGATTTTTATAAATTATTTGTATTATCTTTAATTATATTTAAGATTATAAATTATTGAGATAAATTAAAACTCTATTTTAAATTAATTCAAATCCTGAACCTACTAGGAAATCAACTTCATGCATATCCTATCCTTATTTAAATTCATCATAATCCTATCCAAATTAACCAATCCTATTCTTATTTAATTAAGTAGTGTCCACCATTATATATACCTCATCCTTCATATTTTCTTTCCCAAATTTCTCTCTTTTTCGTCCAAAAAAAATATTCAAAATTCGTCATAAATTCAGCCACATTTTCTACTAGTTATGACGAATTAAAAAGACGATATCTCCTAGCTCCGGACTCCAAACATGCTCCAGTTTTTTTTGTTAGAACGATAATGAGGTTAAATTTCTGATAATATAAATTGTTTTTCTAAATTATTAGTATTAAATTCTGGAAAATTCGTAGAGCACAGCATGTCCAAAAATAGACGTGTTTCGATGTTTTTGCGATTCCGGGAGAACCAGGAATCAGAATCACGAACCGTTTAAAGTTTCGGAAAGCTAATGTCGAGATCATCGACATATATTTTTTTCCAGAATTTATTTTGAAGTATTTACATACTGTTAATTCTGTAGAACTTCTAGGTTAGAATTTAACCATTGGTGCACAATACAAAATTTGTATGTTCCATAATTCCCAAACGAATTTGAATTCAGACGAGCCATAAATTCCAGTATATTTTTTTATGCTGAAATCTACAGGAAATCATGCATGAAAGTCGAGTTTGTATCGGTTGACTTTTTGGTCAACAGATCGTCTCGATTTGCGTGCCATGAGTCTCGAGTTGATAAAATTCAGTTTCTTTGGACAAAATTTAGGAATTAACATAAAAATCAGAATAATAAGATTAAAATAGGATTTTAGAGTAATTATTCCAGAATTAAATAAATTAAAATAAATTAATGGTTATATTATTATATAGTTATATGAATATATATGTAAGTAAATGCTAATTGATAATTATGACTAAATATTCAGACTGTATGACCCTAGGATATCATGGACTATCCCATACTTACCTTGACCATGTTGACCCTAAGAACTTGTGAATTTGTCTGCCTTGCGTACACTAACGTACCGGCATAGACACCTGTCAGTTGACTGACTGATTTCGTACAGTACTTGAAGACGCGACACCCACATAATTCAATGCGTAATTGACCGTGTTAGATGACTAGTGTTACCCCTAGTATACCCCCTGATTCCAGTGTAAATATGGTTGAGTATGTGCTAGTGTAATGACTAATGATTCTATTATATTATATTTATGTGTACATAGGATATTGGATTATTCTGCGCGATTTCTGGAGCAGGTTATTGGTACATTGTAGCTTCCTTGCCAGGCAAGTATACCTTGCCATTGTACTGTTATTTATACTCCATATGTTGCATGCATCTTTATTTTCTGTCCTTAGTTCATATATTTTAACTGTTATACAAAATGCGCGCGACGGTGTTGTCGCATTATGTTTTTATTTATGTATTGCATTGACCTTGTTCATGAGACTACCCCATTATCATGTAGTACCATTAGATTTCATTTGACTGTGACACATATTTTTACACGAGTGGTGAGTCTCATATAGATCACGGACGCACGTATTGACTGATCATCGGTACGTGTGGGACGTGCGTTAGGAATAACTGCTGTTAGAAACTTTGCATGCTAGAAGACTTAGTAGTTATTAGAGGTCTATGGACATAGTCTATTGTAGTACGGTGGTCCCATCCTTGTCCTTGTCTGGTTGCAGGATTGGGCTAGGTACTAAGAATAGGCTATGGACCAAATCGTGTCATGGATGTGACATGCTTAGAGCATGGGGTGGAGAGAACAACAAGTACCGCATTTGAGCTCCTTTACACTTTTTCTATTGTGCGCCCGGATTCTTCGCTGGAGATACGGGTGGTGATGACCACTATATATTATATTATTATCAGGCGGGCCTCCGGCGTTCGAAAGTCGTCGTGCCTTTGTAGGCCCCTGGATCTCCAATAGAGAACCATGCCAAATCCCAGATTTTCAGCCAGATAGCTCACTTGTGGGGAAAGTTGTTCTTAACTGCATTCACTTTAGACGGTTAGGCGACCCATTGGATATTTATTTCAGTACTTTATTGGCATGTGTTTAAGTATACTTGTTATGTCCCTCTGAGGACCTGGTCCGCTGCCAGGTGTACCTGTTCTTGAGTATTTGCAGGAGCGCAGATTGGAAGGATATAGAAGCTTCGTGGATGTCTTCCCTTCGAGCCGTGATTGGTAGCTGGTACTTATATTGTTTGAGTGAGTTGTACTTATATTGTATTTACTTTTCCCATTTGAGTTGGTAGTGGATTTGTTTCCACCCAACTATTATCTTTAGATCCTTCTTATTGAGATCTAGTTTCATAGATACTGGTTATTTATTTCTATATGATTTTGGTGGATGAGATTTAGATTTTACCCTGTGACTTGTATTACATTTTTACCACTTGTGGATTTGATATTCATAATACAGCGTATGTATGGATTTGGTTTCCATATATTGGAGTTGCCATATCTATGCGGCTGGCATGCTTACGTGTCCTAGTCCTACGTATTTTGGGACTGGGGCGTGACAATGAGCAGAACGTTACTCAGAGGTAATATGGACATAGAAAAGTTCTGGAGATATCTTAATCAGAGGTAATGTGGACGTGGTAAGATATGACTCTGTGGGGATAAAGAAAAATAGGACTGAGGTAATATGGACATGACCGTTTTCTTGTGGTAATAGATTCACTCTACTGTGAAAACATGAGAGATATAGTTCAAAAGACATGAACTGACTTTTTCTCTGCTGGAGAAATAAAAGAAAGTAGTTCAGAGGTAATATGAACGTGAACTTGGGGACTTACTACCCTTGGCGTACTTACACTGAGTACGGGTAGCAAGTTGGAAGATGAGGATGCTATCAGAAGTAATATAGATGTGGTAGACTTCTTTATAGTGATAGATTCATTCTGCTGAGGAGAATGACAGGATTATAGTTCATAGGTAATATGGACGTGAACTGTTTCTTAGGGTGTAAATCCTGGATAGAAGAGCATCTTCGATCCAGACTGGAGGATCGTATATGAGATGTCCAGGAAATAACTGGCTTTGAGGACACATATTTTTGCTGGAAGGAATCAAGTTTTGGGTGGTCTCAACAAGAGCATTTTACTGGACCTAAGAACTGCTCCGCTGGAGAACTTTTGGTGGATCCATTACTTCTTGCATACTTGGATGCAAGTAATATATTTGAAACAATCCCTATCAGAGGTGATATGGATGTGATAGGCTTTGTGGACTTAACAATGTTAGTGTACTTAGAGTTAAGTATGGGTGGTAAGTTTAGATGATGACAAATATCAGAGGTAATATGGACGTGATGATCGACAATCAAACATGGAAGTTTGCTCAGAGGTAAGATGGATATGGAAAACTCTATTGGGGAGGATGTGAGGGCGGTAGATCAGAGGTAATGTGGACGTGAACTAATGCCCAAGAGAACTCAGGTTACTAAGGGTGGTCTACCTCGGAGTGTAGATAAACCTGAGGGTTGTTCCTCTGGAAAACTTTTGAGGATCCATTAATTATTGCATATTCATGACTCCTGAATACTAATAATGGCTTTTACGGTGACTCGTGTATGAGAGGTGCATATTGTTCTTATACACTTGCTGGGGATAAACAACATGTAGGCACTGTACATTCTGTATTTATTGGAGAATTTTATCCCTGGTTAGCAAATCTTCGTTAGGCTTTGCGAGCCTGTATGCACTGTTGAATCGAGAAAACACTATCCTTGATGCCTTTGATAGAAGGTTGGATCAAGAAAATATTATCCTCGATGTCTCTCTTGTCAACCATGGCTGAAAGTTTATGATTTTGGAACTCTACCCCTAAAGGTTGTCATCTTGTTGGAGTGATGACACGTACTAGCATCTTCATATCCTAGCCCTCTACGAGTGCTGTTGTAATAACTGTCGAATTATAAAGGAATACACCATCCTTTACCAAAGTTCAGACCTTCAGCTTTTTGTAGTCCATAGCCCATCTTCTACATAAGACATAGTAGTTGTTGGCTGTAATGATGGAACTGTGGCAACTCATCATTTGTTGTATTGAATAATGCTGATGACTTAGCTTGTGGAGAATAAGAAGTTTTGTGCACAGGAACACTGCCACATATACATGAGAGAGTTTGCTGAGTTATGCGCGTAGGATCACTGCCACGTATGCACGATTGTTTACCACGCCGAGGACCACTGCTTGCCACGTGTTTTTGTATATCGCGCAGAGGAATACTTCATGTTGCCCATAAGGATTTGTTACGCAGAGAAGTACTATCGTGTGCGCATGAAGTGTGATACGTTCTTGCACTGAATACTTGCTCGGATGGGTACAATGGAATGCTGCCTATCATGTGCCATTGCTGATGAGTCATGCGAGGCTTTGCTTTTGTGCATAGGGAGACTTGTTGATCTGCGCTGAGCATCTGAAGTCTATAATTTGTGTCTTCTGAGGAAAGGATTTTGCGGCCCGACCTGTATTACTTTTTCTTTGACCTGGTTGTTTAAGGTGCTACTTGTTTTGCCAATTTTTGAGCAATGATCTCACCTTATAGGATTGTGAGTGATACCAAGCCTGCTACTTGGTTGCGAACCGGCAGGAGGTTGACGACCTCCATGGTTTCTTGGGCTTTCGTCACTGAAAAATTGCCGAATTGGAGGGATACTATGTTCGTAATGACCATCTTATCCTAGAAGTTGAGGGTAAGCTTATTGGCATCGATCAATTGCTGGATACATCTCTTCAACACAGAGCAGTCTCTGGTTGGATGATGGATGTACTGATGAAAGAAAAAATATTTTGGGTCATCGACCTTGTCAGCCTCTTCAGGGCATTTTATGTTGGGTAGCCGAAGTTTATTTTCTTTCATCATTATGTTAAAGATTTTAATGATGTCGTCGTCGAAGGAGAACAGCTTATTTGGCTTTGGGGCTTCCGATTCCCGAGTCGCACGGTCCTCAGGGAAGACCAATAAATTGTCTTTGAACTCGGAGGGAATGCTACTCCCAGCTTTGGATGTTGATCTGACTTGTCGATGGAGACTACCCCCAGACATGTAATTGTCTATTTCTTGGGAATCACTATCCTCACGGCATGATGGGTTGATGTGTATCACCGGAAGATTGCTACTCCCAGCTTGCAGAGTTACTGCGGGCCCTGAGGGTGACATGACCATGTTCGCTTTGATCTCCAGTATTGCCTGGGCCAAAGTCTGCATTATGGCACTCATGGTGTGCATCATTGCCTCCAGAGCATCTAGACATTGGTGATCGTTGAGCCTTTCCGCCTTTAGTTCCTGAGTCGCACTATCCTCAGGGAAGACGGGCATAGTTGCATCATCTTCAGACTCAAAGGAGATGCTACTTCCAGCATCAGATGATGCTCTGACTATTTGAGGGTGACTACCCCCAAGCATGTCATTGTATGTTACTTGGGAGTTACAGTCTTCAGGGGAGGTAGGCATCATCGCACTATCTTCCGATTCTGGAGGATTGCTACCCCCAGCCATAGATGCTGCATTAACCCTAGGCATATTGCTGTCAGCTTCCTCGAAATCGTTGTCCTCAGGAAAAGCCAAAAGTGCTACATCTTCTTCAGACTCGGAGAGAATGCTACCTCCAGCTTTGAAAGCTGCGTCTTCTTGATGATGGTGATTACCCCTAGGGAACTCGACATCTATCCCTTGAGATTTACTATCTTCATGGAACGCAGGTTATCGTGGAGTTCTGGGGGATTGCTACCCCAAGCTTGCAAAGTCACCTGGGGTCTCGAGGAAGAGCTACCCCCAGTGGCTAACAACTTCTTCTTTGAGCAGATTCCTAAGAAAATACCCTCCATATGTCCTGCTGCTTGTCCTCCTTAGACCAGTCTCCTAGACACGCTGGTCGAGAATGACAGACTGGAGGTGCTGGACTTCCGACCTTCCATCGCGAAGGGGGCCTTCAAAACCGAATAGCACGAGGCGAAGGGTGGCTCCTCTTCCTTTGGTACTTGCACCTATTCTCCTCCTGCTGCCGGTTGGGCGCCCTTGGTTGCAGTCGTTGGAATACCTACTGCCTATTTGCAGGTACTGCTACCCTATTACAACAGCAGTAGATGATAATGCTGGCACAGTGATGCCCTGAATGGGCCATTTCATATGTTGTATTTTCTTCTCTCGCTTTGCGCTTATGATTGATCACGTTGCACAAGTCACGTGAGGGCTGATTTACTATTACACCCTTGTTATGAGCACATGGGTGTGTAGGTATTATTTTTGCTCCCTAACCTGGGGTTCTTGCAAGAACTTTTTCTAAGTCGTTAGCGAAAGAATTTTAAGATTGACCCAGTCCACTTATCGTCGTGGAATGGACATGCGGATCGGTCTTGTACAACTTTCCATCAGGGGCACGCATAACAGTTAGCGACGCCAACCGACGGTCAGTTGAATGGGTAGTTGCTTTAGCTTGGCGAGCTCGCACTGCCCTAGACTTCTTAGTCCTGGCACGTGCTGGTGCATAATACGAAGAGTCCAAGTTTGGGGTTTGACCATTCTCAACATGGCACATAGGATCAACGCTGCGTGAGATTCGGTCGAAAATAGAGGCTATGCTGCTGTCAGAGCCGCATGCAGCTATCTGCCTGCGGCTGTTAACCGATGCCGCATGGTCGATCTTATGCGGCCTCCTCCTTGGCCGCATAGAACTTGCATCAGAACCCGAACATCTAGTATCGTAGTTTTTTTCTCAGCCAAAGTTTGGGTGCTGAGCATTTTCTGCGTCATACGGGGATGCTGCATGGACGTTGATAGCTTGGGTGGACGCCTGACGAGCGTCTTCAGTAACAGAGAGAGAGGCGAAAAGCGCTTGCTCTGCAGTTGGGTGAGGCGCAACGGCCTTTGCTATCCAAGTCTTGCGGGTCTTCTTAGGCCCTGCTATCCTTAGACAGGGACTCGCCCTGCCCTCTGAGAGCATCTCCTCCAAAGCTTGCTGGTCGAAGTGGACTACTAGCATCCTCTGGGTTGAACCCAGCTTGGTTGCATCAGACTGCATCACCACCTTCTCTTCAGAGGAGAAGGATGCTCCCCAGCAGAGTCGCCATCTTGTTCGCCATTAAATTGGAAGTCTAAAAGAAATTTCTTTAACAACAAAGTAAAGAAAGTACAAAGAGATCATAGACAGACAATCTAAGTACAATTTTTGATTCTAGGGCGTGACGATGGAGATCGAGTGCCGCAGTAACTCTTTTACTCCATTGACGGTCCGATGCGTGAGTGAGGAAGCTTTTTTCTGTTCTCTCTTCTGTGCCTGTTGCTCGCCCGTTGTTGTATGGGTGTGCTACCCAGCTATTTATAGGCTCCATGCTGACAGGCTATGGAGGCCGCATATGCCTTTGTTTGGTGGCCGCATAGGGTTCCTCCAACAGAATACAGTTGTAACTGTAGCCGCACGCCACGGGCAGGCTGCCACGTGGGCTCGATTGAGATAAGATGTTGATAAAATCTCGATTGAGGGACGAAGTCATTTTTGACCCATTGTGTGCATGGCTTGGTCAACTGGATACGTGGTTTGCACTAATTTTATAAGGATCCCTTCGGTTGCAATTGAAGGATCTTACGAGATGAGGGCCACATTGTAAGCCCCCTGATTTTTCAAGAATTTTTAATTTTGATTTTTCACAATTTTTCTGTAATTTTCTGGAATTAAAACTAAGGTATTTTATGATTAAAGGATTTATAAATGATGTTAATTAATATTAAAATATTATAGAAATAATATTTTATGGTGTAAAATGGAAAACCGGACATAGGGTAATTTTCTGCGAATTTATTGGACTCCGGAATCATTTTTAAAGCCCTGAAAACCGATATAGAATTAAACCGAATTAAACTCGTACCAAATGCCCAACATCCCCATGAGAGCCGAAGCCAAGCCCAATGAGCGTTGACCCAGCCCAAATCCTAGGTCAAACCCTAGTCTAAATTTTTGTATGTATAAATACATAATTTCCTAGTTTTCTCCACAAACAAAAAGAAAAAAAAGAAAATACTAAAAATCCCTAATCCCTAAACCTAACCTAACCGAGCGTCGCCACCCTTTCCCTAACCCCTCCGGCGAGACTCCGGCGCCGCCCCTAGCCCAGCTGCCCGTCCTCAGCCGCCTATCTCCGCCCCACTCTCGATCCCGAACCCCCACGGCCTTCACCGCCTCCACAAACCTCCCGCCGCCTTACTCCAGACCCAACTCCGCCGCTCCCCGACTGCCTCACCATCGATCCCCGACCCCGCTCACACGTCAACCACTACCCGCAGAATTCCTTCGCTCGACCACCGGCCGCAGCCCCGATCTCCCTCTCCGACTAACAGCAGCGGTAGCAGCAGCCCTAAGCCGCCGCCGAGAACTCCGCCGAGCACACCCGACCTCGCCGCTATCACCCTCGAGCGCCTCCCCGCTCGCTGTGCGACCCAACACAGCCGCCCTAAGCCAGCCGTCAGCTGCCCTAGCCCGGACACGACCAGGACACGACCAGGACACGAAACAGATGCGCGGACACGTAAAATCTCGGTTTCACGGAGCCCTGCTCAGGTATCGTTTCCTCTCTCCTCGTGATTCTATTTTCGGTTCCGTCTGTTGCAACGCGTAGACTGTGTAACCCCATCGATGTCCGTACAACTCGCTCGGTGTGTCGCGTCCTATGGCGATCGTGAACCGCGATCCAAAAACAGGAAAACCAACACCCTATTTCACCCCGGAACTGGGTGCGCCCCGCCAAACGGGACGACTTGGTCGTGCGCGGTCTTTACCGAAACGTGCGCGCCGTTGATACGGACGTGTGGGATTTCGCAGAGGTTGATTTGGATGTGCGTGCACACCGAAATCAACGCGTATCCGCCGACAACGCCCCGTATCCGCCTATTCTGGAACACGTCGTAACTTCGTATACACACGTTGGATCGAGACGAAACTTATGCCATCGGACTCGTAGCAATATGATGGTCCTGTGACCCAAGTTTGGTTCGATTCTGAGAACGTTGACAAAATCGCGTATCGTGGGCCCCACCGGCTCCACTTGACGGGCGATTTGTGTTCGGCTCATCGGAATCCAATTCTGGAAGTTCCGTTGGGTTCGTATCATCGTTCCTGACTAGTTGATACTAAGTTTGACGAATTTGAAGACCTTTGACCCTGATACACTTTTCGGTGCAAAGTGGCCCACATGTGGACCTCGCTTTGACCAGAAACTGTCATTTTTGCCCTTGTGTCCAAATTGGACTTAAGGACAGGCGTTTCTAGCTATTTGATATTTTTTGAGACTGTTGGTGATGTTTATTACAGCTTTTGGAGGAGTACCTGCAGGATCCACTGACACAGGGACAGCTATTGGTATTCCAACCCCAGACAAGTGTACCTTGCCAACATTGCAGTTCTTGTTACTTATTTCTTTGATTTATTTATATCTTGTGCATGCTTGACCTAGGACCGTGTGACTTACTTAGCGTCCGATTATTAGTCGGGTGCCAACACCGTACGCGGAGTTGTGTAACGTCACTTAGAGATGGACATTCGTGACCCTTTACATTTTTGTACTTGTCTTATCAAGTACACTATAACCCAGGACACTTGACACTATTCATGAGACAGAATTTTTCTGAGATATTTATAGTGATTCTGTGTAGGATACAGGTTTTATGACATAGACATTATATTCATAGATATTAGATGACTTGCTGCATTAGATATGATCGTGCGTGACATGGACATGAGACATCATGGACATGAGACGTGTGATTACATTGGGTGGGGAGAGACACACAGGCTACAGGCTGAGTTTATATATATATAAAACACATAGTAAAACACATAGTAAACACTGCTACCGGCTCTCAGACACGGAGCTTGTAGTGGTCTCAGCCTGAGTTTAGTGATGCTCTCAAATTGTATTTCACGTAGATGGTTATATAGTTTACCCTATTTATCTCATTTACTATTATACTGTATTTTGGCATGTTGATTTCTGTACCTTGTTATGTCCCCTGAGGACCTGGATCCGGATTATATCCCCAGGATTAGCAAACGAGATCGACTTCGAGGTATACAGGACATGAGCATTATCAGGAGCAGGCACTGGAGCAGTACCAGATCCAGTAGACGAGTGATCATCGAGGGTATCTTCTGAGTATATACTGTTCCATACACAGTATTGGCTGTAGTTATCTTTATTCTTGTATCTTGACAGATGTATCAGACTCATTATCGGATTATTTTCCGAGTTTATGTTATATTGAGATTGATCTTGCTTTATGATTCTGATATTGTTGTATTTATTTCTGTGGATGAGATTAGTCTATCTAGACCCTTATTGTTGTATTACAGCTTAAGTACGCCTTGATGAATCCATTAAATTGGGTTTGTCCATCGGTGTGTGCTGCTGGCCATTGCCACGTGTCCGGTCCCTCGGTATTTTGGGACTGGGGCGTGACACACATAGTGTGTTGGCCGCATAATGTCTTGGACGCATATGGACACTCTGGCTTCATGAGGACAAGGACGCATAATGTCTTGGCCGCATATATGCTCTCGTCCGCCTTTGGTCTGATGGACACTTTGGCTTCATGAGGACGAGGATGCATAGAGTCGAGGCCGCATGTGTGCTCTCGTCCGCCCTTGGTCTGATGGATACTTTGGCTTCATGAGGACGATGACGCATATAGTTGAGGTCGCATATGTACTCTCGTCCGGCCTTGGTCTGATGGACACTTTGGCTTCATGAGAACGAGGATGCATAGAGTTGAGGTCGCATATGTGCTCTCGTCCGCCCTTGGTCTGATAGACACTTTGGATTCATGAGGACGAGGACGCATAATATCTTGGCCGCATATGTGCTTCGTACACCCTTGGTCTGATGGACACTTTGGCTTCATGAGGACGAGGACGCATAGAGTCGAGGCCGTATATGTGCTCTCGTCCGTCTTTGGTTTGATGGACACTTTGGCTTTATGAGGACGAGGACGCATAGAGTCGAGGCTGCATGTGTGCTCCCATCTGCCTTTGGTCTGATGGACACTTTGGCTTCTTGAGGACAAGGGCGCATAGAGTCGAGGCCGCATATGTTCTCTCATCCGCCCTTGGTCTGATGGACACTTTTGCTTCATGAGGACGATGACGCATAGAGTCGAGGCCGCATATGTGCTCTCGTTCGGCTTGGTCTGATGGATACTTTGGCTTCATGAGGACGAGGATGCATAATATCTTGGCCGCATATGTGCTCTCGTCCGCCCTTGGTCTGATGGATATTTTGGCTTTATGAGGACGAGGATGCATAGAGTCAAGGTCGCATCTTTGCTCTCGTCTGCAGTCCTCTGGGAACGTCCAAGTTCCTCCGATTTATAGCCATCATGCTGATGGTTACAACTGTGGACGCATATCACGGGTGTGCTGCTACGTAGTCTTGGTTGGGATATTCAGTTCATAAAATCTTGGGGTTGTTCTTAACCCATTGTGTGTGTGACTTGGTCAACTGGGCACGTTGTCAGCACTGATTGTGTGATAATCTTTTTGGTTGTAACGACACGATCTTATAAACTGACTATCGCATAGGGAAGTTGCCACATACGTGCTCTCGTCTGGACTTGGTCTAATGGACACTCTGGCTTCATGTGGACGAGGACGAATAGAGTCGAGGCCGCATAGGATGCATAGAATATGGGACGCATGGGGCGCATAGAGTCTGGGACGCATGTGGCCAGAGACGCATGGGGCGCATGATGCCAAAGGCGCATGCTGAGCTTTTGACTAGATCTTAGGAGCACTTTTGGTCGCATACTGACTAAGGCGCATGGAGACTGATCCTTGTGGAGAGCTGTGACGTATAAATAGCTTGACGCATAGAGAACTTGGTTCGTGGAGGGCTTGACGCATAGAGAACTTGGCTCATGGAGAGCTTGACGCAAAGATCTTGTATGTATGCAGCTTATAGTTTGGCCACATGGATGCTATTGCAGACTTGCTTTGGGGATCTAGATGAGTCCCTTGGTGGCATAACTTCTCTGCAGCATGACTAAGGCAGGCTTTGATGGCATATCTTCTGGCGCATGGACTCGAATTTTCTATGCTTCTACAAGGATCGTCATCGTCATTGGGCAGATTCCCATTGGCGACATCTTCAGTTCTCTATCCGCGATCACATTTTTCTTAGGATTTCGTCTATCCGTGGATTTATCAGATTCTGAGTACGGGGAAAGCTTAGCTATAGATTTATTGGTCCGTCCGATATTCTCGAGCGCATAGGAGATGTCTCCTATAGACTAGCTCTTCCACCATCGCTTCGCGAGATACATGATGTCTTTCATGTATCTCAGTTGCGTCAGTATATTCTAGATCTGAACCATGTCCTAGATCATTCAGATTTGATCGTTGGTACCGACCTATCATTTGAGGAGAGGCCCATATCTTTTGGACCGAAGGGAGAAGGTTCTCAAGAACTGGACTATCCAACTAATTCAATTTTCTTGGGGTCATCACTTACCGGGTGAGTCGACGTGGGAGCGCGAGGACGATACCTGGGCTCGTTACCCGCATCTATTGGACTCATGAGGTATACTTATTCGTGTCATCCGTATCTTATCCTAGCTTATATATGATTATTTGTTTGCTATAGCTTATAGTGGCTTTTATATTTATTGTTCCATCTACTTGCCTGGATTTCATTGTTGGATTTAAAGACTTATTAAAATTTCGAGGGCAAAATTTTTCTAAGGAGAGGAGAGTTGTGAAACCCGTCTCACAGTATCTGTATTGGTATATGGATACGTGTTTTATATTATATGTACTGTATTTTATTGGATCTCGTGTAATCTCAAAATTTTCTTAAAATTGTCTGTATACCAGCGGCATACCGTTCGACAGATATTTATTTTGCTTTTGAGATATTTTTAAGATATTTTTGTGAGATATTTTTGTAAATAGTGTTCGATACTTTCTATTATATATTTATTTCTTAGTTTTGTTTTGAGTGGACGAGATTGATTTAACTCGTGACGTGGATCGCTGACGAGGCAGATCGGACGGTCAAGATTAAATCACCTCTTATATATATATGAATTGATTTTCTCTCTCCTCTATCTTTTCTTTCTTTCTTCACTTTTTTATTCTCTCTCCTTTTCTTGTGAGGACTAGGAGCTTGGTCTTGAGGCCTAAGAGTATGGTTTTTGAACCCCTCTTGGTGGTGGAGTTGAAGGTTAAGGCTGGGAGCTTGACTAGAGGCAAGTACATCTTGCCAAAATCTTAAACGACTTTATTTTACTACGGTTTTCATTTTCTTTGGTAGTTTATGTTTAGAATTTCATGTTAGTGGTTTTGTTAAATATATTTTTATAGTAATTCTAACCCTGTGAGTGTTTCAGAATTTGTTTTGAGCTTTGGTTTTGACTTTTCGGTAGAAATCCTGATATTTACTAGTTAGGTAACTTGGTGTCGGAAACGATAACCAGAGTGATTGCCATGAGACTTAGTATATATGCTAAATGAGACATACCATTAGACTTGAAAACTTGTCGGACCAGTTTCTGTTAAACTTTGGAACAAAATTTCTGTTCTGAAACCTATCCTTTTTTGACTTTTCCTAGAATTGCCTATGAAAACCGGCATACCGATGGTATACCGATTTGGCCCAACTTAGAATCCTAGAAACCTGTTGTTACCTAAATCGACATACGAGAGTATACTGGTCTGTACCGACGGTATACCGATTTGTTGGAATCGTTTAGCTGCTGTATTTTTCGTATCTCTGGACAAGCATACCGACGGTATACCGAAGTACACCTACGGTATACCGATTTCCCTGACTTATTTTTCCTGCCTCTCTAGTTTATTCCTGGATGGTATACCGATAGTATACTGTAGTATACCAACGGTATACCGGTTATGTTCTATTTTGCATATGTTTCGCTTTCCATTGTACTTTTACTACTTTTTGTTTGGTGCCCGTGCATATATTGCATGTATATATTTTCTTGAGATTTTCTTGTCTTATATGGTTACTGTACCGTACCCGTCCCACCTTGACATCAGGTATAATTTTGGGGCCAACTACCCATTATACACCGGCCGTGTATAGTTTTGGGGACACCTACCCATTATACATATATCCAGACTCGTATTGGTATAGTTTGGGACACCTACCCATTATACAACCGTCCTGTACATTCCTGATAGTGATCCTTCATGGTGTATAAGCCCCCTTATTTTGAATATGATTATTTTTTATTTATTTTAATCACTTTATTTAATAAATTTTTAAAACCTTTTTTTAGATATATGACACTTTGCCATGGCTTTGATATTTTGAGCAATGCACGACAATATTTGTTCTTCCAACAAAATTTATAATATTAATCTTGATTGAGTCTAATATAGTTGGAACATGGATGATGCATTTATTTGATCTCCCCCATGCTCCAAAAATATTGACGAACGTCTAGAATTACGGTTACCGTAAAATTGCCTCATTTTGACTAGAACTTGACCCAAATCCAACTCAAACACATGTAGGCATGTAGTGCACCCAAATATCCCCATACATATTATATATATATATATATATATATATATATATATATATATATATATATATATATATATATATATTAATTTATTTTTATTTATAGGAAATCTATCTATAGAAAGTGGTATATGTGGCATCTTAGTTGGCAAATAACTACCTAATAAATTTCCTAACAAACCCAAAAACCAAACCTTATCCAATCCCAACCATAACAACCAACCCCCTCTCATATTCGGCCAAGAGCAGCCCCCCCTTGTGGCCGACCCCTACTAGCAATAGGAAACCCCCTCCTATGTTTAAATCTATTTAAAAAGCTCATATATATATATCAACTTATCACCAAACCCTAACCCTAAAACCTAATATAATTAGATCTCCCCCTCCTAGCAGCCGACCACACTCTCTTCTTCCTCCTTCCATCCAATCCTAGCATCCCTTCTCCCTCCTTTCATCCTCCCACAACTTCCCCATCAACTTCTACATCATAAAATACTCATTTTTCATCATCTCTCCATCTAAACACCATTAAACCTCCAAGAAGAATCCCATCTTCCCCAAAAATATATAAAGAACCTATTTTCATCATCAATAACACATTAAGAAGGGAGAAGCAAGCCAAGCACAAACAAGAAGAAGTATTTCTTGGACAAGAAGAAGCACCATCATCCAATCCTCCAAAGTTTTCGGTAAATCTCTTTCTTTCTCACATCCCATGGCATGATCCTTTTAGGTTTTATAAAATTATTGATTTAGAACCCGTATTTTGCCATCTTGTTCTCATATTAGAAAAATATGAATTTTTCATGACAGGTTGGTGATAATTTGCTTGTCGGTAGAACTAGTTTGAGACTTTTAATGCAATTACTTGAGAAAATTGTTATTAATTTTAAAACTGAATTAATAGGTATTTATGCTAAAAATTAGATATTTTAAATTTTTTTTTTATTTTAATGTCAAATCTGAACCCTATAATTAAGGGCCATTATCATACATTTTCGGGTGATTTTGTCGCATAGTTTTGCCCATAAATAAGGGTTATTTTGGATGGAATAAAGAGGTGAATATTTTTTGATATTAAATCAGAATATAATATGATATAAAATATTTTTTATAAATATAAACCATACTAATGGACTGGCAATGTCCCGAACAAGTTTCGGACAAACTAATCAATCTAAAGTAGTCATAATCTTGAAATATGTTTATTTTATCAAATCTGAGAATTAATTGTTAAAATAAATATAAATTATATTTAAATCAATATTATATGATTTATTATGATTTATGTTTATGTCCTTTAATTGGGGACTTAAACTTAAATTTTGGAAGTTAAAAACCAAGAAACTAGGTTCCGATACCCCATAAAAGTAAAGTAAGTTGTTAGGAATAATATTGGACTTGGTTGTACATGACAAAGAATAAAATTATATAAATAAGTTATAATTACGATTCTTGATTAGACCCTTAAGCATTTAACTGGTGTTTAGGTCAATTAAATTCCGGAGGAGTGGACGCAGGACCAACTTTGCAACTACATACTACGGACCCAGCCAAGTGTACCTTGACAAGATATTTACAGTTCTAAATTATTTATTTAATATTATTTATGCATTAGACATTATATTTGTGTGGCTTGGTTGATGTACTTGTTGAGCCTAGGACCGTCATACGATACTTTGTGTACGAACAAGATTCGGGTACCGACATCCCCTGCGAAGTCGATTAACGTAGTTAGAGAGTCATATTTACGAACCTATATTGGTGCAAACATTATTTGCACATCCAACCATATGACACTAGACACGATATTCATGTGACAGAGTCTTTTTTGACTTGTTCAAGGTGCTTGGACTCTGGATAGGACTACATGATGTATGATATAGCGATGATTATAGTGATACATAGTGACTAAGACTTGTGCTGATAGTTAGAGGTCATGAGCTTCTGTGTCTTGATTGAGACTTGAGGTTACATTGGGTGGGGAGAGTCTTCATCGTGCTCTGGGCATATTTTACTTATTATTATTTATTGGGTATTAGGCTTTAGGTTCTGTAAACCCCCTGAATTTTTCAAATTATTAAATCTTGGATTTTTCCCAATTTTCTGGAATTTTCTGGGAATTTTCTGAAATTAAAATCAAGGTTTTAATTAATAAATAATTTTTAATTGTTAATAAATAATATTAAAATATCATGAAAATAATATTTTTGGGTGTAAAATGAAAAACTGGACTTAGGGTAATTTTTTTGGATTTTTCTGGGCCTCAGACCTATTTTTAAATGCCTAAAAACTAATTTTAATTAACTGATTTCTTTTATTATTATTTATTATTTTTATTTTTTTATTATTTTTTTTTTCTTCTTCTGGGCCGGCCTGGCCCAGTGGGCCGAAGCCTAGCCCAGCCCAGCCGTTCCCTTGCGGGTCGGGCGGGTCTGCCCGGACCCGACCCGCCGCCCGACCCGACCCGCAAACCCCATCTCCCTCCCCACGACCTGCGCGAGCCCGCGTCCCTCGGCCACCGCCCGGTTCTTCCGCGCCGCCTTCGCCGGCACGTCCCCACGACCCTCTCCGCCCGCCTAAACCGGCCACGAACCGTCCCGGAGCCTCCCTATAAAACCCACCTCCTCCTCCCTCTTTCTCCCCCAAATCCAAACCCTAGCTCCCATTTTCCGACGACCTAGCTCCGGCCATCCCCCCCCCCCCCCCCCCGAGCTCGCCGACCTCGGCTCCGACCACCCGCAGCCGCGCCGACTTCCTCCCGCAGCCGCCAGAGCTCGAGCCCCCATCTTCCTCCCTCCTTCTCTCTTCTCCTCCGACCCAACGCCGGATCCCTCGACTCCAGCGCCTCCGCCGGTGATCCGACGACCCGCCGCCGGCCAGCTCGGTCACTGGCCGCCTCCGCCGACCCGCCAGAAGCACCCTAGGCCGGACACAGCTCGCTGCCGGACACGGGCACAGTGGACACTGCGTGGACACGTCCAGGACACGAAATCGCGTGTCGTACACCAAAAACCCCAATTTCGAAGAGCCCGGTTCAGGTACTCGTATCTTGCACCCTGTATCTCCGTTTTTGATTCCGTAAATTATGTTGCAAAGCCTGTATGACCCTCTCGGTGCCCGGATAAACCGCTCGGGGCATCGCGTCCTGTGGTGATCGCACACCGCGATCCAAAAACAGGAAAAACCAGACCCTGTTTTACCCGGAACTGAGTACGCCCCGCCAAACGGGACGACTTGGTCGCATGCGGTCTTCTCAGATACGTGCGCGTCGTCGATACGGACGTGTGAGATTTTGCGAAAGCTGATTCGGGTGTGCGTGCACACCGGAATCAACGCGTATCCGCGGACATCGCCCCGTATCCGACTTTTCTGCAATTTGCCCTAACTTCTTGTACACTCGTCGGATCGAGACGAAACTTGCGCCATCGGACTCGTAGCGATACGCTGGTCCTGTGGGTCAAGTTTGGTTCGATTCTGAGAACGTTGACGAAATCGCGTGTCGTGGGCCCCACAAGCCCCGCTCGACGGGCGATTTTGTGTTCGGCTCATCGAAATCCAAATCTGGAAGTTCCGTTGGGTTCGTATCAGTGTTCCTGACCTGTTAACACTAAGTTTGGTGATTTTGGAGACCTTTGACCCGGGTACGTTTTTTGGTGCAAAGCGGGCCCACCGGCGGACCCCGTTTTGACCCGAAACTGTCGTTTTTGCCCTTGCCTCCAAATTGGACCCAAGGACAGGCATTTCTAGCTATTTGACATCTTCTGAGCGTGATGGTAATGTCTATTTCAGCTTTTGGACTCTCTGGAAATTTTCCCCAATAACCAAATTAATCAGATCCAAACAACAGGCAAGTACCTGCACTTCAAGTTAAACCTTTATATTGTGATAATTAATTCCCTGCTTTACTAGTACCCTTTGATGATTACACCTAGTGTTATAAATGCTGGATTTTATGTCTTGAATATTGGAGTTCATGTCTTATTTTTTATGTCGGGTGGGAGAATACTAGAAGGCATGTAGTTTATCCTTTCCCCTGCCATGTTTAATAGCTGTTGGTACACGACTGTACCCCAGCTGGATCTCGATTTCCCCTGTTTAATAGCCATTTATGAGGGCCGGATTAGCCTTATAAACCCCTACATGCCAACTATGTATTCTAAAAACAAACACAAGTTCACACAGATAGTTCCTGGTCATGTTATATTTCTCGCTGACTGTTGTAGTTCACTTCCTGTCTTATTTATTTCTGTTTTCTCATATTCCTGTTTACAGCAATAACTCTGAGATATTGATGTTCTTTTATGCAGTTCCTCAACATGATATTCTTTTTAATTGTCATAAATATTTAGTTTAATCTTGTTGTGCACTGTGTACTTTGCTCCTTTCCTGACTGGATCTGTTGATTTAGGCGATGATGAGGACCTTGCCCCTACTTATTATGGTCGCTATGAGGGTACAGATGATACTTATGAGGAGCCAGATCCCACCCAGGAGACCCCTGCTGCTGTGTAGCTAGCAGTAGCTATCTTTTACTTATGTTTCTTATCTTATTAATCGGGTTTGTCCCCGATTTCATTCTGAATTGCTGTACTATAACATTTGAATCTGTTGTCGTATTTATTTCAGTTGCAAGCTTAAGTTCTGTTCTCATTATTATCTTGCCTATGTTATTTGTGAATGAGCTAGTTTAGTAAATATGGATTTGACCTAGACAGCGTACTACCGCCGACTCTGCGGCGTAGGCTGGACGTAACCACGCACTCGTGCCCGAATTTCCGGGTGCGGGTTGTGACACGTTTTTATGGTGGCCCATGCAGGTCCTATCCTTAAATAGGGTAATACCCTAGGATAGGGTATGGAATAAGATTGAGGATTTTAGGAAAAGCTCATTCACAGTATAGGGTCCTTATTTCAATTCTTGATATCATTTCTGCTCAATTTTCCTATCACCTTTGATTTCCAAGTATTCTATTCTGATCTTCCTATCCCTTAATTTTTCAGAATGGTCCAAACGAGGAACACAGTAGGAGGCACATCAGAACCAGCTGAGCAGAATGTGCCCGAGACTCTTGCACTCCCGCCGCCTCCATCTGTTCCGGCAGTTACTCTGGATGGGGCACAGCTACTTGGAGTGTTCCAGGGATTGGTGGAATCCCAGAAGGAACAGACTGCACTTCTGCGGACCAGCCTCTCAGAAGCTCTTAAGTCCCAGGAGTCGTCACTCAAGAGGCCAGGGAGTGCCAAAGACTTCAAGAATCTTAGACCCCTGGAATTCTACGGAACTGAGGGCATTCTCTATGCCGATGAGTGGATAGAGAATGTCGAGAGACTCCCGAAGACTGCTCGGGTTCCTGATGATCTCAAAGTGGAGTCCGCAAGACTGCAACTGTTCGATATTGCTCGAACCTGGTTCAGAGATGAACCCCAACTATCTGCTCCTGACCTCACCTGGGAGGACTTCAAGAGACTATTCAAGGAGAAATTCTACCCTGAAGTGGCTCGGGAAGATCTCGAAAGCCAATTCGAGAGATTGGAACAAGGTAACCTGTCTGTTGATGAATATACTGCTGAATTTAGCAGGTTAAGCCACTTTGCGGAGTACATGGTTCGTACCCCGGAAGACAGAGCCCGTAGATTCAAGAAGGGGCTATATCCGGATATTCGCCTTGCTGTCACCACCAGCCGAGCTCGCACTTATGAGGAAATTTTGAGCGTGGCACAAGGCGTTGAAAGAGATATGGGGCATAAACTGAAACGAGAGAGAGATACCGGAAATGCGGGACCCAACAAACGCCCTTTTCAACAACAACAACAACAACAGAGGGCCCCGCAGCAAACTCAGCGTCCTCTCCCTCGAGCTCCAGCACCCCAACACCAGGCTCAAGGACAGAACCAACAAGCTGCTGCTTGTAACTTTTGCCAAAAACCAGGTCATACTTGGCAAGTCTGCAGGAAGAGGCTAGGTGCCTGCCTCTACTGCGGCTCAGCAGCGCACCAAATGAGGGACTGTCCAGCTGCTCAAGGACGCACCACTGCACCAAAGGCTCCAACCCAGGCCAGGGCCCCAGCAGCACAACAGAGGGGACCCCCACTTCCAACACAACAACAACACTTTGCTCAGCACCAACAGCAACAACAGAGGGGTGCACCGCAGCAAGGCCGTGCTTATGCAATGACTCTGGAAGAAGCTGAAGCCACGGCAGACGTGATCACAGGTTCTGTGCTTGTAAATTCAATACCATCTATTACTTTATTTGACTCTGGAGCTTCACATTCATTCATGTCAGTAGATTTTCTTATGAAGCATAGCTTAATCACTAAACCCCTTAGGAATTATTATAAGATCATTACCGGTGGAGGAATTATTCCGGTTAGTGATGCCTGTAACAATTGTCCTATTACATTATGTGGAAGAGAACTGTATGCTAGGCTACTTGTAATGCCAGTTCCCAGTTTTGACATTATACTGGGTATGGATTGGTTAAGTCAACATCATGCCACTATAGACTGCCACAGAGGTAGTGTGATCTTCAGGCCCCCTGACAAGCCAGAATTTGAATTTGCTAGAGGTTCTAGAGAAATGGGTAATAACAAAATTTGTGGAGCCCTAGTAACAGAAGAATTGCCACTACCTATCATCTCTGAATACCTTGATGTCTTCCCTGAGGATCTCCCAGGCTTACCCCCAGAACGAGAAGTTGAATTCTCTATTGACTTAGTGCCAGGAGCCGCACCAGTATCTCAAAATTCCTACAGAATCAACAAGAAGGAGATAATAGAACTAAATGAGCAAATCAAAGAACTAGAAGGCAAATGCTTCATTAGGTCTAGTGTCTCACCCTGGGGAGCTCCAGTATTATTTGTGCCCAAGAAGGACGGAACATCCCGAATGTGTATTGACTATAGGGCCTTGAATGCCTTAACAATTAAGAATAAGTATCCCCTGCCCAGGATAGATGACCTATTTGATCAGTTAAGTGGAGCTCGGGTATTTTCAAAGATTGATTTGAGGTCTGGTTACCACCAAGTAAGGGTGAGAAAGGAAGACATCCCTAAAACTGCTTTCAATACCCGGAACGGATACTACGAATTCTTAGTAATGCCGTTCGGGTTGACGAATGCTCCAGCAGTTTTTATGAACTTAATGAACAGAGTTTTCCAGCCATACCTAGACAAATTTGTAGTGGTCTTCATTGATGATATTTTGATCTACTCCAAGACCCCCGAAGAACATGAAGAACATTTGAGGTTAGCATTGGAGACTTTGAGGAAGGAAAAACTTTATGGAAAATTATCTAAATGTGCTTTCTTCCTAGACAAAGTAGAATTCTTGGGACATGTTGTGACTGGAGATGGAATAGCAGTAGATCCTAAGAAGATAGCGGCGGTAGAATCCTGGCCGACTCCAGACTCTGTAGCTGAGATTAGAAGTTTCCTGGGACTAGCTGGCTACTATCGAAAGTTTGTGAAGGACTTTGCAAGAATTCCGGAGCCCATGACAAAATTAACAAGGAAGGATGAAGAGTTCACCTGGACTGATGAATGTCAGCATGCTTTTGAGGAATTGAAGAAAAGGCTGACTACTGCCCCTATTTTGACCTTACCTTCTGGAACCAGAGGTTTCGCTATTTATAGTGATGCTTCTGGAAAAGGTCTAGGTTGTGTTTTGGAGCAGAACAAGAAAGTAATAGCATATGCCTCTAGACAGCTTCGACCTCATGAAAGGAACTATCCCACTCATGATTTAGAATTGGCAGCTGTCATTTTTGCTCTTAAGCTATGGAAGCATTATCTTTATGGAGAAAGGGTAGAAATATTTACGGACCATAAAAGTCTAAAATATATCTTCACTCAGAAAGAGCTGAACATGAGGCAAAGAAGGTGGCTGAAACTAATGAAAGACTTTGATATCACCCTTCAATATCATCCTGGGAAGGCCAATGTAGTTGCTGATGCTCTTAGCAGATATCCTATGGCGATGTACTTGACTATGGACAGACACCTGCTAGAGGACTTGGAAAGTTTAGGTATTGAAGTAATTATCCCAGGAAAAGAAGGCCAAATGATGAACTTGCAGATTCAGTCTACTTTAATAGACAAGATCAAGGAAACTCAGTTTCAAGACGAAGGCCTGCGGAGCCTTCGAGGTCAAGTGCAAGCTGGATTAGTAGAAGATTTCAGAATTCATGAAGATGGATCACTGAGGCATGGCGATAGATTATGTGTACCTCAAGGAGACATAAGAGAAGAAATTATGCAAGAGGCACACAGATCGCAATACTCTATACATCCAGGAGCCAACAAGATGTACAAGGACCTGAGGACACATGTTTGGTGGCATGGCATGAAAAGAGAAGTAGCCAGGTTCGTATCTCGTTGTTTAGTGTGCCAGCAAGTCAAGGCAGAAAGACAAAGACCTGGAGGATTGCTTCAACCACTACCCATTCCGGAGTGGAAGTGGGAACATATCACAATGGATTTTGTTTCCGGACTTCCAAGGACACCTAGTGGAAAGGATGTAATTTGGGTGATAGTAGATAGACTGACCAAGTCTGCATATTTTTTACCCTTCAAAGTGGGGCTATCTACAGAGAAGCTGGCAGATTTATATATCAGACATATTGTTAGGCTGCATGGAGTTCCAGTAAGTATTGTCTCAGACCGAGATTCAAGATTCACCTCTCACTTCTGGAAGAGTTTACAATCCAGCTTGGGGACGCAACTCAAATTCAGCACAGCTTATCATCCCCAAACCGATGGACAATCGGAACGTACAATCCAGACACTTGAAGATATGCTCCGTACATGTGTTCTGGATTTTGGAGGATCCTGGGAAGACTACCTACATCTTGTGGAGTTCTCTTATAATAACAGTTACCAAGCAAGTATTGAGATGACTCCATTTGAAGCTCAGTATGGACGGAGATGTCGTACCCCACTATCATGGGACGACGTTAGAGAAAGAGCCCTGCTGGGACCAGAGATGGTGATCGATTCAACTGAGAAGGTAAAACAAATAAGGGACAGACTTCGAGTGGCTCAAGACAGGCAACGACATTGGGCAAATAGCCACCGAAGGCCCTTGGAATTTGAGGTAATTAAATTTATGAAATTCAAGTCAATTTAAATATTTTGATTATGGGACTAAGACTTGATTATGACTTTGTTAAAGGTTGGAGAGCTGATATTCTTAAAGATTTCCCCGACACGTGGCACCATTAGGTTCGGAAGGAGTGGAAAACTCAGCCCAAGATTTATTGGACCTTTTGGCATTCAGGAAAAAATCGGAGAAGTGGCATACCGTCTGGCATTGCCACCCTCTCTGGATGGAGTCCATAACGTCTTCCACGTGTCGCAGCTGAGAAAGTACGTGTCAGACCCCAGCCACATTTTGGATCACTCAGAGCTCGAAGTAGGCCCAAGTTTGACTTATCAAGAGCAACCCGTGGAGATACTGGATCGATCGGAAAAAGTTCTACGGAACCAGGTTATTTCCCTGGTTCACGTAGCTTGGAAGCACCATTCTCCCGGCGAATCCACCTGGGAGCGAGAAGACGAGATTAGAGAGCGATACCCCTATCTTTTTGAACCCTGAGGTATACTTTATTTCTCGGCCTTTCCTTTTGTGCCTTGTTATTCTTAAATTTCGAGGACGAAATTTTTGTAAGTTGGGTAGGTTGTAAACCCCCTGAATTTTTCAAATTATTAAATCTTGGATTTTTCCCAATTTTCTGGAATTTTTTGGGAATTTTCTGAAATTAAAATCAAGATTTTAATTAATAAATAATTTTTAATTGTTAATAAATAATATTAAAATATCATGGAAATAACATTTTTTGGTGTAAAATGAAAAACTGGACTTAGGGTAATTTTTCTGGATTTTTCTGGGCCTCAGACCTATTTTTAAATGCCTAAAAACTAATTTTAATTAATTATTTAATTAACTGATTTCTTTTATTATTTATTATTAATTTTATTTTTTTATTATTTTTATTTTTTTTTCTTCTTCTGGGCCGGCCCGGCCCAGTGGGCCGAAGCCTAGCCCAGCCCAGCCGTTCCCTTGCGGGACGGGCGGGTCTGCCCGGACCCGACCCGCCGCCCGACCCGACCCGCAAACCCCATCTCCCTCCCCACGACGTGCGCGAGCCCGCGTCCCTCGGCCACCGCCCGGTTCTTCCGTGCCGCCTCCGCCGGCACGTCCCCACGACCCTCTCCGCCCGCCTAAACCGGCCACGAACCGCCCCGGAGCCTCCCTATAAAACCCACCTCCTCCTCCCTCTTTCTCCTCCAAATCCAAACCCTAGCTCCCATTTTCCGACGACCTAGCTCCGGCCATCCCCCCCCGAGCTCGCCGACCTTGGCTCCGACCACCCGTAGCCGCGCCGACTTCCTTCCGCAGCCGCCAGAGCTCGAGCCCCCACCTTCCTCCCTCCTTCCCTCTTCTCCTCCGACCCAACGCCGGATCCCTCGACTCCAGCGCCTCCGCCGGTGATCCGACGACCCGCCGTCGGCCAGCTCGGTCACTGGCCGCCTCCGCCGACCCGCCAGAAGCACCCTAGGCCGGACACAGCTCGCTGCCGGACACGGGCACAGTGGACACTGCGTGGACACGTCCAGGACACGAAATCGCGTGTCGGACACCGAAAACCCCAATTTCGAAGAGCCCGGTTCAGGTACTCGTATCTTGCACCCTGTATCTCCGTTTTCGATTCCGTAAATTATGTTGCGAAGCCTGTATGACCCTCTCGGTGCCCGGACAAACCGTTCGGGGCATCGCGTCCTGTGGTGATCGTACACCGCGATCCAAAAACAGGAAAAACCAGACCCTGTTTTACCCCGGAACTGAGTATGCCCCGCCAAACGGGACGACTTGGTCGCGTGCGATCTTCACAAATACGTGCGCGTCGTCGATACGGACGTGTGAGATTTTGCGAAAGCTGATTCGGGTGTGCGTGCACACCGGAATCAACGGGTATCCGCGGACATCGCCCCGTATCCGACTTTTCTGCAATTCGCCCTAACTTCTTGTACACTCGTCGGATCGAGACGAAACTTGCGCCATCGGATGGTCTGTGGGTCAAGTTTGGTTCGATTCTGAGAACGTTGACGAAATCGCGTGTCGTGGGCCCCAAAGGTCCCGCTCGACGGGCGATTTTGTGTTCGGCTCATCGGAATCCAAATCTGGAAGTTCTGTTGGGTTTGTATCAGTGTTCCTGACCTGTTGACACTAAGTTTGGTGATTTTGGAGACCTTTGACCCGGACACATTTTTCGGTGCAAAGCGAGCCCACCGGCGGACCCCGTTTTGACCCGAAACTGCCGTTTTTGCCCTTGCCTCCAAATTGGACCCAAGGACAGGCGTTTCTAGCTATTTGACATCTTCTGAGCGTGATGGTAATGTCTATTTCAGCTTTTGGACTCTCTGGAAATTTTCCCCAATAACCAAATTAATCAGATTCAAACAACAGGCAAGTACCTGCACTTCAAGTTAAACCTTTATATTGTGATAATTAATTCCCTGCTTTACTAGTACCCTTTGATGATTACACCTAGTGTTATAAATGCTAGATTTTATGTCTTGAATATTGGAGTTCATGTCTTGTTTTTCATGTCGGGTGGGAGAATACTAGAAGGCATGTAGTTTACCCTTTCCCCTGCCATGTTTAATAGCTGTTGGTACACGACTGTACCCCAGCCGGATCTCGATTTCCCCTGTTTAATAGCCGTTTATGACGGCCGGATTAGCCTTATAAACCCCTACATGCCAACTATGTATTCTAAAAACAAACACAAGTTCACACAGATAGTTCCTGGTCATGTTATATTTCTCGCTGACTGTTGTAGTTCACTTCTTGTCTTATTTATTTATGTTTTCTCATATTCCTGTTTACAACATTAACTCTGAGATATTGATGTTCTTTTATGCAGTTCCTCAACATGATATTCTTTTTAATTGTCATAAATATTTAGTTTAATCTTGTTGTGCACTGTGTACTTTGCTCCTTTCCTGACTGGATCTGTTGATTTAGGCGATGATGAGGACCTTGCCCCTACTTATTATGGTCCCTATGAGAGTACAGATGATACTTATGAGGAGCCAGATCCCACCCAGGAGACCCCTGCTGCTGTGTAGCTAGCAGTAGCTATCTTTTACTTATGTTTCTTATCTTATTAATCGGGTTTGTCCCCGATTTCATTCTGAATTGCTGTACTATAACATTTGAATCTGTTGTCGTATTTATTTTAGTTGCAATCTTAAGTTCTGTTCTCATTATTATCTTGCCTATGTTATTTGTGAATGAGCTAGTTTAGTAAATATGGATTTGACCTAGACAGCGTACTACCGCCGACTCTGCGGCGTAGGCTGGACGTAACCACGCACTCGTGCCCGAATTTTCGGGTGCGGGTCGTGACAGGTTCCCTCTGCAAAATCTAAGGTATTATATATATATATATATATATATATATATATATATATATATATATATATACACACACACACACACAGCTTCCTCCTGGTTCTCCCATATGGAGCCTTGAGTGTACTATTAGATTACGAAGTGTCCCTTGAGATCTTCCGTGAGTACCAGCCCGGGGTACGATTCTATACTCTTATTTGGATGTTACATATTTGGTTACAGTAGTTTACCCTGGATTATGATTTTATTATACTGTTTACTTCTGGCTTGTTGTTTTCTTCTACCTTGTTACGTCCCTCTGAGGACCTAGTCCCTTGCCAGTTTTGCAGCATAGACCGTTGTGGAGCCTGCCTGGAGTTGCTGATTTGGGTTGCTTTGCCATGTGGGCATTGGTACCAGATACTTATATCATTTCTACCAGAGTTCTGCTATTCATTTATATTATTGATTCATCTGCTGATGTAGCCTAGTTTTTATAGACTCATATTTTTTTCTCTAGTCTATTCGAGCTTGTGTGTTACTAGGCGACCGACTTTAGCACATGTAGCTCATTCTTGTTGTATTCTGTTCATTGTGGATTGAGGCATAGATATTTATATTTATTGGATTATCTAGATAGTTACTATTATAATACAGCTTCTACATATTCGAGTCGGACCAGAGTCTGGTCGAATACGTAGCTAGCATGTTATGTATTCCTTGTCCTACGTATTTTGGGACTTGTGTGTTACATGGTGCACTCATGTTCCTTGCCTTGTACCAGTCTCGTCCTGACATCATGTATAGCTTTGGGGCCACTTACCTATTATACACCTGCCGTGTATAGTTTTGGGGACACCTTCCCATTATACATTCGACCCGTATATTATATATTATGGCTTGTTATAACACACGCTCGTCATGCCTATAACCATTTGGTTGTATTCCCGTGTAGTCTTGTGCTTGGTAAATCATTGTCTTGTCTAGTTCATCTACGCAGGGTGCATCATGTCTATGATGGAGTCTGCGAAATGCCACACCCAGAATTCTGAAACAAACTGCTAAGGATTAATGACTAGTTTAAATGATTAGAGTATCGGGTGGGGAGAATATCTAGGTTGCATGCAGTCCCATTATCTTGACATCATCCAGAATGGATTTGTAGCATTTCTTCGAGTAGGGCACATTTCTAGCACACCTTTGAGTGGGGACACCAGTACATCTTTGATTATTTTGTGGTCCGGATAGCTTGGATAGACTGCATAGCATGCAACCATATAAATTATCAGTTATTGCATCTTGTTAGTAATTAGGACTTGTGTAACCCTAGTTAGCTAACATAGCATGCCGTGCTTTTTGCTTGGCCATGATTGTTGAATGGAGACCATTTATTTCTATGCTCTTATACTAGATTTTGACTCATTTTATTTATATTTTTTTGCTCTTGCCATGATTTCGACACTATACTATTTCCTTTATCGTTTAATTTTCTTGCCCAGTTGTTGTATATGCTATATGTACCCATTTACTTTTAAGCTACTATTAACCTTGCATGATCCCGTACATGTTCACATGATCCCGTACATGTCACCCGTCCAATTTTTTTATATGTTCCTCATTTTTATTTTCTGGTTTTTTGGTTCACTTTATATTATTCCTGGTAGTTACATGTTGCTTAGGATCTTGTAGCTTTATGTTGTATTGCTGGTTTCAGTTCATAGTTTGGCCTCTTTTGTGGTACTTTCTATTTGGGGTATGACCCCACTGGTTTTGCTTGGCCAGATTCGGTAGCAGAGCCAGAGGATCTTTCGTACATTTACGAGGATGGTGACCACATGGAGCACCAGACCGATTGAGTGGGTTTATAATTTGTTATCTCTCTTATTGTACATATTCTTTTGTGCCATTTAGCCCCGAGCACCTGTTAGCTCGTATTTTGGACTTGTTACATCGCCTAATGGGCATGTCATGATTAGCATGTTCTAGACTATATCTAGAATTGATCATGTATGACTTATACTCTTGCTAGTTCTTCATTTTGTATTACTAGCTTCATGATCAGCTATGTATATATGGTTTGGGACGCTTTATTATTTTGCTTCTGATGATCATATTCCTTATTTATTATGGATTTTTACCTGTAATTGAGACACTAGGATTGCTTGACCTAGGTTGACTGATGGCTTTTAGTATTAACCCTCATTTTTATTCACAACCGTGACGTATCTCGGGGTACTGGAGTACTCTGGTAGACATACCTGACTTTGTCGGCCCCCGCTCTCCAGTATTCTGGTTTTGAGGCCTGACAGCTCACTGGTAAGAAAGACAACAATTGGGTTCAAAAGTACTATAACAACAATTGGGTTCAAAAGTACTATAATTTTTTTCTGTTTGGGAAGCACATGTCCCTTATATTTAAAGTCATTTACACTGTCACGACTATATGTATTTGAATATGAAAAGCCACTGCTTTTTTACTCTGCCGCATAAGGTTTGATTGGCCGCATAGGCTTATGTAATAAATAAGGCGCATAAATCAAATGTGAACATAGGAACATGATCTGGTTGACTTGACACGTAGCACTCGTTACAAAATGATTAAGAATATGTATTTAAATGCTCGATGTCATTTGTAAATGATTTGCCATCAATAAAACGTATAAACATTTAAATGCCTATAATCTTCTCAACTTCATAACCGCTCCGCCGCATAATCAACGCTCTACCACATCAGATGAGAATGGTTTGCCGCATAAGACTATGCCGCATAGAGGAAAGATCGATTCCGCATAGAGAGATCACTTCTTCCTGCCGCATAAGAAAATTCGTCACATATACACGTGGCACTGCATAGTTGTATATTGACAAAAGTAATTATGACGATGATGTAAACACTGACGTATGTCTTGTAACCATTTCCTGCACAGACCACGAAACGTCCAGAGTAATTAATATTGTATCAGAGTAATGTATTCGGCTAGAACATAGCTATTTTGTCGCATAGACGAAGACTTTCCTCGTAGTTAGTTTGAATGCTATATGGACTAAATGGCGCATAGTGTTTGAACACTCAGGTATATGCAGCCTCACTGAGTTCAGTCATTTTGGCTACTTGGTTCTCTTTAGGCACATAACTATTTGTGGAGTATGGAGTTAGGATTTTTCCATGCTTCTAAAGCCCCCCTCCTCCCCCCTCCATTTTCCCTTTATTTAGGAATCATTTTCCTTACCTCCTTATTTCTATTCACATTGAAACACAGGAAATGAATGACTTTCCTTTCCCAAGGCTATGATTCCGCGAACCAAACGTAGCCTAAGGCCAAAGCGTCTAAGTAGCTAATGACATGGCTAAGCATCGCCATGTACAAACTCACCATCTAGTCTCGTGTCTCTAATAGGAATCTCAGTCTCATCCACAAAAGATCCATAGAAGAAAGTATAAATATCATCCTCACCTAAATATCAACGTTATCTGGTCATGATTGAGCAAAAACGTTATCCTGTCATGATTGAGCAAAGTACAATTACTACTTAAAGTTAATCAAGACAATTCAAAGCCTATAGTGACAAGTGCTATAAAAGACAAGGAAGTGAAAAAAGTATGAACTAGAAGGCATGGAAAGACCAAGTAGTATAAGCAAGAAAAACTAAGGGCATGTGAGATAAATATAATAGTAACTAATGACGATCAACGATTCTAGGGAATGAAATAGCACTTTCAACATGTGGACGACTGGGAGTAGGATCTGTTCTGACATGCAATTGGAAAATGAATTCTTGAAAGAAAAGACAACCTAAATCTAATTTTATTGTATATAGAATTATTAAAAAAACAAACGTCCCTGATTAATTCCTGCCGAGAGCCTATGGTTGAGAAGAACCCACGCGTCCTAGCGCTGATTAGTCAGAAGCTCAGATGAGCCGGCTCATTAGCGGCTCCGGAGCCGGCTCAGGCAGCTTAGGTCGGCTAGACTCACCAATTAAAATGCCTTTAATGATTTAATTGTTTCAAATTGGCTTTAGGCCTTAAAAATTATCAAATAAATCTAGAAAACTTCTAGAAATTATAGTAGGTCACTAGGACCCTAATAACAAAGTTTTGTCTTTTTAGTGCAGGGTTAGCTATGATAAATCCTATAGTGTGTTGTTAATTAATTTTTTTAATGTTTTTATTAAGTTTTAATCATCCAAATTTTTTTATAGATTCCTAAAATTATAAAATGTTATTTAAGGTTAGTTTATGCTAGGTGAGATCTTGGGGTCACTTTAGGGTCGTTGTCCTACCTATTATTGTATTATTAGACTTAGGAACATCACGGCGGTCACCATTCATCATACACCTCATAACTCGTTTTATAAGTAATTAATATTTTAATTAGCATTTTTTGAGTAGCGAATGCTATACTTCTACAAATTTCTTCCACCGATCCACCAATGGATCACCAAAACTTCACAAAGAATGAAAATAAATACAATTCAGATTACAACAAAACGAAACCGATAATCGAAGACGAAATGATGTGATCTTTAACAAACTCCTTCAGGACAAATTGCAAACTCTCTCTCTTTTCCTTCTTTATCTAATAGCAAGTTTCACAACTTCCTTTTGTGAAGTCTCACGACAACTTTATGTCTCTCAATTAGGTGAGGGAATAACATATGCCACTTTCCAATCTTGAGACAATTCAAACCGTCGATCATTCTTCAAAATTTAATTCCAAATCCCGACTTTCGCTCAAACAGATGGACCAGTATTTTGGCGGTGTGCCACGGTGTAGCTCTCATACACTGCGTCCAAATCCAACTACTCTTAGAAATATAAAAAACTACACCAGCTTGCAGAGCGGTAATACCGATGGTATGTCGAGGTACACTAGTTGCTTTGATACTCCCAAAATTAATTTTTATTGCTCTTATACGAGCTCTCACTTTCCGTCTTCGACTTTTCGAACTTCTGTGAAGCAACAATAATTTTAGTGCCACTCATGTGTTCTCCACAGCAGAGGGGAATCCTACCAAACAGATGTCACTAAAGTGTTTTCCTGATTATACTTCTACAAGATGGTCTAGATTGAGTGTAGATGGTGTTGCTTGTTCTAGAAGTCATCATACAAGTGAAGGTTTTCTTACCCAAAGTTGCTTAGGGAATGTAAAGGTAATTTTGTTATGCGTATAAGTGATAGTTCCAACGTGATAGAAGAGAGAGGAGTATTTTCCACAAGTATAAAACTTGTCATTGTGAGAGTTTTCCAAGTCAAATTATCACGTGAAATGGCAGCTTCATTACTCCTCTTCAACCTTCCACCCACGCAACAAACTTATCATATGTGAAGGAAGGGTATCCGAAGCATACTTCATATTTATAACAACAAACTTATCATACTATAAAATTTGAATTTTTTAAAAAAAATGAGGAGAAGAGGGGGCACAATCCGAAGCATACTTCATATTTATAACAACAAACGGCTCTAATTGTACTCTTTGTACTCATCTTGCACCAATTGTTCCTCATCATGATTTCACATTGTTCGGATGTTGGTTTACATTTCACATTGTTGTGTTTGGTATGCGCCAGTCGGTCAATCTTATGCGCCCCGGTTCGAGCCTAAATCGCGACTCCGTATGTTCCGATCTGAGCCTTGTTTCAATGTCTTGATCAATTCATTCGCACAAGTAACACTTCTTAGTCGATTGTGTAATATAAATTCTAAAAACATAGTGACGTTTAATAAAGTCGCTAAACGTCGCTAATTAGCGACTTATATAGCGACGTTACACCGACGTCTTTAATGACCTGACAATACTGCCATGTCAGCAGTTTGCGACGTACAGCGACGATTTTAGCGACTTTGTTAGCGACGTCTTTAGCGACGTGTAACAGCATCGCTAATTAGCGACGTAAATGAATGTCGCTAAACGTCGCTAATTTTTAGAAAAAAAAATATTACTGAATTGCATTTCTGGGTTTGCCAACCCCCTTGGGTTCATTATCAGGTATATGATGGTAGTAGAAATAATTGAATAAAGGACACAGTAGCAGCACCAAGGGAGAAAATTCTAGTGCACTGGGTAAATACAGGCCAAGTATCAATCATCAGTTGTAAACCAAAATATATTAGAACTGTGTGAATATCCAGCAAATCTCATCGTAAAGGACACATATTTAATATGAATAATATAATAATATTTGAAGAAAAGAAAGCATCCAGCAAATCTCATCGTAAAGAATATGGCAAATTTATATCCATACAATCGCATCCTAAATAATAAAAAAAATATCCAGTAACTAGCTATACTACTGCGGATCTGCAGGAGGCTGACCACCGGCGCACTTGAAGGATAAGAACTGCTCATACTCATCCCGTGGAATCGACCCAGATGTCGATGGAGAAGGCAGTGACGTCGGTGGAGTCTGTGTCGATGTAGGCGCACCAGGAGGTCGTGCCCGCTCCAAGTCTGCGAGTCGCTGGTTGTAAGAATCCATGGTAGATAACAGCCTCGTACTGCTATGAACCATTGAATCCTGCATCATCGTCAGCCTCTCACCCATCAATAGTTGTGACGCCTGCAGCTCCATGATGTTGCGGTCTGTCGAGGATCTAATATCATTTGTCAAATCCCGGAGCTCCGTCATGCTGCGGTCAAGCATATCGAATCGTGCGATGAGCATCGGATCGTCCTCCTGCGGCTGGGACTGGGGCTGCTCCTCCATCCTTCGCAGCAACTCGTCACAGAGAGACGCAATCTGACGGTCAACGGCCTCCTGGACTTTGGCCGACGACTGCGAGGGCTGCGACTGCGAGGGATGTGTGGAATGCGCAGATGTCGGGGAGGCCCTAGATGACTACATCACAACCAGGGTGCCATAGGAATTCGTACCGTAGTACGTACCCCTCTGGAGACCACCAGCTGCGGTCATCCACAGGTCGTCCGCTGACGGAGCTGTAGCGGGCTGCGACGAAGTACCAGCCTCTCCAGGTGTAGGTGCACTAGCAGTCGCCCGCTCATGCAGCCTAAGATACTCGGCCTAGAAAGGTTTGGAAACTCGATAATTGCCTAAGTTATATTAAAATTAACACAAAGTAAAGTAATACTTACATAGGTCTGCGAGGCCCTCTCATCAATGAGATTTCCGTCCTTGCGATGGGTGGCCAAGAAGACGGTCACCATGTTTGCATCCTCACCCCTCTGTACCTGTTAAAAATATATTATTTATTACTAAACTTAAACATTTTTTCCAAGTACCATTTTATGGTACTTATATTAAAATAATATATTTTAAAAGAAAAAATATACCAAACGACGGAAATGTTTCGTCATCGGAATCGAGCCACCACACCACTTGGCAGCATTCCGCCTAGCCGCCTTGGCCTTCTCAATGAATTCATCCCGCACACCGCACATGTCATCAGGATGACGGTTGTACATCCACGAACGATGACGCAAATAGTAATTCATATCCATTTCTAGATACTTCTGCAAAAATGACAGTATGTATCATATAAATCATTACATACAGTGGTTTATCACCTAACTTCATAACTTAACCGTACTATAAAAATCATAATTGATATAATACATACTTTCATTTATCAAAGTCTAAAATAAGCAATATTCAAAACAACTGACTATTTATCAAAGTCTAAAATAAGCAATACTTTCATTTCATAACTGATATAATACATAATTTCATTTATCAAAGTCCAAGAGCCCTAGATATGGAATATAAATGTTAATGAGTGTTTTGAAATGATAAACAGGGTTAACTAGTTCATGGTGATGTTTCTAAGCCACTTCTAGATCCATACTAGTTTATACTAGTCAATACTAGGTTAATACCTTGCTACACTATGTCTTCTAGGTCGTACTAAGAAATTCTAGTTTATACTAGTTAATGCCTAGCTAATACTAGTTATTACTAAGTATACTAGTTAATATTAGCTATACTAAATACTACTAGTATAACTTAAGTAATATCCTACCTTACCCCAACTCACATCTTAGCTCATAAATGTATGTCACAATAATACCTTGGTCCTAGTCACTTGTTACTCCTACTTGATACTGGACTACTAGGATATTCTGCTTTGATATTAAGTACTCTATTATCCACACTGAGAGCCTCTTACCCTTGGCCTGGCATCTTGCACTTCATCCTTATACTTTCTCACTGGACTACAACCCATAGCGGTCACTCCTCCCTGATACCACAGTATCAGTTCACTTCACAACACTGTTGTGCTCTAATTAAACTGCACTGATCACTCTTGCCAATTAAATCCCTGATACCACAGTATCAGTTAAGGGCTGTATTGACATGCAATAAGTGACCTGTGAACACCTACCTGATACTTGTCTATACCTTAACCCAAACACATGCCTGCAGACCCTAACTAAGTCTGCAACCTCTGATACTTTGCACTGCTGCTGCAGTGGCTAAATCTTCCCTTCACTTAGTTGTTTCCAACTGCCCTTAGCTACTGCCTTGGCTCACAATAGTGCTTGTTGTTGCCTTGCCATTGCTCAAGCATGCATGTGTTTGATGCTGCTCAAGTGTGCACCAACACTCTCCCACTGCAGAAGATGACAGGAACCAATCCCCTCCTCACAGTGCCAACCCGACACTACTGCAACACATTGTCAGCTTGCCTAATGCACTAGGCCAAACTGAATTGAGTTCAGTTCCTGAAGCCTCATAGTTCAGTAGTGACACCCACACACAACTCGACTCTTCTACCCTCTCCCATATCAAGCACAGCTAGAAGACACTATGAACACCAACACAGATAACAGTAGCTATATACCTATATATATATATATATATCGAGATACACCTATATATGCATACACTCTCTCATATGCAAATAGATAATACACCAATTTACATATACATATCATATAATACTCTAAGGCATAAATAGACACACACACACAACCACTAGTCCAATTCACAAACATTTGGTGTGCAACACCAAGATACTCTAGGATACATCCTCCATACACCACACCACCATGATACCAACCCTCAATTCACATGGACACATCCAATAGATCAAATATTGTGTGTGTGTCAATGTGTGTGTGTGTGTGTCGTGTCTGTGTCAGTGTCAGTGTCAGTGTTTGTGTGAGTGTGTGTGTGTGTGTGTCTGCATCTGTGTGTGTGTGTGTCTGCGTCTGTGTGTGTGTCTGTGTCGTGTGTGTCAAGTGTGTGTGTGTGTGTCTGCGTCTGTGTGTATGTGTGTGTGTGTCTGCGTCTGTGTGTGTGTGTCGTGTGTGTCTGTCAGTGTTTGTGTGCGTGTGTCGTGTCTGTGTCACATGTGTGTGTGTGTGTGTGCACGTGTGTGTGTGTGTGTGTGTGTGTGTGTGTGAGAGAGAGAGAGAGGGTTTACCTAGAGCTCGAGGAGGAGGAGGGGGATGCCGGAGTAGCCGTAGCCGTGGAGAGCCGGTCGCCGGAGAGGGGGTGGGGGAAATCGAAAGGTTTTGAGAATTTTCGAAATTTTCGATGAATTTTCGACATTTAGCAACGTCAAATAAAAATGTCGCTAAATTAAAATTTAGCGACGTCAATAACGTCGCAAAACACGTTGCTAAATATTTTTAATATATACGTCGCTAATTACGACGCTAAACGTCGCTAAATTAGATATATTAGCGACGTTTAGCGACCTTAAATGAATTTATAGCGACTAATCTTTTAAAATCTTAATATAAGTCGCTAAACGTCGCTAAATGTCGCCATTTAGCGACGTCTAGCGATGTTTTTTATGGAGTCGCTAATTTAGCGACGTTTTTACATGGAGTCGCTAAAATGTGTCGCTAATCCCGCTTTTTCTAGTAGTGATATAATTTTGAAATCTACATTAAATGTAATATTTAATTAGATTTTAAATTTCTATCAAATATTTAATCTGACCATATTTGGACGTCCATAATTGATGTTTTCTATTTTAGATAATGGATTTTCCTATTTAGGAATTACTATGACCTAAAATTAGGGTTTCTCATCATATTTATATAGGTGAGGGTAGAGATACAAAAAGATAGCACAAATGTGGAGATTCAGGGTGCTCGTCCACGAAATATCTAAGAGAAAGTCTGTGTTTTGCTCTTAGGATTCTTCGTCATCCAAGACAGAAGGAAGAAGAGATTTAATCGAGGAGTCGTCAACTTCGGTTAAGAAAATTGCTACGGGTTGGTGAGTGATTTTATTATAATCTCTTTCTTTTCTTCTTAAGTGTGGTTAGGGGGTTGAACCGATTAGGACAAATGGTTCAACATTGGTTTTGTCAATCTTATAATTTTACATGAGTTATAAAGATTAAAATTTGTCCAGGTTTTGTAGTCACTGCCATATACTTGTCTTTACCTGTGCTTGGTATTCGTTAGACGGGGTTAGTTATCTCATGTGGGTTGGCCTAAGTTTTTGCTGCGGTCAATCTCAGACACGATATCGTAGCGCTTGTAGGACGTGTCCGATCCTAACATCTGGTATCAGAGCTACTGATTTTTGTTCTGGCAACTATGTCTACGGAGAAGATGAACACCCGTATGATCACCATCACAGGGGAAAACTGGACTATTTGAAAACCAAGGATGGATGATATACCATGGTACAAAGATTTGCATGGTCTTTTGGAGCGCGACAACGCAAAGCCATCGGACAAAGCGGTTGAAGACTGAAAATGACTGGATCAGAAGGCCTTTGGATTCATCCGCCAATGGCTGGACGAGTTAGTATTTCACCACGTGTACATGGAGAGTTCTGCAAAAGCATTGTGGGAGAAGCTGCATTCGTTGTACGAAAGAAAGACGGCTGGCAACAAGGTATTTTTGATTCGGCAACCCGTCAACTCGAAGTACACGGAGGGTGACCCAATGGAACAACAACTGAACGAGGTTCAGGGTATCATCAATCAATTATCTGCGATGATGATGGTGATTGATGATGAGCTTCAGGCCCTTATGCTTTTCATTTTTCTACCGAAAAGTTGGGAGACATTGGTGGTGTCGGTGAGCAACTCCACATCAGATGGAGTTGTCATGATGCTGGCAGTCAAAAGTAGCTTGTTGAATGAGAAAGTCCGGGATAAGAAAGTGGAATCGTCGTAATTTGTTTGGGGACAAATATTGGATGCTTACGAAGGTTCCCAATAACTGAATGCTGAAAAAGAAATGGAATAATCAAATACCAAGTTCCTCCGTGAACACGCAAGGAAATCAAAATGCATAAGTAAAACTCTCGCCCCTAGTGTGGACTCGCAGGTTTGGTCAAACAGGACAAGGTATAAGTCATCTACTAGGTAAAACATGACAAGGTATACATATTCCAATCAACCAAGTATGACTAACACAATGATATAAGTCATCTACTAGGCCTATCAGATGAGAACACAAATCAATGGACAACAAAAGGAAACAATAATAACAAAATATCATGCATGAGAAAAGAGAACTTAAGCATGTAAATATACTATAAAAACGATAAGGTATACTTGTCTGATGGGCAGTCTAATTCTGTTGAGGTTGTGAGCACGAAGTCTGGTCCAAGTCAAGATATTTCCAAAGGGCCTATTAATAATAATATAGATATTAAATAGAATTTACCTCCAATTGCTTAATATAATTTCTTATAATAACTGAAATCTATAGGGTTACTATTTAATACGATTTTTGACATTATTATTAATTCTGATTTCATAGATAATTAGATTATGTAAAGAAATATACATATAACTAATTAATATTTAAATTATAGGTCTTTAATATCTAACAGGAAACTAATATATGGTAATAGGTAGATATAGTTAGCAGGTACAAATTAGTAGGTTATGGGAGTTTCATATTTATAAATTATAAAGGCCTAATGGTCTTTAATGAAGTAATTACCCTTTAACTGCTATTGAATGCACAGAAGCCTCTTTTCTTGTTTTGCATGGTACTACTTCTTCGTACCTACGTGATAGAAGCAGCGGGCTCGAAAGGAAGTACCAATGAACGGCTGCCATGTGACGTTTCTGCAACGTAACGATCATCTGGACAGCCCCATGGACCCACCTCTTCCCCCTCCTTCAATGAACGATCGCAACTTGCGTAAGAGCATCTCCTCCCTCCTCCAATGGACAACCGCCACGTGGACGCCACGTGACAAATGTAAGAGGATTGTATGCATTTGGTTTTAGTCATAGCATAGCCCTATTATCAAATGCCATGACTCAAGATTATATATATATATATATATATATATATATATATATATATATATATATATATATATATATATATATATATAATATTATGTGCTTGTTGGATACGATATGATCTATAATTAAAATAATGGCATGTATGAGGATTTGGATGGATATATAAGCTGTAGATTTGATCGGGAATGTGATTAATTTGTTTATTTATAAAAGAAATATTGGTTCTTTCCAATAGGTAGTTCGATATTCTTACATAAGCATAAATACTTAAATACTTAAATAACTCACTATTTAACTTATCAAATTAAAGTCTGTATAATATTTTTCAAAATCTAAATAGATTAATTTAATAACTACTAAATTCTCAAATTTGGAACAGAGTCTTACATAGGAGGTGCTACGCATGGCATCTAGTTTCGACATGACGGTCGAGGAGCTGGAGATGAAGGAATATGGTCAAAGAATTGATTTGATATAATTTAAAATTTTACACTAAAGGTAATATTTGATTAGATTTTAAATTTGTATCAAATATTTAATCTAACCATATTTGGACGTCCATAATTGGTGTTTCTTATTTTACGTTCATAATTGGTGTTTTCTATTTTAGATAATGGATTTTTCTATTTAGAAATTTTTATGACTAAAATTAGGGTTTCTCATCATATTTATAGGGTGAGGGTAGAGGCAAAAAAGATAGCACAAATGTGGAGATTCAGAATTCGGGGTGCTCGTCCACAGAAAATCTAAAAGAAAGTCCGTACTTTGTTATTCGCCATCCAAGACGATATAATCGAGAAGTCGTCAACTTCAGTTAGAAAAATTGATACGGGTTGGTGAGTGATTTCATTGTAATCTTTTTTTTTCTTGAGTGTGGTGAGGGAGTTGAACATGTCAAAGGGTTCAACATTGGTATTGGTAATCTTATAATTTCACTTGAGTTCTAAAGGTTGAGATTTGTCCAGGTGATTTAGTCACTGTCATATACTTGTCTTTATCTGTGCTTGGTATTCGTTAAACGGGATTGCACAGGACAAAGGGTTCAATATTCGTTAAACGGGACTTGTCCAGGTGATTTACTCACTGGCATATACTTGTCTTATAATTTCACCTGAGTTCTTTTTTTTTCTTGAGTGTAGTGAGGGAGTTGAACAGGACAAAGGGTTCAACCTTGGTTTTGCCAATCTTATAATTTCATCTGAGTTCTAAAGGTTGAGATTTGTCCAGATGATTTAGTCACTGCCATTGTCACGCCCCAGTCCCAAAAATACGTAGGACTAGGACACGTAAGCATGCCAGCCGCATGGATATGGCAACTCCAATATATGGAAACCAAATCCATACGTACGCTGTAATATGAATATCAAATCCACAAGTGGTATAAAATATAATACAAGTCACAGGGTAAAATTTAAATCTCATCCACCAAAATCATATAGAAATAAATAACCAGTATCTATGAAACTAGATCTCAATAAGAAGTATCTAAGGATGATAGTTGGATGGAAACAAATCCACTACCAACTCGAATATAAGAGCAAATACAATATGAGTACAACACAATAAACACAATATGAGAATACCAGCTATCAACCACGACTCGAAGAGAAGACATCCTCGAAACTTCATAACCATCCGAATCTGTGCTCCTGCAAATACTCAAGAACAGGTACACCTGGCAGGGGACCAGGTCCTCAGAGGGACATAACAAGATACTTAAACACATGCCAATAAAGTACTGAAATAAATATCCAAAGGGGTCACCTAACCGTCTAAGTGAATGCAGTTAACAACTTTCCCCACAAGTGAGCTATCTGGTTGAAAATCTGGGATTTGGCATGGTTCTCTATTGGAGATCCAGGGGCCTAAAAAGGCACGACGACTTTCGAACGCCGGAGGCCCGCCTGATAATAATATAATATATAGTGGTCATCACCACCCGTATCTCCAGCGGAGAATCCGGGCGCACAATAGAATAAGTGCAAAGGAGCTCAAATGCGGTACTTGTTGTTCTCCCCACCCCATGCTCTAAGCATGTCACATCCATGACACAATTTGGTTCATAGCCTATTCTTAGTACCCTAGTCCAAATCCTGCAACCAAACAAGGACAAGAATGGGACCACCGTACTACAATAGGCTATGTCCCTAGACCTCTAATAACTGCTAAGTCTACTAGCATGCAAAGTTTCTAACAGCAGTTATTCCTAACGCACGGCCCATACGTACAGGAGGCCAAACCTGCATGCAAGTCCGTGATTTACATGAGACTCACAACTCGTGTAACAACTGTGTCACGGCCAATGAACCTAACGATGCTACATGATAATGGCGTAGTCTCATAAACAAGGTCAATACAAATACATAAATAAAAACATATCGCGACGACACCGTCACGCGCATTTTATATAACAGTTAAAATATATGAAATAAAGACAGAAAATAAAGATGTATGCAACATATGGAATATATATAACAGTACAATGGCAAGGTATACTTGCCAGGCAAGGAAGCTGTAATGTACCAATAATCTGCTCCAGAAATTGCGCAGAACAAATCCAATATCCTATTGACACATAAATATAATACAATAGAATCATTACTCTTTAAACTAGCACATACACAACCACATTTACACTGGACTCAGGGGGTATACTAGGGGTAACACTAGTCATCTAATACGGTCAATTTTGCGTTGAATTACGCGGGTGTCGTATCTTCAAGTACTGTACGAAATCAGTCAGTCAACTGACAGGTGTCTATGCCAGTACGTTATTGTACGAAAGGCGGACAAATTCACAAGTTTTTAGGGTCAACATGGTCAAGGTAAGTATGGGATAGTCCACGGTGTCCTATGGTCGTACAGTCTGAATATTTAGTCATAATTATCAATTAGCATTTACTTACATATATATTCATATAACTATATAACAATATAACCATCAATTTATTTTCATAAGTATTGTAATACATATAGTAATTACGTACATAAATATATATACCAAACTGAATAATATTTGCGTACATGTAAATGTACGAACGCGCGTTGGGTTCTCCGACTCAAGGTCTGATGTAAACTAACCGTGGTGGCTAAATACTAACGTCCTACTGGAATAATGTCAGAGAATGTACTCGCCTGGGGTCCTGCTGCTGGTATGAATCAGAGTCCAAGTCACAGTCCAAATAGCCTATGTATTACAAATTTATCACGTCAAAAGATAATTTATTTTAATTTATTTAATTCTGGAATAATTACTCTAAAATCCTATTTTAATCTTATTATTCTGATTTTTATGTTAATTCCTAAATTTTGTCCAAAGAAACTGAATTTTATCAACTCGAGACTCATGGCACGCAAATCGAGGCGATCTGTTGACCGAAAAGTCAACCAACACAAACTCAACTTTCATGCATGATTTCCTGTAGAGTTCAGCATTAAAAACATGCTAGAATTTATGGCTCATCCGAATTCAAATTCGTTTGGGAATTATGGCACATACAAATTTTATATTGTGCACCGATGGTTAAATTCTAACCTAGAAGTTCTACAGAATTAACAGTATATAAATACTTCAAAATAAATTATGGGAAAAACATATGTTAATTATCTAGACATTAGATTTTCAAAACTTTAAACGGTTCATGATTCTGATTCCTGGTTCTCCCGGAATCTCGAAAACATCAAAACACGTCTATTTTCGGACATGCTGTGTTCTACGAATTTTCCAGAAGTTAATACTCATAATTTCGTAAAACAATTTATATAATCAGAAATCTAACCTCAATATCGTTCTAACACAAAAAACTAGATCTCGTTTGGAGTCCGGAGCTATGCGCAATGGCTTCTGGAAGATGAAGGAACCCTATATGACAATTCTCCAAAAATCGGCTCAAGAAAAACCCTAGAAAATAACTTAAACTATTATATAATAGAGGAGAGAGAAAGAGCAGCCGCGGCTCGGATTCTGCCACGTGGCAGCCATTTGTGGCTCCCCGCTCAGATCGAACGGTCAGATATTCACGCGGCTCGGCTCAGCTGAGTCCGACTCGGACTAGTACGCGGCTCGGCTCGGCTCAGCTTGGCGCACCTTCACCTACCCCGCGGTCGCTGACAGGCGGGCCCTACACTATTGGCTACGGGAGGCTGACAGGTGGACCCCAGTTGGCTGACTGGGCAGAAATAATTACTTTTTGGGTTTTCTTTTTCAGAAATTAGTTTTTAATTTAGTTTTTCATAATTAACTCAAAATAAATGCTAAAAATAATCATAAAATTCCCAAAAAATTCTAGAAAATATATTTTATTATTTAGAACCTAAAATAAAAGTTTGGAATACTTTTAGTTAAGTTTGAACATAAAATAAATTCTTCAAAGTCCTAAAAAATTAGTGTTACTATTTTTTAATTAACTAAAAATTATGTAAAAATTTCAATAATCTAATATAGCCTAAAAATAATTCTAAATAAATATTTATATAAGTAAATATACTAAAAATTTATTTTCTAATTAACTAAGAGAATACTCTAAATAAATTCAACATCTATAATAAATATAATAATATAAAATATACACAAAATACCTATTTTGGGTGAGGGAGTTTACAATTTACCCAACTTAAAATAATTTCGTCCTCGAAATTAAAATAAGGCATAATTTGTTAAATCCTTCACATTCGTACATAAGGTACGTCAATCGCAATCTCTACCAAAAATTTAAATAACAAAATCTATTCAAATCTATCGCGATCATTTCAAAATTAAGATAATCATTGTTCAAATCAAAATTCAACCTATTGTAATCTCTTCTCACTTTTTCAAATCATCAATATCCAAATTTAAATTGAATCCATATAATATCTTCAAGATTTAAATAATCCATATCAAATTTTACCTCACGATCTCCAACTATCATAATCTCCTCTAGAAGTAATTCGAGTCCAATATTATTTCTATTTTCACTTATAAATTTTTGTATTCTTCAACTTGCTTGAAAGACAAACTTAACTGAAAAGACAGATGAATGCTGGAAAAGGCCGAGTGAAAACGTTATTTTAACTTCTTATAACAGGGATTTAGACAATGCCCTTTTTAAATTCCATTTACATCCTCAATATTTCAAATAGGTAGTCCAACCATCAAATTTTAATTCTTAATTTAAATCATCAAATTGAAAAATAATTTAAATGCAGTCCACCAATGTTCAAGTCTGAAATTATATATTTATCCTTCAAATTCAAATTGATGATTTTACCTTCAATACTCAAAAATTTTAATTATGTACTTAAGGTATAAATATTGGGTCCTCAATATCAAGATTTTTAAAATTCATTAATCCTCATCATCTTAGTCATTCTTCTAAAATTCTCAAAATTAAAATGGCTTGAACCTCTCCCAATCTAATCTTACTCGATCACAATCTAAAAGAAATTTCTCTCGAGTTGCCAATGCACTGCTACCCAACTTAGAATTTACCCATCTATCACAGAAGGCTATATACTTTAAGAAAAATATTCCTTAATTTATTTACTCATGTCATTCAATCCTCAAAACTTCAACGCCGATTATATCATATATGATATGTCCTTAATTACGAAAGAATAATCCTCAAGTATGTGATCGGCCTATGGGGTATATCCAGTACTCTCTGTGTATCAAACTTATACCAAGCATGAGGTTTCGTCTTTCCGAAATAAGGGAAGACGGAGATCAATAATAAAGAGTTCAAGGGCGAGGTAATAGAATAGAAGTATCGGGATCAAGGCGTTTTAAGGAATTCAATGGGAATTGTCAAGGCAGTTGTGGACTCAAATCCTATTTGGTAAATCCGTATTCGCATACTCGTATTAGTACAGTTATGTAGCCGATACGATACGCTCAGACATGTCTAGAGGGCAAGTATATTCGTCTACTAATCACTATATATCTCAATCCACGTAAGGTAGTTATGCGAAGGGCGAACCAAGCGCACTAAGGTTAGCTAGGCCTTAATACACTGATTCTGAAATGTATTAGTGTGTTAACCCATTAATACATATATCATGATCAAGCCCGATAGAAGAGTAAGCTTGCAAAACTAGGCTATAATAGCAGCATAAGTCAAGGTAGTACAACAAATATAAGTACGTTAGATGATGATGAAAAGAGGTACAAGTCAATTCAAGTTCACAAAACAAAACAAAATAAGCAACAATAATAAAAGACTCTACAATCTCTACAATTATCATACCACCTCCTTGTCTAAGTCGCTAGTCGACCAAATAGGGGCAAGGACTTCTAAATTCTATCGTCTGGATAAACACTGTCGTCTTATGCTAGCATACAATTAATGTCATTCAGTTACACTACCTCGATGGGTCAAGTGGACTATGTGATACTAGGTTGTGAGGCATACTACCCAACTTAAAAGAATTAAACTAATACTGTGACAGTCTTAAGAGGATCCTACAAAATAATCTTGCACATGTAAATAAAACAGAAACTCTTATTAGGGTATATGAGGAAAGATCTTGGTACTTATTAGGGTCTCTTATTGTATTATATAGGTAAGGGTCACCTTAAGTCTTAATCATAGTGCTCATAGAACATGTGTCAATAGTAAGAATAGAAGAGTTACTAGCCTCAAGGGAAAAGGGGATATAACTTATATTGAGGTGGGGTACAAGTTACGCGACTTAAAACTAAGGGGTAATCATTAGGTCATAATCTACAATAATAACTTAAACTGTCAAGTTCTAATTACCAATCACATAATTCAAAAATTTAAGAGTAACAACCAAAATTCTAGCAAGCTATATGTATCCTAAAATAGAATATAATCACTTTGTCTATAATCAGAAGTGTCAGATGGCACGAGTTGAAAGAGGAAGAAAAGAAGAACGTAATTTTTAGTCGTCGCACAACTAGTGAACGTTAAGGTCGCAGAGGAACAACATATGAAATTAAAATAGGGGCTCTAGATAGCATCATGGTTTTCTAAGGGGAAGTGGTATGCTAGTTGCTATGTTTGAGGTATGATTAGGAAAATAAATGGTTGATTACATTCCTCTAGGCTTCCTAGGGTGCTGTCTACTAATGATAAGGCAATGATCTAAGTTTGTAGTTCTCCAATACTCATCTAACTGTGTAGGTTAGGTTCAGTCCTAATATTCAATTTTGATTTTCTATTGGTTTCCCATACTAGGGTCAAACATTATGGTAAACTTCTAACTAACTCTAGTAGTATCTATACTGCTCTTAAGTCTTCTTAATACATCAAGGGGTAAGGGTATACCAATCTAAAGATAAGGAATTCTAGGGTTCACTAGATATTCTAAACTTAGTGGTGTGTCTATATTCTCGTTGTATTCTTAATAGGTGTGCTACCCTAATTATCGTCCTAATAACAGGGGTTCCTATATTCTAGCAGAAGGCTATACTTAAAGAACTATTAGGAAAGTACATGAATCAAGCAGGATACAATTGTTCAAATAGAACAGATAGGAGGAAGATGAATCATAGTCAATTTTATGGATGAGATCCTATACTCTAGTCCTAGGTGCAGGCTTGCTCGGTACAGTAACGTAACCGAGACAATATGCTCTCAACCTGCATGGGCCACCATAAAAAAACATGTCACGCCCCAGTCCCAAAAATACGTAGGACTAGGACACGTAAGCATGCCAGCCGCATGGATATGGTAACTCCAATATATGGAAACCAAATTCATACGTACGCTGTAATATGAATATCAAATCCACAAGTGGAATAAAATGTAATACAAGCCACAGGATAAAATTTAAATCTCATCCACCAAAATCATATAAAAATAAATAACCAGTATCTATGAAACTAGATCTCAATAAGAAGTATCTAAGGATGATAGTTGGATGGAAACAAATCCACTACCAACTCGAATATAAGAGCAAATACAATATGAGTACAACACAATAAACACAATATGAGAATACCAGCTATCAACCATGACTCGAAGAGAAGACATCCTCGAAACTTCATAACCATCCGAATCTGTGCTCCTACAAATACTCAAGAACAGGTAAACCTGGCAGGGGACCAGGTCCTCAGAGGGACATAACAAGATACTTAAACACATGCCAATAAAGTACTGAAATAAATATCTAAAGGGGTCACCTAACCGTCTAAGTGAATGCAGTTAAGAACAACTTTCCCCACAAGTGAGCTATCTGGCTGAAAACCTGGGATTTGGCGTTATCTATTGGAGATCCAGGGGCCTAAAAAGGCACGACGACTTTCGAACGCCGGAGGCCCGCCTGATAATAATATAATATATAGTGGTCATCACCACCCGTATCTCCAGCGGAGAATCCGGACGCACAATAGAAAAAGTGCAAAGGAGCTCAAATGCGGTTCTTGTTGTTCTCCCCACCCAATGCTCTAAGCATGTCACATCCATGACACAATTTGGTTCATAGTCTATTCTTAGTACCCTAGCCCAAATCCTGCAACCAAACAAGGACAAGGATGGGACCACCGTACTACAATAGGCTATGTCCCTAGACCTCTAATAACTGCTAAGTCTACTAGCATGCAAAGTTTCTAACAGTAGTTATTCCTAACGCACGGCCCACAAGTACAGGAGGCCAAACCTGTATGCAAGTCTGTGATCTACATGAGACCCACAACTCGTGTAACAACTGTGTCACGGCCAATGAACCTAATGATGCTACATGATAATGGCGTAGTCTCATAAACAAGGTCAATACAAATACATAAATAAAAATATATCGCGACGTCACCGTCGCGCGCATTTTATATAACAGTTAAAATATATGAAATAAAGACAGAAAATAAAGATGCATGCAACATATGGAATATATATAACAGTACAATGGCAAGGTATACTTGCCTGGCAAGGAAGCTGCAATGTACCAATAATCTGCTCCAGAAATCGCGCAGAACAAATCCAATATCCTATGTACACATAAATATAATACAATAGAATCATTAGTCTTTACACTAGCACATACACAACCACATTTACAGTGGACTTAGGGGGTATACTAGGGGTAACATTAGTCATCTAACACGGTCAATTACGCGTTGAATTACGCGGGTGTCGTATCTTCTAGTACTGTACGAAATCAGTCAGTCAACTGACATGTGTCTATGCCAGTACGTTATTGTACGCAAGGCGGACAAATTCACAAGTTTTTAGGGTCAACATAGTCAAGGTAAGTATGGGATAGTCCACGGTGTCCTAGGGTCGTACAGTCTGAATATTTAGTCATAATTATCAATTAGCATTTACTTACATATATATTCATATAACTATATAATAATATAACCATCAATTTATTTTCATAACTATTGTAATACATATAGTAATTACGTACATAAATATATATACCAAACTGAATAATATTTGCGTACATGTAAATGTACGAACGCTCGTTGGGTTCTCCGACTCAGGATCTGATGTAAACTAACCGTGGTGGCTAAATACTAACGTCCTACTGGAACAATGTCAGAGAATGTACTCGCCTGGGGTCCTGCTGCTGGTATGAATCAGAGTCCAAGTCACAGTCCAAATAGCCTATGTATTACAAATTTATCACGTCAAAAGATAATTTATTTTAATTTATTTAATTCTAGAATAATTACTCTAAAATCCTATTTTAATCTTATTATTCTAATTTTTATGTTAATTCCTAAATTTTGTCCAAAGAAATTGAATTTTATCAACTCGAGACTCATGGCACGCAAATCGAGGCGATCTGTTGACCGAAAAGTCAACCGACACAAACTTAACTTTCATGCATGATTTCCTGTATATTTCAGCGTCAAAAATATGCTAGAATTTACGGCTCGTCCGAATTCAAATTCGTTTGGGAATTATGGCACATACAAATTTTGTATTGTGCACCGATGGTTAAATTCTAACCTAGAAGTTCTACAGAATTGACAGTATATAAATACTTTGAAATAAATTCTGGGAAAAATATATGTCAATTATCTAGACATTATCTTTCCGAAACTTCAAACGGTTCATGATTCTGATTCCTGGTTCTCCCGGAATCTCGAAAACATCGAAACACGTCTATTTTTGGACATATTGTGATCTACGAATTTTTCAGAATTTAATACTCATAATTTCGTAAAATAATTTATATAATCAGAAATCTAACCTCAATATCGTTCTAACACAAAAAATTAGACCTCGTTTGGAGTCCGGAGCTATGCGCAATGGCTTCTGGAAGATGAAGGAACCCTAGATGATAATTCTCCAAAAATCGGCTCAAGAAAAACCCTTGAAAATAACTTAAACTATTATATATATAGAGGAGAGAGAAAGAGCAGTCGCGGCTCGGATTTTGCCACGTGACAGCCATCCGTGGCTCCCCGCTCAGATCGAACGGTCAGATATTCACGCGGCTCGGCTCAGCTGAGTCCGACTCGGACTAGTACGCGGCTTGGCTCGGCTCGGCTTGGCGCACTTTCACCCACCCCGCGGTCGCTGACAGGCGGGCCCCGCACTGTTGGCTACGGGAGGCTGACAG